>JAQFVV010000015.1:6922901-7222801 GCA_028023455.1 Epiperipatus broadwayi
TAGGTTAAAATATATATATATTATTGATTATAGGTATAATTTTTACATTAGTGTATATAATAAAAATAGTCAATTTTTTAAAAATTTTGTAAAAAAAAAAAAAATCTTACCATTAGAGATTAAAATAATTGCTAGTGGTTTAATATCTTTCAAAAGATTTCCTAAAACTGTTAGATATGGCAAAATTTTCAAATAATTTACATCCACTACAGAAAACTAAATAAACATATATATTATTACAAATTATATATAAAGTGAAAAAAGGAAAGGTATTTGTATATAAATATGTAATATTTATACATTTGAAAAGCAAAGAAATATTAAATTCAAATAAAAATAGTAATTACTTAAATATAGATAATTAAAAAATGAATATTAATTAATTGTTATTTTATCAATTAAAAATATTTATTTTGCAAAACCAAAATGCTACCTTAATTATGGTTTATAATAAGACCTATAGATTTTACATACAAGAGTTAACTCTTTTTTTAGGGTTATTTATCATAATTCTCGAATAATTAGTGATTACCTAGATGCATACGAAAGTCCTATCCTTATTATTTAAATTCCCCATCATACTAAAGATAAATATTTTAAATGCATCTGGTAATTACTGATTATTCAAACTTAGTTTAGATGGCACTAGAGAAAAGAGCTGCTTTTTTAATATCATAGTATTTTTAAACTTGGAGTTTGATGATTTGTTGTTTGTAGAATTTCTAATATCCATAAATACTAGGAGAAAAAAAAACAATTTAATTTCATTCATTATGTTTTAATGCATATTAATAATTTGACCAGATATTTGTAATTGGTATCACCTTTTAATTCATTACTACAATTTTTAACTTTTTTAAGAAACTTTTTCAACATTTTTTCTTTAGGATATTTACACAAGCATGATATAAAAATACAGTCTATGTAAAGTTTTTATCTGAAGTTAAGCTCAGTTTAAACAAAATTAGCCTTTAATAATAATTAAATAAGCTAATGCAGAATTGTGTGTTACTATTTGCAAAATATTCATTTACTTGTAAACACTATATTAAACTAACATGCTCTTCTATTATGGAATACAAGTTATCTTGAGCATGGTAATTAAAAAAATGCCTTAAAATATGCAAACAGTGTAAATCCAAATTCTTATCCCAACCACACATTTTATGTATGAACCCTCTTTAAGTCTTTTAAAATCTCTTATATTTCAATTATTCACTTATGATGATCTTATAACATGTCTATACTTATTCAGCTTTTAATTTCATCCAGTGATGCTGTTTGTTCTTATTCTTTTACTTTACTTTTATATCTATTTGTTAATTCTGCATATATCTCTTCACATTTTGATATGTAGTCTAAAAATTCTGCATTGTTTTTTTATTAAGTATCCAAGTCTAAGATCTACAAGGTAAAAAAAAACAACAATCCTCAAACATATATTAAACATTTATTTTCAAGACCATAAGCAAATTTCTATTTAGTGTCAATTTATTTTCATCAAAAACATTGCAAAGATTTTGTAATTCTATGAGTAATTTCATTTATTATTTTAATCTGCATTAACAATACAACCAAGGCATTTGTAGTTATTACCTTCAAATTCATTATTAAGTTTTCGCTTTTCTTAAAAACCACTGAATCTTACTTTAATCATTTGAATATTTATTTTTAGTTTGATTTTTTTGCTTTTATGTGTGGCTTTTGTAACATTTCTCAAAACTCTGAAGATCTTGTGGTTAAAAACAATTGTATCATTTGCAAAGACAAGGGATGCTAAAAAAAAATCTCCATTTTTTTATTTCCTTAGATTTCCATTTTAAAACATAAAATATATCACATAAAACTGTTATTAAATGATGTGGTTGATACCATAGATCTATGTCTTGATATTTCAAAGCTTTAACTACTTAAGAAATGCTTACAACAGTATTTTTTAAGTTTTTCTAATAGTAGCATTTCAAATTTGGTAATTTTTTTCTTGTGATATCTAAAATGTTGGGAACATAGAGAATTGTTATATTTTCTTATTTTTATTATTAAATAGTTTTTTGTATAATGATTTTAAATACTGCATAATGACATCTTTCTATTTTAGTAATATAGTCATTTGTTTTCCTATTGTATTTTGCAATTTTTTTTTTTTTGCTAATAATATGTAATTTTATACTTTTGAGACTTTAATTGCCTTTAGTTTTTTCTTTTTTTTTTGCCAATTCATAGATATATTTTCTCATATTATCATCATTATTTCTTTTTCTTGTCATTTCACAGAATTTTAGATACTCAATTGTTTTAGTGATAATTTTTATATTCTTTCTTTTTTTTATACATAATCTTTTCAGTTGAAACTTTCATCTTTCTACCTTTGTATGTTGAATTTATTTAAAATTTACAATATTGTTATATATTTTATATAAGTGAAAATTTAATTCAATTCATTTGTATCTTTATATCTTCATTTGGATGCTTCTGTGTCTATTTAGCATTTTCTTAGAAAATAAATTCATAATATGTAGTTTTAATTGCAAATTCCACAAGTCTGCATCTTCTCTTATTTCTGTCTTCATAGCCAAATTTATCCACAGCACTTTCATTTTTCAATTGTTTTTAAATTATGGTATTAAAATTTCATATGACAATTGTAAAATGTTATTTGCTATGATCAAAAGGATATAAACTATTTGTTTAGAATAAAGCATATAAACTATTTCTTTATAATAAAAACATGTTGGGGCTTAAACCTGAATTACTTTCATTTTGCATCTTCCATTAAATTTTATTTGATATATTATCACTTTTCATTTACAATGAATTTTATTCAACTTGTTCTTTTCAAAATTTATGCCAATATCATACTTTAATTACCAATACCAATCATTCAAAACATTTCTAATGTTGTTATGATCAATTCAGTAAGCACAACAATCTAACCAATTTATCTAGATTTTTCCACACTCATTGAAGGCAGATGACTACTAAATATATGCCTAAGTACACAATCATTGATTATACTGACTCATGAGAAATCATAACAAAGAACTCCCAGTATGTTAAATCTGTCCTAATCATTGATTTTTCAATACTAAGAACCTTTTGAATACAGAAAATAAATAAAAAAACAGAAGAAGAAAAAATGGAAGCAAATTGTTGGGTTTGTAATTAAAGAATGGAAATTTGATTGTACAAACACATCATCCCATTGTGATAGTGAATATAGAAAGATGAATTATGATATAATAAACTATGTAACTGAAAACAGTAAAGTGAAGAGAAAAAAATTGAGAATGTGAAAAAAAATAAAAAGAGAAAACGTCCATTTGAGTCAGAAATAGTATTTATCTATTGCTGATCCAATATGTTATAAAACAGTAGGAAAACTTCTTAATTGATTGCTATTAGTTATTCTCAGTTAACCAACATATCTGAGGGTTATTCCATTATCTGTCATCTATGAAATTCTATCATTAGCTTGAGTTACACTTGTATTTTAAATAATCAAACTAATATTTTATTTATTTTTTAAATAATAATCTTCTTCCCCTAAATTAGATTTCAAACAATAAAATAACCGCTTTAGTGCCTATAAATATTTAATCTCATTCTCAATAGCAGCAAAGGCTGAAATGAATATTCAGGTAAATTTAATTTAATTGCAAATAGTTAGATAGTCATTTAAGCAAAATATTAAATGACTAGCTGAGCTGAGTTGAAAAGTTTTAAAGTGTAATAATTAATGCATTAATCTGCAAAGGTTGACTTGGATCTAAATTCAGAGTGGGAAGTCTTTTCAAATAATTGAGAGAATTTCTTCAATCAAGACAATTTATTTTAAATATCATGCCACAGGAAACCCATTTAGGTATTCAGCATTCATATAAATCATGTATTGATTCAAATATAAAGCAATTTTCGCCACTGGTAAAAGAAAACTATACCTTTGTGGAAGTTGCACTTTTACTTGCTTATTTGAAAAAAATCCTTAAATTATCTTAGAATGTTAAAAAAATACTTTTTTGAAAAAAATTAATAGAAAAGCTGTTTAAAACCGATTATGCAAATATTTCTCTAAAATTGTATGTACATTTGTATTTATTTTAAATGTTGAAAAAAAAAAGTTAGTTTCTAGAGAAGTAATATAATTTGCACTAAAGTGATCAGCTGGCTCCAATAGTTCCAGATATATTTTTTTTTTTACCTCAATTGAAATCAATTTAGGAATGTTTTAGGTCTAATTACATTTAAGTAACCGAAATTTTTTTTTACCCCCATTTGAAATTAGTCCATGAGCTTCTAGATTTCAAGTTCAACCCTATCACTACTCAGGGCAAAAAGAATGTATTATAATTAAACGAATTAAATAACAACAACAACAAAAAAAAGCACAGCTTTATATATTTTTAACTTTTTTCCTTAAAAGTGATACAATATTATAAAGACAAAATAATTTAACTTTTCCTCTCTCTTATTCTCGGAAAGGTTATTTGCAGTTTGAACATTAAAAAAGGATTACATATTCTTTACTATAGTGAATACATATATATATATATATTGTATTTTAATAATTATAAAATAAGCAAAAAATAATGGTAAATATAATTTATTAATAAAATATTTTGATAATGATGATTTCAAACATTTATATTACATTACTTATTAATAATAAGTTTTAGATTTGTATTTATCTGCATCTTTTTTTATAAAAAAAATCCCATTAAACTTCTGCTATTACATCACAAAGTTCTTAGCAAATACTTGGCTGAATTTTCTTTGATAACCTCTTGGAGAATAAGAGGTGTGATTAATTCCTTATTAGGAATGGCTGCTGTGTCTCACTCAGTTATTTTTATACATAGCAAAAATATATTTTTTAACTAAAGTCGTTGCAGTCAGTTAAGCACAAGATTTAAGAATAGGGTCAAATCATTATTATTTTTTGTTTTTAGAAAATGCACGGGGGGGGGAGGTATGATAAATCTTTTTATTAGCGACAAAACAGAAATTTAATTTTAGGATTATTTTTTTTAACAAACTGAATTGCTGATTTTTTTTTACAACACAAATAGCTAATTTTAAATGATATCTGAAGTCAATTTTAATGCCTTCTTAGAGATCTTTATAGCTTTCCAACAAATGCTAGGTTGAGATGATATAATTTTTTTCATCCATCTTATTTTGCGCAGGTTCTAACAATACTGCTAGCACTCAACATTATAATATTTCTTTCCTCTGCAAGCATATAATATTTTAAAATACCATGTTTCCTATTACTTTATTCGATTTTATTCTTAAAGATTGGTAAAAAAAATAAAGTGCTCAATTTTTATAAAATGTCTTTAATTCCAGATTCTTTGATTATTTATTTATTTTCCCTTAATTATTGGAAGTTATATATAAAAGAAAGAAAAGTATGGAAATATATTTTATAGTCACATACATTACAAATTTAAATATTTTAAAAATTCACATTAAATTATTTCCAAATTCAAAAATTTATTTCTTTAAGAAAGTTTATTTTACTTTATTTTTATCAATCAACATTGCTATTGATAATTAACAACAAAACAAAAGTCCCCATAACATTATTCCACAAAACTCTATAACAACTCCTTTCCTATGACAATCCATCATTTCACTTTAAAGCAGGTTTTTTCCAAGAATGCTTTTTATCTCTTGGTATTTAGTCAAAAAATGCCTTCCTTTTTTTTTGCTATGGGTCCAGATCACATCTATTTGCGTTTGTAATTTTTACATAATATATTCTTCAAGAATAATATTGATTCTCTCATAAGCTATGCCATTCTATTTTTATTATTATATTTAAGTTAGTTAATATCAAATGAATGAATCATAATCATTTTTAAGCATTATTGGTCCATTGTAGGACGAATATTTCTTCAAGTTCAATTCATTTTTTCTGATCTCTAGCCCCTTTTCTCCCCATAATCCCAACACACTTTATTCATTAATCCATCCATCTTACATGTGTTTTTTTAAGTCTTTTACAAGATCTTCAAATCCTGTTTAAGATATCAACTGTCCATCTACATCATTTCTCTAGAAATATGTCCAGCTCAGCTCCCCTTCAGTCTTTTAATTCTTTCAAGGATGTCATTAACACCTATTTGTTTTCTTATCCATATATTTAATTTTTGGTCTCTTCTCATTATTCCTTACATATATCATTCTATATTTTATTAGATGCTCTAAAGTCCTTATATTGGTCTTCTGTTAAATAAAACTGAAAAGCATTTGCTTGACTTTGGTTATATTATTTCTATTTTTGGTGGTAAATAATAATAAAACAGACATTTAAGAATTATCAGAAAAATATCAACCAAAAATGTAGTCCAAAATTATCATTAATTACTTTAAATTGTTTTTATTCTAATTTTATTCTAAGAAATCCTGTTTCTTTGTCAATTTGTTGTACCATTTATGAATCTTTTAAAACAAGAATTTATATTTAGACATTTTAATTTTAATTATTTATTTATTTATTTTGTTTGAATTTCAGACCTTGAAAATAAATTTTTTGTTGACATGGCTTCAGAAAATATTAAAAAACAAATGGGTGAATAAGAAAATAAAAGCTTTCAGCAAGAATGAGTAGTAAATTTGCTTTTATTGATAGTGGAAAGTCATTGTGTCTTGTTTGTAAAGTTACAATTGCAAACTACAAAGTAATCAATTTATGTACATTTTTTAATTCAATATCCGAACAATTCAAAAATTGTGAACAGTGAAACTCAAGTCATTGCAATGAAGTCTCCCTAAGTAGCAAATTCTCTTATCTTCTTTTAATCATGAAGATAACTGAGCCAATGAAGCTAGTTTTTTGATAACTTGGAATACTGCTTGTGTGATACATCCATATGGAGAAGGAGAATTTTTTAAAAAAAACTTAGAAGAAGCAGTTAAAGTTTTGAATCCAGATATTACAAAACTGTATAAATTGATTGCACAAATTCCTATGTCATGCCATATGATTGAGTGCTGTATTAGTAAAAATGTTAAAAATAGTTTGATATGTGATTTGAAAATTGTACAGCATTCAGTATAGCTCTTGATGAGTCTAGACATTTAGGATGTTCCACAATTTTGTTGTTTTTGTTGACTATGTATCTGCAGATGTAAATGTGAAGGAAAAAATATTAGACCTAATAGCTCTTACCAAAAAACTGTGAAAGATGCCTTAATGAAGTAATGAGAAGATTTGAATTGCTTCATGATAAACTTGTGTGGCAATTGATGAAGGCCCTACAATGATAGGGAATTGGTCTTTTAAACAACAATCCTACAATTCCATGTTTTGCACTTCTTCACTGCATAATTCATCCCAAGCATCTCAAAATTGTATAGAAGATTGTTTTGCAGATTGTTAATTTAATTAAAACAAATATGAAAACACATTATCAATTTAAGAACTTGCCCAGTACTCTCTTCATATGATCTGTTATAAGATGGCTAGAAACTTACAATGTTTTGAGCCATTTTGTGGAATTTCTAAATCAATCCTATTATAACATTTAAAAAAGAAAACAGAAAAAAATACCCAGAATAAGAAAAATGAGATTTGGCTTTCTGAATTAATGTAACTTACAGACATTAAGGAACATTTGCAAACACTTAATTTGGCTTTACAAGAAAAGGGAAATATGATTAGTGATTTGTCACAAACAATATTTAGTTTTGAAGCTAAACTTCAGCTTTTTGTGCACAATCTTAAAGTCCAGAATATTTAATCATTTTCCAAAAGTAAAAGTAAATATAATTAATATCAAAGAAGAAAAAAAATGATGAATATAAAGAAAAATTGCAAGGATTGCAAGTGGATTTCAAATGTAGGTTTGAAGATATGAAAAGTTTTTAAATCTACATTTGCATATTTTGTAAACTCATTTATTTATGATATTATTTCAATTTGTGAAATAATACTTGTCAAAAAAGCCATTGGGAAATTGAAGTTATTAGAGATGAAACAATATCAGGCATTGCAAATACATCACAAATCTCATTCTCTAATTGAATTCTGAAAACTCATGACAGAATCAAAATATCCATCTATTTTCAATTTTTGATACAACATTTGCTGTGAATTGTTGTACTCCACAATGAAGTTTGTGATGTTGAAATATTGTTCACAGTTGACTAATCATCATCTCTCAAAGTTGTCACAAACAGATTTAGTAAATTATATGGCAATTTTCAAAGAAGTTTTTATTAAATGTTATACTTTTTTATTAATGAATTTTTATTATTATATTTTATTTTTATTATTAAAATTTTGAAATAATTATTTTGTATTTTATTCTTTCTCTTAATTATATTTTTTATATACTTTATACAGTACTTAAAATTTCTGTAGAATATGTCATTATATTAAATTAAATATCTCTATATGTATTTATTTCTGTATACTTAAATAATATCTGTGGCAGTAGCTCTCATTGATTTCATGTTGTACCCATCCCTAGATTATAGCACTTATCAGTTTTCAAATTATAGCACTTATCAGTTTTCAAACTAAACCTTTAAAAAAAGTTATTCTGAAAAAGGTGAAAAATATTTCTGGATAAATTAAATCATCTTGGTGTACACTCTTTCTATACCAAAATTGTTTATTAATTATTTGGAGTTTTAACAATACATTTTTAATACTTGTAATTGTAAAAGTTTTCAATTCCTTTATTTTTTAAAACATCTTATTCAAAGTATATTGTAATGATTAGAACAACTAAATTTGAAGTGCCTAAATCAAGTTAAACCTACAAATATTTTAAATTACAAGCAAGTTTGGAATTTGTCTTTAAGCAGCTTTTCTATTGTTAACCGAGTTATCTATATAATAATTGTCCAATAAATGACATTCTTGGCTAAAGGGTAAAATAACAATAACAAAAACCCCTTAAACTTTCACACGTAGTAATTGGCAAGATTGATATTGCTTTTTTCTTCAGAGTTCTCTTTTTGAAAAGCTGTTAGAGAGATCTTTTGCCAGCAATAGGGGTAGTAAAGTTGTTTTACTCTATAAATTATGATAAAGCCTTTGCATATATATATATATTGTAACCCTCATGTCTGAGTTTCCAGGCATTGCTTTAATGTGAATATTTTCTTCATATGTATAACAAAATATTAAAGTCATATATATAGAATTTTAAAATAGTTTTAAAATGTTAAAGTAAGTGTAAAGATAAGATGTGTTATTACTTCACTGTTTTAAAAATAAAAAAATATTTTTTTCTTTTTAAAACAAAAATGTTGTTATGGTAGCCAAAAGAAGCTTTTAAAATTCATCTGTTTTTCAAGAAACTGGGGAAAAAATTGTAGTGCACTGCACCATGATATCTCTTACTATCAAAAAGTCAATGAAATTTTGTAAAGATTTTAACTTTATATCATGTGTTTTATGGAGTAGAGAATCCTCTAGGATGCTTTCCCTGACCTTTCCAATAGTGTAGCAGAATATAAAGCTGTAGATAAACAATATGCCTAAAAATTTAATATTGATTCTGCTGAGCTATTTATCACTATTGAAAACTGAAAAAATAGGTAACATTTACTTCCTAAAGAAAGAAAACAAAACTAGTCATCTAAAGTTATTATTCCATGGAAACATGCTTCTATAATTAATATGTAAATCTACTTATTTTACATGGTCAGAAGAAAACTGCAATGGAATCTCTCATAAGAAAACTATCTCAGAAGGAACCAATAGAAGATAAAATCTTATATTGCCAGAGAACATCAAAATTCAATGATTAATGATTATGTTCTTACATTTATGGGTACAAAATGTATATGTAATCTCACAAGGATGTCAAAGTAAATCACAGAAACTTCCTGTAGTTATCCTCATCCTCAAAGATATTGTAAGTTACAAAGATTTTTTTTTTCTCACACGTGATCGTCATATAAATTCCTTAATTGTAAACATGTAAATAATTTATTATTATTATTATCATATAATATTATTCTTTCATTAAAGTTGTTGTTTGTTATTGATAGTTTTATTATTTGTTATTTTTCATCCGAACCAAACTGATTATTTATTTGTTAATGTAATAACTTATTAGGTGGAGAGGGATAACGATCAGGAAATATAATTGAATCTGCATAGAAAGTTGTTTTTATGTATGCCCAATTTGATCATTACTCATAACTAGAATCTACTTGTCAATAAAAAATAAATTGTATTCAGTCACTCCTCCATGTACACGTTGCCCATTAGCTGTCTTTAAATTTCTCTAGATAAAAATTTAAGTGTCAAATATCCTTTTTCATTATTTAATTGTTAACTGGATTTATTACCATTTTTTAACAGGGTGCTTGCCATTACAATATATAATCAAAAATGGAAAGAAATTTAATTCATTATTTTCTTTTTTAGTATAGTTAAGTAAATCACTGAACATAATATAAAATAAAATATCTTCATATAACAGAAATAACTATATATATATGTAAAGATATTTCACTTTACATGACATTATGTGATTTATTTAAAATATATATATAGAACCAATGCATAATGCTAGCTGAAATCTATATAAAATATTTGAAATGCCCCATAGTTGTATTATTTTAGCCATAAATGAACAACTTGAAGTTTAGAAGTCCATTGAAAATGAAATCATATAAAATTACAATACTAGCCAAAAAAGAAAAAAATTAAATTCCTCCACAGATCATGGTTTTATCTATTAACAAACAGATCTTTTAAAATGATATTTAACAAAGTAATACAACATATAAACAAAATAACCATCCCATCATTCACTTCAAAAACTACTTTTAACATCATAGAATGTCTTCATGACATTGATGGTCTCAGATTCAAGAATTAACAGAGTTGTTCTTATTCTTTTTATTTCACTTCTTTCATAAAATATAACTGCTGCACTGGCAAATAATATTTTATGACCTATATTTAGTTTATGAATATATTAGCTCTACTCTTATGAACTTTAGCTTTTTCTTTAAGACTTAATTTACTTTGACCTATATAAATTTTACAATGACTGCAAGAAAACTATAGATTTTCTATCAAATGATTGTTTTGAGCTATTTAATAATGAATTTAAATCAAGGCCCTTCTTTCAGGTCACTTTCAAACCACCCAATAAAAACTTATTCTTATAAATCAATTTATAAACTGATGACTTAAATGGTAAAGAAATAAACTTTATTCTCATTAACAATTAAATCATTATTACCAATCTTATAGATATTCCTATTAAATATAATATTTCAAATAAATTCATGATTATAACCCAAATCAATATAGTTAGAAGCAAATTGTCTTGTATTATATTATTTTCAAAATTATTATTCCTATAACAAAATTCAATAAAGAAAGTTTCTTGTAAGTAAAAGATTGATAATTATCTGGTCTTATCATAATTCTTAGAATTTTTTTAATAAAATAACTGCAAAATGAAATATCAATTTTATCAATTCTTAAATCCAGAAATTTTGACTTAATGAATTCAAAAGGTTTATTTTGGATGGACTGCTAAAATTCAAGCTGTTTCTTTATTTAAAGGGAGAGAGTGACTGAAATAATATAGCTGTGGGGCTATTCAAATATATATATATATATATATATATATATATATATATATATATATATATATATATATATATATATATATATATATATATATATAATATTGTTACAAATAGTGACCCAATTATAGGCCTGATAATAATTGAGTTCTACTAGTTAGTATTACAAAATGTCTCTGCAACTTGTAATTCAAATATAACTTTACACCTGAGAAATAAAAGCCTATATTTGTATGAAAAATTATAAAATAAAATTATTTATAGTAAAATGTGTGACAAGATTATATATATAATTTTTTTTACTAAATAAAGAGAGTTCATATTTAAAGTAGAATAGAAGAAAAACAATATTTTAAAGTTTGGATAAAGCTTTGGACCATTGAAGTTTGTTTAGCTCTATTTTCAGTTACTGATGATGGATGAAGGACTTATCATTGGCTTGAAAAGTCATGCAAGTTCATGGAGTGTTTCTATCTCAGACACAGCACCAATATTCTTTAAAGTTTTATATTTATCAGCCTCTAAGATTCATATGAGCAAGACTTTACTTTCAAGGGATTACAGAATATTTATATATTTATTAGAATCAGTCTCTTAAATCCTAAAAATCCCCCATGAACAAAACTTCAGATCAGCAAATATTTTATTCATATACTATATTCTTGGTTTTAGACAGATTTAGTGTTTTAATTAAGATGATTCTTTTGGTTTGTTCATGCTGCATTGTATATTTACTGTCAGTGGTTGAATTCTTTACCTATCCCAAGATTTTAGATTACATTCTTTTAAAATGCCAGGCAGATCTCTAAAAAAAGTGTAGAGTACATGATTTGACATATAAACTTCACTTTAAACACACACACACACACACACACATATATATATATATTGACAGTCAGGTTCAAAACAAAGCAGATCAATAATAATAGGTAACAGTAAAAAGTTACATAAAAGAGGAGGTAGAGATGATATGAGGCTTATTTTATTAAATATTATTTTAAAAGTTTACATTTTTTGTACATGGAATAGAGAAAGAAAATGATCAAGAAAAAAATTAACATTCAATGAGGAAGCCCAGATAATAAAAGAGAATATTATGTTCATTCAGATATAGCATATACTGCTAGAAAAAAATACAAAAAGCCACCAGCACAGAGAAAAAATATTGCAAAAAATAAAAATAGAAAAAAACAATCAGCAAAAAAATACTGCTAAAGAAACAAAAACAATTAAAAGATGTTCATGAGATGGAGAAAATTTATAAGAAAAAAAAGACAACCAAAAGATGAACCAGAGTGTTCAAGAATATATCCACAATATAACCTAAATACTGGAGTAAGATAAGAAGGATCAGAACAAGAAAATAAATAATGCTATATTATATTCAGGGTATAATTTATGAGGAAGCTGAAATCATAGAACAAATGAGGATGGACAATTGGAATTTACAAGAGAAGAACATTGGCAAGAAGGAATTGACAGAACATTCAAAAGACTGAAGGAAAAAGTAACAGGACATGCAAAATTATGTATCAAAGATTGAACAGAAAACCAAGAAATAAAGAGTTGAGCAACATCAGCTTATAGAAAGCATGAAAGTAACTTAAATTAAGTGAAAATTTCAAACAAATGAAAAATGAGTAAGAGAAATATATAAAAGAACTATATGAATATGGAAGAACTATATAAAGAGGTACTATGAATCAGAATCTATGAGTATATGATGAAAGCAAATATTCAAGAACCTGAATCTTACAAAGAGATATCAATTGATTCCTTAAGATAAACTTATTTAAAACTGATGCAAGAAATCCTTCCCCTATGCAACACCTTGACAGTTTATAGAGCTATTTTTCATTAAATAGAAAAGAAAGAGCACCACAAGATAATATTAGCCAATGTTCACTTCTAGTTACAGCATATTATTGATAAAAATTATTGTCACACAACCATAAAATTTCAAAAGATATAAAGATGTTATTTTGCATGAATATTGAAGCAAAGAGTATCAGAATGGCATATAGTATCAGATATATACAGCTTAGGTAAAAGAGAAAACTATACTCAATTTTTTAATACCAGGTATCTTGGTTGAGAGTCTTGACAGCTTACACATTATTAGATGTCCAAATTATTAGGTATAATTTGCTATTTAAAATAGCCCAAATTATTATGTATGCTGACAGTACTATTGAGGAGTTTTAAAAAAAATTGCTGAAGTCTTTGGATATGAATTAACAAGTATAAGAAGGAATAGTAAGAAAGGATTTTGGCTCTTCCAACTTTGAAAATAAAGGGTCTTTGAGAATCAATGAGAAGACTGAATATAAATAGAATAACTATTAAAAAATAATAAATATAGTTCACAAGAGAAAGCATGGAAGAAAAGGAAGAGAAATGATAGTTTGGAGAGAGCAAAAATAATTCAGAAGACTAACAATCTGGCCAATCTGAACAAGATGAGTTTTCTACCAACCCATTATAGCTCTACTCAGATGAAGATGATCAGGAAAATGAATAGCAAGTTCTAAATCATCCTCAGAAAAATAATTACAAGAAGTTCTCAAACTTATATGAAGATCTCTATAGTATTGTATAGTGGCATGGGACAATGATATCATGTTAGAGGAAGAAAGGAGTGTGAAGGACACTTATAAAGCCCAACTCTAAAAAAATTTCAGAAGGAAAATAACAATAGATTTATACTTTATCTTAATATGTACACGAAAAAAATAGCAAAGTAATCAAGGTGAGGTATTCACATCTGGATTATTTTATTTTTATTTAAATGGAAGGGGAAATGAGAAGAATTATTCTCACATTAGTTGCAGGATAACCTAGTTGTTAAATAAAAATTTAATTAGGCTGAACTTAGTAAAAGATATACATACATAAAATGAATATGTGTCAAACTTAAGACATTTTAGTAATAATATATGAGTTTAATTTTTATTAGGTATAGCCATAAAAAAATAAAAGGATGGTTTTTTAAAGAGAAATTTTGATATCATCAAACTAAAAGTATATCTTGAGGATTATAAAAGTTCATTAGATTAAAAGTATATCTTGAGGATAAAAAAAACTTCAACTTCATTAGATTAAAAATACATTTTGAGTATAAAATATGTCAACAAATTAAAAATACACTTGAAAGGAAAAGTTGAATGTATATAGAGAAAGAAATCTTTGATGTAATGTTAGAAGAAAATTAAAAAAGCAATTGGATAAAATAAATTTCCATGTAAGACCAAGTTTAATGTTTTATTTATTTATTTATTTTTTTGAAAGAAAGAATAAAAGATAATGGGTATATAAGAAAAGAATGTTTTAAGGTTAAAAGAAATTGAGGAAGGATGGAATGATGTGTGTTGATACTTTGAAGATTAATAGGAAGAGACAAAGATTGTATTTATATTTGAAGACATTTCTCAGATATTTGATTATCAAGTGATGGGATTATGCACATTTAATCTAACTATAACGTGATTCATATTTTATTTATGCACATCTGAGATAGTATCAGGCAAAAGTATATGGGTCTATCTCATTTTGACAAATGCAGACTATCAGGTAATTTTATATTCTTATATATTTTATATTAGTTGTGTATCTCATAACTTATTTTGGAGATTTTCAGATGTAGGTACTCCTGGTTCATGACCATATGTAACATGATTAGTTTTGTAGTACCATTATCTCATTCTGAAAAAACACTATTAGATTATAGCTGCAGATTGGCATTTATTCAGAGTCTCCAATCTATTCTGAAAATTCTGAGTATAGCAGAATTTTATTGATACTAAATTATTTATATTTTCTAATTAAATTTTTTTAAAAAAGAAAAAATAGTATTTAAAAAACTTATAAATAGAAATTAATATTGCATATAATAAGTATTGTTTAGACAAAATTATATTGAAACAGAGAAAAATACAGAAATCATATTTACTTTAGAAAACACAAGACTACAAAGGATAAATAAACACCAAAGAGGAATCAACATGAATAGCGCTTTTATAAAAATGTTTATAAAATGCTTTTATTTACTGTAAACCAAAAATCTAAAAAATAATTTTCTTCATTTAAATGTTGTATTTTTCTATTTAACTTGAAATAAAAGTGGAGCTTGTATATTTAACTTGCAATAAGAGCATGATCTTCAGAAATTAATTAATTCAATCCTTGATATAAAAAGTAATTATTAAATTAATTAATTTTTGGACACACTATGTTTTTATTTCAAATTAAATATAAAAACCCAATTATAGTTAAAGAACAATTATTTTTGGCTTTTAGTCCACAGTAAATAAAAGCATTTATTATAATTGTGGTTGAAGAAACAATTTAACAATTATTTTTTGACATTTTATTCCACAGTAAAAACAAGCATTTATTATAAAATATTTACATATATATTTTAAGTTTTAGCATTGTAATATATATATATGTAATATTCAAATCAATATATACATATATCAAAATACATTAAAATTCACATAAATTATATAATTTTAGAAGTACTTTCCACTATACTTTTTGTAGACTTTATCAACTATGTAACAGTGAATAATAAAAATGAGACAACCTTTCACAATACCCATAATTCAATTTAGATTTCCCACAATTCTGTTATTTTAACATTTGATGATTGAAGATTCATTAACGTTTGACGATTTCTTGAAATCAACATAGCTTCTTTTATTTAACAGAATTGTGGGAAATTTGAATTGAATTATGGGTATTGTGAAAGGTTGTCTCATTTTGATTATTCACTGTGACATAGTTGATAAAGACTGCAAGATGTATAGTCAAAAGTACTTCTGAAATTATATAATTTATGTGAATTTTACTGTATTTTTATATATATTGATTTGAATATTACATATATTGTGGAGCGAATACAGACATCAAACTTTATTATTGATTTGTTTAGTAGTTGAATATTTTTTGAAATTATTCCAATTCAAAATTTAAAAGAGAGATTGAAACCACATTGCAGTCTACTTAATTCTTGAAAGGAAAATTAGATGCGTTAAAGATCATTTACAATATTGTTTTGTTTATGGAAAAAAAAAATTAAATATCAACTTTACAATCAAAAGAAATAAAACTTCATACATTTTTTTAAAAAAGAAAGATTTTACAATCAAGAGAAATAAAAATTAGTTTTTATTTCTATTTTAAATAACTGCTAAAATATTTTTTGGTCTAAGCTTTTTTAAAATTATAAATATATATATATACCAAACTTTTCACATGTATCACTGAAAACTTACTGAATTGAAATTATATTTAAAATTTCATCCATCAACATCTATACAATAAACAAACAAAAAAATTATCCTGAAATAATTCATTATTATATTGCATTGTCATAGATTTTTAAGACATGTACATAATTTGAAAGAAATCCATTTGACAGCAATATATTAATTTTTGATTTCAAAATTTTAAATACAGAAACAAACAAACAGAATTTCTAATTTAAATAAAATCATTTAAAAAATATTACTAGATTAAGTGAAAAGTAAGATTTCTCAGTGATGGATAACCAAAAATAAAGTTTTTGTTGAACTTAAATTATCCATAAAAGTAACCAAAAATAATGAAAAGTTTTAAAATGGTTTATAATGTAAAACAATTAAATTGTTAAATTTTAAAAAAATGAAGAAAAAATGGGTCAACTAAGAAGGAGCTCAAGCAAACAAAGGCTAGATATAATAACTTTTGTATATTTTAGTCAGCAAATTTATGTGATTTTATAGGTAGTGCCATAATCCATATATATATATAAATTAAACGGATCAGATCTTAGATCTGTAAAAAGTACAAATAAGCAGATACCATTTAAAATTTTAAAGATGTGTTGTATAAATAATCAAAATTATCCCAAATTCAAAACTCAATCAGACTAGGCAAGAAAATAAACTCGAAAACACAATTGTTTCACTGCAATAAGCAGACTTCTCAAGTGTAAAGAACTACAAAATAACAACATATTTAAATTAAACATTACCCATAATTCTACTTACTTCCCGTACACCCTTAATATTAAAAGAACTTTCAAATAAGTTAATTGCTTCAGAATCATAAATATTTAATAATAAAAATTCTTTATTCTTTTTTTTTATTTCATTTCTCTTAAAGAAGACAACTTTAGCTTCATCAAAATTAATAGTGTGACCTGTATCTTTTACATGGATGTATAAAACAGAACTGAGATATTTATTTCTAACCCTACATTTATGTGGCTTTATTCTGTATTATCGATATGTTGATGATGTTTTTGTATGTGGTAAACCAAATACAATTAATGAGTTGTTTAAAGAATTAAATGATTTAAAAGGCCTAAGATGGATAAAAACAGATGAGGATTTAATGTGCATTCAGTTTCTTGATCTTATAATAACTAGAAATCAATGCATGCTGGATTACTGTATGACCATTAAACCAACAGTAAAAAGAGGTTATACTCCATATAAATCAAAAGTGCTAATGTCACACAAAATCGCAGGTTTGAAGTCCTTCTTATTTAGAAATAATAGTCTTTGCAAATATTCATTGCATAAAGGCAAAAATATTAAAATATATTCGAATGAATTGTTAAATGTTGGCTACAGTTATAATCATATACATAATGTTATTAGAGATTTTAATACAAAATATAAAAATAAAAATTTTAATAATAATATTGATTCTCCTGCTAATAAAAAAATATGTAAATAAATCCCATATATTTCAAATGATCAAGTAAATTTTATAAGGAAAATTTATAAATGTATATGTGATATTGCATTTTACACACCTCTTACATTAAACAAATTAATAAATAACTCCAAAGATAAAACCTCATTTATAAATAAAAATTGTGTCATTTATAAATGGATATGTAGGTGTGGCAGTGGATATATAGGTGAATCTAGATGTACATTAGAAAAAAGAACTAAAGAACACTTGCTATTATTAAAACGAGTTCAGAAATTGAAACAAAATTGCATAGTAGATAATAATATTTCAGTATATGTTTTTTATGACCATAAGAAATCATGTATTTATGGTTTTGACTTCAATTTTAACAGTTTAAAAATATTGCAAATTGAAAAAAATAATAAAAGAAAAATAAAGGAAGCTATGCTAATATACAAATATAAACATGACTTAATTAACAGGCAAGCAGCAAATGTTAAGATCACTGAATTGTGGGAAAGTTAGCATTTCAAAGCTTTAGTTGACAAAGATTCTGGGATAATCAAAAGCACTGCTAAAATGTTTTAATTATTTAGTTACTGTATTTACAAATATTCAGTTATATGATTACACACATATATATATATATTATAATTAAAATAATATTTTTAACAGTTTACAAATAATTACAAACAATCTTTAAATCCGCAGAAGTACTTTCAGTTACTTTCTAACCTGCCTCAACTGCCATTAAATTAAAAAACAAAAGTGGAAGCAAACGTCGTCAATTCAAATTCCACGAATCTCGTATTTTAATGTTAGAAGCTTGTC
The DNA here is from genome assembly GCA_028023455.1 of Epiperipatus broadwayi. Classification (NCBI taxonomy): domain Eukaryota; kingdom Metazoa; phylum Onychophora; class Udeonychophora; order Euonychophora; family Peripatidae; genus Epiperipatus; species Epiperipatus broadwayi. The sequence continues at coordinate 6,941,991 of JAQFVV010000015.1, forward strand.
AATTTATTAAATGCATTTTATTCCTGTTTATAAAAATTGCCTCTTTAATTTTTCTTTTAATGGTTTCTCTCTTCATGAAGAATTTTCACATTTTCAAAATTAAATTTAAATTTATATTTACATGTTTTTTCATAATCAAAGAAAACTGAAGGAGATATTAAATCACCATTATTTTTATTTTTTACACACTTATATAACAATTCATGTTCCTTCAATCTTTTCTCAATACTGCACCTAGATTCATCTATATATGATAGCATACAATCACAAAAAATTTGATATTTGACATTACTTTTTTGCTTGACAGGTATGTTATCCTTAGAATTATTGACTAATTTATTAATATTGTTTGGAATGTAGAATGAAACATTTAACACATTCTTATATAAATCTTTAAAAAATTTCACTTGTGGATTGGAAATAAATGGAATAGATATCCATTTTTTACTATTAATCTTCATTTCTTTTAAATTATAATAATTTTTTTTAAATTGACATAAAGTATTGTTTATTTGTTCCATTTTATAACCAACATCAAGCAATTCCTTGGCAAATATCCCAATATTGTTCAGTTTATCACTTTGGTAATGATATAATTTTTCATTCCAAAACAAAAAAGATTTAAAACTTGCCATCTTATGCATCATTGGTACTTTTGATTTACAATTTATATATCATCTTTTTTGCAGTGGCCTAATAATTAGTTTATAATTTAATATAATGTTATCTCTTGTGATCATTAAATCTAAATAGTTAATCTTATTGTCCTGTTCTTTTTCAATAGTCCATTTCAAGCCATTCAACTTATTTAATTCCTCTATAATCAAATTTATACTATTAGTATTTCCACAAACAAAAACATCATCCACATATCTTAAATAAATTTTAATATCTCCAAAAATACACATATTTAAAATAGTACTCTCATATGTAGATAAAACAAAATTGCAAACTTGTGCAACTACAGGCAAACCCATAGGCCAACCTTTAGTCATTTTATAATATTGACCTTCAAAAGATGCAACAATGTTATCATTAATTTTTTTTAAAGAATCAATTATAAATTTTATCATATATTTACAAATACTTTTATTTTTTAATGCATGTTTAATTATTTTTATGGAATTCATTCTATCAATAGATCCATACATTTCTGTAACATCCAATGAAGCAATAACATTTTCATCAATCATTAAATTTTTAATACTATTTACAAAGTCAAATGATGAAGCAATAGTATTTTCTCCAAATCCTATTGCTTCATTGTTTGACTTTGTAAATAGTATTAAAAATTTAATGATTGATGAAAATGATGTTATTGCTTCATTGGATGTTACAGAAATGTATGGATCTATTTATAGAATGAATTCCATAAAAATAATTGAACATGCATTAAAAAGTAAAAGTATTTGTAAATATATGATAAAATTTATCATTGATTCTTTAAAAAATTTTAATGATAACATTGTTGCATCTTTTGAAGGTCAATATTATAAAATGACTAAAGGTTGGTTTATGGGTTTGCCTGTAGTTGCACAAGTTTGTAATTTCATTTTATTTTATGGGTTTGCCTGTAGTTGCACAAGTTTGCAATTTCGTTTTATCTACATATGAGTAGTATTTTAACTATGTGTATTTTTGGAGATATTAAAATTTACAAAAAATATGTGGATAATGTTTCTGTTTGTGGAAATACTAATAGTATAAATTTGCTTATAGAGGAATTAAATAAGTTGAATGGCTTGAAATGGACTATTGAAAAAGAATACACAATAAGATTAACTATTTAGATTTAATGATCACAAGAGATAACAGTATATTAAATTATAAACTAATTATTAAGCCACTGCAAAAAAGAGGATATATAAATTGTAAATCAAAAGTACCAATGATGCATAAAATGGCAAGTTTTAAATCTTTTTTGTTTTGGAATAAAAAATTATGTCATTACTAAAGTGATAAACTGAAAAATATTGGGATATTTGCCAAGGAATTGCTTGATGTTGGTTATAAAATGGAACAAATAAACAATAATTTATGTTAATTTTAAAAAAATTATTATAATTTAAAAGAAATGAAGATTAATAGTAAAAAATGGATATCTATTCCATTTATTTCAAATCCACAAGTGAAATTTTTTAAGGATTTATATAAGAATGTGTTTAATGTTTCATTCTACATTCCAAACAATATTAATAAATTAGTCAATAATTCTAAGGATGTTATACCTGTCAAGCAAAAAAGTAATGTCATATATCAATTTTTTTTTTATTGTATGCTATCATATATAGGTGAATATAGGTGCAGTATTGAGAAAAGATTGAAGGAACATGAATTGTTATATAAGCATGTAAAAAATAAAAATAATGGTGATTTAAAATCTCCTTCAGTTTTCTTTGATCACGAAAAAACATGTAAATATATATTTAAATTTAATTTTGAAAATGTGAAAATTCTTCATGAAGAGAGAAACCATAGTAAAAGAAAAATTAAAGAGGCAATTTTTATAAACAGGAATAAAACGCATTTAATAAATCGACAAGCTTCTAACATTAAAATATGAGATTCATGGAATTTGAATTGATGATGATTGCTTCCATTTTTGTTTTTGAATTTAATGGCAGTTGAGGCAGGTTAGAAAGTAACTGAAAGTACTTCTGCGGATTTAAGGATTGTTTGTAATTGTTTGTAAACTGTTAAAAATATTATTTCAATTATAATTACAATATTGTTTTAATTAACGGATATTTTATTTATTTTACACACACACACAGACATATATATATATATTGTCACCTTCTAAATGCCCACAAGTAGTTAAAATATATTGTATCAGTCGAGAATAACTACATTTAACTAAAAAAAAAATGAAATAGCACTAAAATTTAAAAAATTTTCTGTTAATGGTCTAAAACCTTATATTTGAATTGCTTATGAATGTTAGGTGGGAATTTTTATAAGCATTATTTTTTTTTTATTATTATTATTATTATTATTATTATTATTATTATTATTATTATTATTATTATTATTATTATTATTATTATTATTATTATTATTATTATTATTATTATTATTATTATTATTATTATTATTATTATTATTATTATTATTATTATTATTATTATTATTATTATTATTATTATTATTATTATTATTATTATTATTATTATTATTATTATTATTATTATTATTATTATTATTATTATTATTATTATTATTATTATTATTATTATTGATGAAGTATTTAATGCAAGAAAGGGGGTGGATTATTACAGGTATTGTTGTTATGCAAGTTAAGTTGATGCAAAGTTGTTTTATTTATTTGTAGAATAGTTGTTGGTATTTGTTTAAATGGTTTTCTGATCTATAATTCATTGGCATACCATCCATGTGTAGGTATTATAATCAGTAAAATAAGTTTAACCCATAGTCATATCAGTTATATTTTAGTCAGGATAATTTATTATTCATGTAGCAGCATATGTGTATGCATGTATGTCTGTGTCATCTTCTCATTTTATTTTCATATTTTAATTACAGTACAAAATATTACATTTACAATAAAACATTTAAATTATAGTAAATATTTTTAATAGCTTTGCAAGTATATTTTTTGAACGATTAATGGATATCTGGATTGGTGAATTATTTAACAACTAAATAGTATTATAAACCATTTTATTTAATAGTTAATTAATATTCATTTGTTTCTAAATTGTAAAGAGTTATTTTTTTTATTTGTTTTATTTGGTTTGATTTAATTTAGAAAATCAAAATGATTTTTTTTTCAAGAAAAGATTTCTTGAATTTTTTTTTCATTACTGAGTGCAAAGGATGGAGTTAACTTTTGGAGGATCAGATGACCTCTTGATTGGTGGAAGGGATATATTTAAGTAATGGTCAGTAATAGAAGTTCTCTCATTATTATTGTTTCATTCATTGCTTTGTTCATTCTGCTTCTGCCAATTTTTCTATCTCTTCCAGAGGTCAAATCAGTTTAAACTCCAAAATGAATTTTTAAACATTATTCTCTTTATAAAAGTCATTATAGGAATTTTAGCTATCAGACAGTTTTAAGCAAGGATGACAGGCTGAATTATAAGAAAAGTATATTTTTCTTAATCCTCCACTCAGTTAAACTTTAAATTAACACTATATTTTTTAAATGCATCTCTATACTGATAAATTTACTCTACAATTGTTTGCTTATATCTATTATTATTATTAAGAAGGAAATGAAAGTGCATGAACTTTATAATCTTTTAACAAAATTGTGTGAACTTTATAATATCTTGATGGAATCTATGGAGGATTGTTTAACAAAATCTATAAACTCTCAGTTCAAGTTATATTCTGCTTATATAAAAGTCAGGTTAAAACAAGAGGATGCATGTGTACTTTATTATGCTATATTTTAAATTACTACGTAATGATAACTTTGTCTATTATTTATGCTTATAAAAATGTTTTTATTAAAGAAAGAAATATGTGATTTACAAAGGATTAATTAATTGTTACTTTTTATCGAATGCATATGCTTAAGTCAAGTGGAAGGACATTGGTATTGTATATTTCTTGTTCTCCTCGATGTGTGGATTTATTATAACACAAAATATATAGCTGAAATTATATTTTCATATCTCAGTCATTATTGTATAAAAGTTTAAGCAAGCTCAATTAGCAATTCATTGCTAAGAACATAGGAGATTTCTGAATTATATTTAAATTGTAAATGTTTGTCATGTAAGAATTTGTTTTCATGTTTTATGTTTTACTAACATGTATTCATCTGGAATCATCTTTGTCATCTCTGTGTCATTCAGCAAACTTTGGAAAAGAAACTTTGCAAGTGAATTACTTTTTTTAACTTGAAGAAGAGTGACTTTTTTGTTTTGTTTATTGCTATTGATATACCATAGATAGATAGACAGATTTATTATTTATGTACTAGATTATTTAATTATATTTCCTGAACTTCTAGACCATCTCGGATTATTGTATTTGCAAATTGCAAATATGCTGGTAAGTTATTATTATTTAAGTATGATTTTTTTTATGCAGAAGATGCATACATTTTTTTGGGTATTGTATTAAAGAAAAGTATTTATTTATATATATATATATATATATATATATATATATATATATATATATATATATATATATATATATATATATATATATATATATATATATATATCAAAACTACCCCAAATCTAAAATTAAACCAGACCAGCATAAAAATAATATTAAAACACAACCTAAGGTTTCACTGCTACAAGCAGACTTCTCAAGTGTAAAGAACTACAAAAAAACCACACATTATATATACTATTAAAAACTACCCACAAATCCATTCACTTCCCATCCACCCTTAATATTAAAAGAACTCTTAAATAAGTTAATTGCTTCAGAATAATAAATTTTCAATAATAAAGACTCTTTAATTCTTCTTTTGATTTCATTTCTCTCAAAGAAGACAACCTTAGCTTCATCAAAATCAATAGTGTGGCCTGTATCTTTTTCATGGACATACAAAGCAGAACTAAGATATCTATTTTTAACTCTACTTTTATGAACCTTTATTCTTTCATTTAAACTCAAACTACTCTGACCTATGTAAACCTTCTTACAAAATAAACAAGGAATAAAATATACCACACCAGGAATAGTCTTTCTATCAAAAACTTCTTTTGTATTATTTAATAAATTATTCAATGTAACACCCCTTTTCCAAGCAATTTTCTTATTTCCAAACAATTTACTATTTCTACACACAATTTTATAAGAAGACAATTTAAATGGCAAAGAAATAAAATCATATTTTTCTTTAACCTTTACATCCTTACAAATATTACTATTAAATAAAATACTTTTAACAAATTTATCAGAGTATCCAACACTCAAATAATCTTTATAAAATTGATATTTCTGAAACAAAGCTACCCCACTAGAATTATTTAATTTAATATTCCTATGACAATAATTCCTTAAAGCAGCTACTTTATGAGATACAGACTGATAGCTATCAGGTTTAATTATAGATCTTAATTCTTTACTTTTAACTAAATGACTGCACAATAAACAATTAGTTTCTATATTTCTAATCACCAAAAGATCTAAAAATTTTAACTTACCAAAATCTAACCCCCCTCCTTCTAACACAAATTTTATAGAAGGATCAAAACAATTAAACTCATTTACAAATTCCTTCAATTTATCATTCTCAACTACAAATAAACAATCATCAACATATCTGACAAATAATTTTACATATAAACAATTCTTTTTAATAATAATTTCCTCTTCCATAAAACTAATATAAACTGAACATACTAAAGGAGAAATAATATAACCTATTATCCACCCTTCCTTAATCTTATAAAAATTACCTTTATAAGTAAAATACATAGAATCTTCCAATAACAAAAGCAAATCTTTAATTACCTTAATTTTATTTTTTGATAAAGAACTTTTCTTAATCAATACAGACAAAAGAACATCAATACTGCTTAACCTATTAACAGACTGATACATATTTTCAATATCTAAACTTCCAAATACCCAATTACTTTCCATTTTAAAATTATTAATCTTATCAAAAGCCTCAAAAGAAGAAGAAACTGTGTACTGACCAAAATCAACAAATTGTTTTAAAAAATTATTCAAGAATCTAGAAATACCCTCTACAACACTACCTGTAAAATCAAAAATAAATCTTAAAGGAAAACCATCTTTATGAGTTTTAATATTCACAAACATCTTAGCTGATGTAAAATCATTAGGATAGCATTTTAAATAATCTACTCTATTAAAAATTTTTAAATTAACCATTTTCTTCATTATATCTATCAATTTTCTTTTAATCAAATTACCTGGATTTTTATCTAACAACATATATTTACCATTATTTAATTCTCTATCCATTTTCTCTTTGAAATCATTCCCTTTCATAATAACAAACCTACCAGCTTTGTCTTCACGAGAAATGATTACATCATTAGCAATTAACCTATTTTTAAGATGTTTAATCTCAGCAGGATTAATAACAAATTTTTCTTTCCTTTTTAAACTTTTATTCAAAATCGATTGAATACCAACTTTCTGCTCATCACTCAAATTATTTATAGAGGTAATTTTTATAAGATTAAGGAAGGGTGGATAATAGGTTATATTATTTCTCCTTTAGTATGTTCAGTTTATATTAGTTTTATGGAAGAGGAAATTATTATTAAAAAGAATTGTTTATATGTAAAATTATTTGTCAGATATGTTGATGATTGTTTATTTGTAGTTGAGAATGATAAATTGAAGGAATTTGTAAATGAGTTTAATTGTTTTGATCCTTCTATAAAATTTGTGTTAGAAGGAGGGGGGTTAGATTTTGGTAAGTTAAAATTTTTAGATCTTTTGGTGATTAGAAATATAGAAACTAATTGTTTATTGTGCAGTCATTTAGTTAAAAGTAAAGAATTAAGATCTATAATTAAACCTGATAGCTATCAGTCTGTATCTCATAAAGTAGCTGCTTTAAGGAATTATTGTCATAGGAATATTAAATTAAATAATTCTAGTGGGGTAGCTTTGTTTCAGAAATATCAATTTTATAAAGATTATTTGAGTGTTGGATACTCTGATAAATTTGTTAAAAGTATTTTATTTAATAGTAATATTTGTAAGGATGTAAAGGTTAAAGAAAAATATGATTTTATTTCTTTGCCATTTAAATTGTCTTCTTATAAAATTGTGTGTAGAAATAGTAAATTGTTTGGAAATAAGAAAATTGCTTGGAAAAGGGGTGTTACATTGAATAATTTATTAAATAATACAAAAGAAGTTTTTGATAGAAAGACTATTCCTGGTGTAGTATATTTTATTCCTTGTTTATTTTGTAAGAAGGTTTACATAGGTCAGAGTAGTTTGAGTTTAAATGAAAGAATAAAGGTTCATAAAAGTAGAGTTAAAAATAGATATCTTAGTTCTGCTTTGTATGTCCATGAAAAAGATACAGGCCACACTATTGATTTTGATGAAGCTAAGGTTGTCTTCTTTGAGAGAAATGAAATCAAAAGAAGAATTAAAGAGTCTTTATTATTGAAAATTTATTATTCTGAAGCAATTAACTTATTTAAGAGTTCTTTTAATATTAAGGGTGGATGGGAAGTGAATGGATTTGTGGGTAGTTTTTAATAGTATATATAATGTGTGGTTTTTTTGTAGTTCTTTACACTTGAGAAGTCTGCTTGTAGCAGTGAAACCTTAGGTTGTGTTTTAATATTATTTTTATGCTGGTCTGGTTTAATTTTAGATTTGGGGTAGTTTTGATTTTATATTGACTAGTTTAGCTTTATGCTTGTAATGTTTACATTTTAATGAGTTTTTTTGAGTTTAAGAGTAGTTTTGCTGATGTAGTGTAAAGTTTTTTTTTTTTTTTTTTTATTATTGATATTTATTATTGACATTTTATTATTGATAGATTTATTTTTGTTTTTTGTTTTTAATTATTGGTATATTTGAATGTCATTTATGTATATTATGTTTGTTGTTTGAGTTTGGGTTGAAAGAGTATATTTGTGTTTATTTAGTTATATATATATATATATAGAAGTGTGTGTAGGTTTTATTGGGTTTTAATTTATAAGGGTATTGGTAATTTGGGTATTTAGTATGGGTTTGTGGAGTTTAATTTTTAATAATTTTCCATTTAATGATATTAGAAGGATTAAAAATTTGTCTAAATTGAGTGATAGGATAGAGTCTTTACGATGGCAGATTTATTTTCTTAAAAAATGTAGGGAATTTAGTGTTTTTCCTAGGTGTTGTGTTATTAATTTTAGTAGAAATAAAAAGTTGATTCAAAATAAAAATTTAGTTTTTAAGTTACAAACATATATATTGAATAGTTTTTTAAAAGATACTTTTGTAAGGTTTTATAAATTTATTTATCTATATAAAAGGAATAGATATTATTTAGAAAGGAGGCAAGATTTTAATTATTCAATTTTGAATTTTTTTATGAGACAATTTAGACAGAATAGGTCAAATTTCTATTGTAAAAAATATGAAAGAAAATTAAAGTGGTTGTTTGGGAAAGTTAATAAAGTTTATTGTAGTGATAAAGGGTATGAGAATAAGGTTTCTGAGGATAGAGTTGTTAATCTTACGGATTTGAAGTTAAATGATAGAGAATTAGATATTCTTGGTAAAGGCCCTAATTTTGTTCCATTTCATTCAAAAAATATAGTTTTTGATACAATTTCGTCTATTGAATCTAGTAATTTGAGTGATGAGCAGAAAGTTGGTATTCAATCGATTTTGAATAAAAGTTTAAAAAGGAAAGAAAAATTTGTTATTAATCCTGCTGAGATTAAACATCTTAAAAATAGGTTAATTGCTAATGATGTAATCATTTCTCGTGAAGACAAAGCTGGTAGGTTTGTTATTATGAAAGGAGATGATTTCAAAGAGAAAATGGATAGAGAATTAAATAATGGTAAATATATGTTGTTAGATAAAAATCCAGGTAATTTGATTAAAAGAAAATTGATAGATATTATGAAGAAAATGGTTAATTTAAAAATTTTTAATAGAGTAGATTATTTAAAATGCTATCCTAATGATTTTACATCAGCTAAGATGTTTGTGAATATTAAAACTCATAAAGATGGTTTTCCTTTAAGATTTATTTTTGATTTTACAGGTAGTGTTGTAGAGGGTATTTCTAGATTCTTGAATAATTTTTTAAAACAATTTGTTGATTTTGGTCAGTACACAGTTTCTTCTTCTTTTGAGGCTTTTGATAAGATTAATAATTTTAAAATGGAAAGTAATTGGGTATTTGGAAGTTTAGATATTGAAAATATGTATCAGTCTGTTAATAGGTTAAGCAGTATTGATGTTCTTTTGTCTGTATTGATTAAGAAAAGTTCTTTATCAAAAAATAAAATTAAGGTAATTAAAGATTTGCTTTTGTTATTGGAAGATTCTATGTATTTTACTTATAGAGGTAATTTTTATAAGATTAAGGAAGGGTGGATAATAGGTTATATTATTTCTCCTTTAGTATGTTCAGTTTATATTAGTTTTATGGAAGAGGAAATTATTATTAAAAAGAATTGTTTATATGTAAAATTATTTGTCAGATATGTTGATGATTGTTTATTTGTAGTTGAGAATGATAAATTGAAGGAATTTGTAAATGAGTTTAATTGTTTTGATCCTTCTATAAAATTTGTGTTAGAAGGAGGGGGGTTAGATTTTGGTAAGTTAAAATTTTTAGATCTTTTGGTGATTAGAAATATAGAAACTAATTGTTTATTGTGCAGTCATTTAGTTAAAAGTAAAGAATTAAGATCTATAATTAAACCTGATAGCTATCAGTCTGTATCTCATAAAGTAGCTGCTTTAAGGAATTATTGTCATAGGAATATTAAATTAAATAATTCTAGTGGGGTAGCTTTGTTTCAGAAATATCAATTTTATAAAGATTATTTGAGTGTTGGATACTCTGATAAATTTGTTAAAAGTATTTTATTTAATAGTAATATTTGTAAGGATGTAAAGGTTAAAGAAAAATATGATTTTATTTCTTTGCCATTTAAATTGTCTTCTTATAAAATTGTGTGTAGAAATAGTAAATTGTTTGGAAATAAGAAAATTGCTTGGAAAAGGGGTGTTACATTGAATAATTTATTAAATAATACAAAAGAAGTTTTTGATAGAAAGACTATTCCTGGTGTGGTATATTTTATTCCTTGTTTATTTTGTAAGAAGGTTTACATAGGTCAGAGTAGTTTGAGTTTAAATGAAAGAATAAAGGTTCATAAAAGTAGAGTTAAAAATAGATATCTTAGTTCTGCTTTGTATGTCCATGAAAAAGATACAGGCCACACTATTGATTTTGATGAAGCTAAGGTTGTCTTCTTTGAGAGAAATGAAATCAAAAGAAGAATTAAAGAGTCTTTATTATTGAAAATTTATTATTCTGAAGCAATTAACTTATTTAAGAGTTCTTTTAATATTAAGGGTGGATGGGAAGTGAATGGATTTGTGGGTAGTTTTTAATAGTATATATAATGTGTGGTTTTTTTGTAGTTCTTTACACTTGAGAAGTCTGCTTGTAGCAGTGAAACCTTAGGTTGTGTTTTAATATTATTTTTATGCTGGTCTGGTTTAATTTTAGATTTGGAGTAGTTTTGATTTTATATTGACTAGTTTAGCTTTATGCTTGTAATGTTTATATATATATATATATATATATATTTAATCTTGAAGTGAGCTTTTTTTTGCGGGGGGGGGGAGGGCTTTCTGAGTAGCTAGCGTATGAAAGAAATATTGTGTCAGAAACAGTAAAACAGCATTCATAATAATTATTGCTATTTAAATTTTAAAACAGCTGATAGTCTGTTATAAACTAAAAGTTTATATTTTCAATTTACCATTTACTTTACCATAATATTTGCCAATTATATAATTTGGAATTATTTTTCGCACTCTTATTTATGCATATATGTGCCTGTCTTGTGCATTTATTTTATTTAATTAGTAAATATTCAGTTTTATAACTGTTTCTCTCTATTACTTTCAGATAATGTCATATTCTAAAGAACTTGAAGGAATTAGTGACTTATCTGTATGTGTATTTATTTTTCAATGTATAGTATGAAATGTATAAAGTATCTACAAGAAAGAAAGTTATTCTTGATATGTTCTATGTCTGTTGGGATGGAGGACTCTATCCCTTAGTATATCTTAAGTATTTACCATGAGTGAGATATATTCCTAGATTGCATACATATGTATTATCAAATGATATTTTATGAAGTTAAGTGATATATTTCCCCATTGTTCTGGTGGTAAGACAAGCTCCACATCAATAGTGTATTTTAGAGTTAGGTAGTTGTTTGATTTATTGCCTAGAAGCTTATTTACTCCTCATGTGCTTAAATTTTTATTGAAAGTTTATTTTGTGTTATCATGGAAACATAGCTATATGTAATTTAGTTGGTGGTTAGATAAATAGTCAGCTTAAATTCTTTATTGAATATTAAAGTAGAAGTAGTGTTATATTGTTTTATGACATTATCTGTTGTAAAACACTTATTTAATAATTCATAAGTGAATTGACAATATGTAAAAATATTGTTGTTTTTTTTATTTTAGCATAAGATGTGACACACACGTAATGCAAATAATATCGCCAATATGAAAATATAATACTGTTAAATTTATATATCAGGAAGTAAATATTTTGAATCATATCATATTAATTTACTGCAAGCTTTAAATCATTAAATCATCAGAATGATTATTATTTTTTTTGTTTTTGAATACGTGAAAAGTGTAGATATTTAAAGGGATTATTTAATTGAGCTATTTAAAGCTACTCTTTTGACAGCCAAGTTTATTAAGTTGCTTTATCCTAATAGTTAATAGTGTAACCTCTCAAGCTTGTATATTGTGCCCATAATATGATATTTAATTTACCCAGTGTTGTTTGCTAATAATAAAAAATTTTAGGGTTAATGAACAACCCAAATATATTCGAAGTTAGAATATTAAGGTCTTATTTATTTGGTAACTTATTTTCATAAATGTCTAATCCATATATGATGAAATATGTAATAGAAATTATTTCAAACCCAGGTTGGCAAACTTGTTTGTGAATTTAGAAATTAGGACAAACAATCCCACTGTAAATTAGCTATATCTAATGGAATTTCAAATGTAAATAAATGCTTTGTTTATTTATTCAAAACTGTGTCTCGAGTTCTTATATACATTCATATTCTAGTTTCCACATTCTACACATCCATTACAACATAAGGACATTATTTTGTAAATCTGATAATAAATTTACTGAAATCTGATAATATTGTTCTCTTGATCCAAACATTATATGAAATATTTTACCATTTAGTAAACTTATAAAAAGATCACATACTTAGTTATCATTTAGACAATGATGTGAGATTAAAAGGTACCCTATTTCCTTCATTATCTAATTGCTAGTCCAGTGAAACATCACCTAATTATTATTATTATTATTATTATTATTATTATTATTATTATTATTATTATTATTATTATTATTATTATTATTATTATTATTATTATTATTATTATTATTATTATTATTATTATTATTATTATTATTATTATTATTATTATTATTATTATTATTATTATTATTATTATTTAATGTATACATTGATGACCTAAAAACATGCATTAAATTTTCACATCTTCTATGTTATGCAGATGATTGCAAAATTTTTAGGCATATTTATTCTACTAATGACTGTTTTTTACTTCAAAGTGATATAGATAATTTCTTGAATTGGTGCAAATGTAATTATATAGATATAAATATGGATAAGTGCTCCATTGTCTCTTACTCTAGAAAATCTGAAATTTTAAGGTTTTCCTACTATATTGGTGATTCTAAAATTATAACAAATGATCATCAAAAAGATCTAGGAATAATATTTTCCAATAATGGGTCTTTTCATAATCACATTAATTTTATGGTGAATAAATCTCTTAAAATTATAGGAGCTATTTACAGATATGGAAAAGCATTTAATAAATTTACAAAGATTAAACTTTTTATATCCTTAGTTCTTCCCATCTTGGAGTATGGTTCAATTATATGGAGTCCTCATAACAGTACAGATATCATAAGAATTCAGTCTGTTTTTGACAAATTTGCAAAATTGAATAGTTTAGGTAATGAACACTATATTGATTTACTGCTGAGACGAAAAACAAGAGATCTCAAGCTTTTTCATAAATTTATTTCCCAGAATATTTCTGTATCTAATTTGCTTTCTAATTTAGGTATTAAGAAACAGAATTATAATACTCGTACTCACAATATTTTTGAACTGAAAATTTGTAAATCTGATGTATTAAGATTTTCCCCTTTATTTCGTTTACCTAGAACTTATAACAAAGATTTTGGTAATGATGATGTTTTTAATCTGGATTTTAAACAATTCACTAAAGTCCTCATAAAAAAATATTATCCTTAATTTCATGTGATATATTGCCCTTTTAATTATTTGTGCATTTTATTGTTTTTCTATTTTATTGGTATTATTATTTTTTTTTTTAATTTATTTATTTTTTTATTATTTTTTTTTTGTATTTTTAATGCTTATTTAGATTTGTATATGATAATGAAATTACTGTGCAATCTATAATTGGCTGAATGCTGTTGATATGTACATTAAATAAAGAATTGAATTGAATTGAATTATTATTATTATTATTATTATTATTATTATTATTATTATTATTATTATTATTATTATTATTATTATTATTATTATTATTATTATTATTATTATTATTATTATTATTATTATTATTATTATTATTATTATTATTATTATTATTATTATTATTATTATTATTATTATTATTATTATTATTATTATTATTATTATTATTATTATTATTATTATTATTAAAATAGTTATAAATTATTGTGTAATAAAATTTCTTTAATCAAACCGTATTAAAGATTCTCTGAGATCTGATTTCCTAATTCAAAATTAATATCAGTTTAGCTATTTAGACTAAGGCGTACTAGATAGTGAAGTTATTCAATATCTTGTTTTATGTTAAAGTTATATTGTGGTAGATCTATGAATGCATTTAGATGATGGAAAAAATCAAATCAAATTATAGTTTATCAGCTTGAATAAATAAATCTTTATTAATTTTTATCATTTGATTAATTAACAAATGAAGCATGTATCTTATTATAATCATCAATCTTATTTCTTCCTTCATTTATTTGTGTTCTGTATATTTTAAAACTTCCTTTAACTTTCCACTGAGCTAAGCTATAAGTTAGGCACAAGTAAAAGAGTCTCTATTACTTCTAAGTCAAATAAAGTGTTAATTTATTCTATTCATTAATAGAATTGGTGCCCTGGGCATTTGTTCATATAATGTGTAGGAGTGGTGTTGTGTGTGGAGTTACAATATATATATATATATATATATATATATATATATATATATCTTTTTCAATTATATATATATATATATATATATATATATATATATATTGTAATTGAAAAAGAAAGAGAGAAAAGGGGGTAGGAAGAGTGGAAAGAAAAGAAAAAAGGGAAAAGAAAGAGAGAAGAAAAGGAATAGGAGAGAAGTGAAAGAGAGAGAGAAATGATACCTGGTGAAGAGAGAGATGGAAGAAAAAAAGAAATGCAATGAAATGATTTGAAATGAAATGGATGAGCTGATAGAAGAGTGGAGAGAAATGGAAGAAAAGATGAAATGGATAATAAAATGGATGAAATGATAGAAGAGAAATGTGAAAGAGAGATGAAAATAATATAAAAAGAAAATGAAATGAGAGACTCTTAATGACTCGGCTCAGTGGGGTTACAATAAATTTAAAGAAAAGAGATGATAATCCAGAGATGTATAATCAGATAGAGATCAGATCCAATACTGATGAACTATAACTACTATGGCATATTAATAATCTACTACTAAACCATACAAAAGATAAATTTAAAATCATTAATCAATAGTTATCATACTAGTCTTACCACTAGATCACACACTCTCTGAATAAGAATAATGATACCTTGATTGAGAAAGATTATCTTACTAAATTATATTTAATAAGGCAACAAGAGTAAATAGCCTCAGGGATTTCTAAAATGCAAAACTTTTGTGCAAAATTAAAAGTTTAAGTTAAGTTGCCTATTAAAGAATTGCTGGGATTAATAAACAAATAAATAATATCTTGGCTGACCACAAAATAACAATCTTATGGTGCAATCTTAGAATAATAAACAAAAAAATATCAATTTAAAATTTTAATGGAGCAATTTTAAATTTAAATTAGTAATGGACTATCATCCAAGACATTACTCGAGCAAAGAAAAGGACAAGGGTACTTTTTATGCCTTTCCCATACTCACAGACAAACTACTCAAGACCTCAAATGCAGATGGATTAAAATTCTTTAGACATATAAGGTTTAAAATAATGATAGACAATGTGCAGTTAATGTAAGATAATGTGCAGCTTTTAAAATAATAGTAAATAAAATATTCTTCCAATGTACTAATATTCTTAATCTTATATTGCATAATCTTTAGTCTGAGAAGATATGCTGATAATTTAAATCATAAACTTTTAACAGCATTTAATTAAGTATCTGATATAATACAATTATTTGTATTTGTGATTCAATCTAAAAATCACTTACTTCAGCATGGCTTTATAATTTTAAAACCAATATCAAATATATTTAATTAACTTTATGATATATTTGTGAACTTTTGAATTAAAGATTTAATAAACTTTGGAAACTTAAGATTTAGTGAACTTGGAAACCCAAGACAATAATATTTTTATATAAAAGTAAAACAAACAAGACAAAACTTTTTAAAATAATAATAAGTTATTCTATTCAAAAAAGTAAGAAAATCTTTATAATTTAAATGGAATACAAACATTGCCAATATAGCGCTGGGACCTAATACAAGTATTTTGACTTTAGAAAACTTTATTTGGATTTACAATATTATACAACTTCTTTAACTACTGCTATTCACTATCTCTCTTAAAACTCTTTTACATTGTTTGTTCTGATAAATAAATTAATAAAATAATATAATTATACATAATAGCAGGCAAAGGTTATTCAATACTGAATTTTAATCTCTTTTAAACAGAGATTTTAAAATCTTTGGACTTTAATTATAATATCTGTATTTAATAAGAACACTTCTAATTTTTAATTAAAAATTAATTCATAACACTATTGGGTTATCTAGCAATTAGAATAACACACAACTAGGTTTGTATTTGAAACCCTAAGCTTAACTTTATAATCCTGAGCTTAACAAATGCTTAGCTGCAATAAGCATATTCAGCATATTTTTGAAAAATATCATCACTAGTTACACTGACATAATTAATATTATAGCTAGTGGTATATTTAAATCAAACTAAGCTAATTTTAAAATTAAATTAAATTAGATGTATGGGGCATTCACTCATCAGAGATCAGTTATACATTTTTAAATAAATTTAGTTCACATAAAACTATTACCCTCAATGTTTTAAAATTAAAAATATAACAGACTTACAAATCCAGTGGCGAAACTCTGGATGAAAATATTAAAATTAGTATGTGTGAATTGCCACTTATACCATATGCATATATTTAACATTCTTAAAAATAAATAGAACTTATTGTTGGTTAGCTTGTGAATGATAAAACTATCATATCAACACAATTCAAACATTGATATGCCTATGAGCATTAAAAATAACTATTACTACCTGAAGAAACAAAGTTCCTCAAACACACATATCTTGTCATCACTAATCTAAAACAAATGCAACATCACCTACTGTGGTGGAATTAGCATTAAGTCATCATGAATGATAGGCTAAAATATAAAAATAATAGGCTCCTCAGAGCTGGAAAAGAATGTGGTGGTTTTCAAAAATACCTAACTTTGAGGCAGAAACTAAGATACCTGGACCTTGTCTACAGTGTATCTGGGAACAGGAAAAACACACCAGAAAAGCATGATCCTCTCTCATGGGATTTCCAATGCTTATAAATGTAATCATCATCACTGAAAAATACAATACAATAACCCTCTTTTGGGGACAAGCACTGTCACATCATGGAAATACAATACAATAAGGATGGAGGACTTTATCTACTCCATAAAGCATATTCAAAAATTATTAACTAAGCCAAACTCTATGAGGCTAACAGTTACGAACTAATAGCAATATATATATATACACTTCATCTGAATTAACTAAGTTATTCCTAAGAAGTTTAAAAATACAAAATGTATATTCAATGTTCAAACCAACAAAACACACTGTCAAGTGACTACTATGAGAAATATTTTAAAATTAAATGCATATAAAATTCTAGGCAAGGCACAATGCACACATAATAAAATACTCAATACTAAAATATAATAACTAGTGGACTTTTAAAAAAATTGCAAATTAAATGAGAGAATATTAATTCTCAATGCAAATAAAAAAATATTTGCAGTTATTATTACTATAACACTCATAAAACAAATGAATGGAAATTGTCTGATAAACTTCTTTGGCTGGTTTAAAATAAAATTGAGTGAAACATCCCATTTATAATAAACTAAGACTGTGATATTTAAATCTCCATAAATGAAATTATTAAATAGAAACCATCTGGTGTAATGCTTAATAAATAAAATAAATTGACCTAAGAATGGCAAAATATTTGCTCATTCTAATAAACCCATTAAGCTTTAAAATTATAATCCTAATTTACCTGGCATATTTATGCAAAAAGTGTTACACAAAATATAGCATAAATATTTTTATGGTTTGATTTTTTTTTTAAACCAATAAAACAGACAATAAAAAAATAATAATACAGTAACTTAAGTTCATGTTTCAGCTTCATAATAATTTTTCCATTTAAAATATGTAGATAATTTATTCAGGCCAATTTATCTATCCGAGTTTGAAGCTTCAGTCAAAATATTTATAACATGGCAATGATTTCCAAAACAAAAATATTCAATAGTTCTTTAAATAAACACTTTCACTTTCTTTTATCTTTAAAGATAATTTTAAATATTAAAATAATAAAATAGCATAAGCACAAGCATAAGCCGGCATTGGAAAATAAATTCTTCAGATGAGTACATTTTTTTATATTTATAATCCCGGGTTCAAATGCAGAATAATTATAATGTATAGTTTTATTTAACTTTCACTGTTCTCCTTTAGATAAACGCATTTTTTTAAAATAGAGCTCTTTTTTTTAAACATTATTTTTTTTAATATTTCAAAATGTATTTCTCTTCTAAACAAATTTCCTTTTACTTTTTTAAACATAAGAGTAGACTTTGTTTATAATTAAGGACGTTCCTTGGTTTATGAATTAAGATCAACTGTCATAAAATTACTTATAAGTAATGATAATATAACAATTTATTATATATTTCATAGACACGAGTTCATTATTAATATTTATAGACTCTTTTAAAGTTTTACTTCCAAATAACTTCTTTTCATACTTCTGAGCATAAATGAGAATTAGTATTTTAAAATACATATTTTCCTCAGAAACATTGTTCTGTTAAGAGTATATTTACATGTATATATTATGTGTTGATAATGAAGAATTAAATTTAAAGTCACTTCTAATTTACAAAGATGCTGATGCATTTTCATCATAATATTTTACAATTTTGAATGTTTTTTAATTTTTTCCTCACGTATATTTTTAATTTAATAGGATATATAATGAGTACCCTACAGATATAATAATTTATTGCAAGAACATGTTTAGTCATATATACAATTAATAATTTAGGCTTTAATAATATTTTCATTTTCAAATAAAGAAAAACAAATAAAGAAAACATAGATAGGATAAG
Source organism: Epiperipatus broadwayi (assembly GCA_028023455.1). Lineage (NCBI taxonomy): Eukaryota > Metazoa > Onychophora > Udeonychophora > Euonychophora > Peripatidae > Epiperipatus > Epiperipatus broadwayi. Next base: position 6,961,445 of record JAQFVV010000015.1, read on the forward strand.
GGACGCTAACTTTTCCTCAAACATTGTTTACTATAATCCTACATTTTAACTGGAAATTAAATGTCAGAAAACAGATTACCTTTTAAACTTTAGGCTTCCATCATTGCAAGATGGTTTTAAATAATTGTTTTACAAACATACTTCTACTTTTAAAAATAAATATATTTAAATAAAATTACAACTTTTATTAAAGAAAAATTACAAGATCCAGCCACAGGTAGAATTAAAAATAAGAATGAATCTTGAATTTCTATTTATCTCTGATAATCTATAATACACCCACTTTTATGGGTCCATTGGCTTGAAAACCAATGAAATTATTTTTTATCTAACTTTACCATTCTTGACAATTCAGCTATCAAATCAATTTTACTGATGTAATTGATCTTATTATACCAAACCACATGACTCACAGCTGCAAAGTCAAAAAATCATCGTTAACGAATATTATGCAACACTTTTAATGACATTTTATAAACACAATAGTAATAAATATAAAATTTAAAATTATACGTCTCTATTAAACATTTAAATATTTCATTTTAAATAACTTTATTCATTCATTTGCTTTATTTTTTCTAAATCAATATTAGAAATAAATTATTTCTTTATTTTTATATTTATGTCATTCTTGCATGCACAGACATATTCACACATATGTGCAATCTATAAATAAATGCACATTAATTGTTTTAAAATTATTTTTAAAACTACAACAATACAAATATTACTGAATATTTAATTCAAAATAATTTTATAAATGAAACGCTATATTAAATTACATCTAATAAATACTGTTATATTGTTTTAATAAAAACTTGGATTATTTTTTTTAATTTATTATTATTTATTTCAACTTATTTATAATATCTAATTATTATCATTTAGACATTAAAATGAATTATACAGTAGTTATTTTAAAATACATTTAATATTACTTATCAATTCACAACTATTTCTAGTATTTCTTTTAATTCAAATTATTATCTAGCATCCCTTATCAAACCAACTCACAGATACCTTTGAAATATTTAGACATAATTCCATAATATACAATAATTATTACAATCAATACAAGATTATTCTATTTTAGTCATTAACTAAGTTAATTTCCATTTTTATCATTATTATTTTTTTAAAAATCCAAAATTACAAACAAAAGGTTAAGCTAAGATAACCTTAGGCACCTTTTGGAACTAAGTGAAACTTCAGTTAGGTACAATATATATATATATATATAACTGGAATATTTATAAATACAGTAACTAAATAATTAAAAATTTTTATCCACTTAGGAGCGCTTTGATTATCCCAGTAATCTTTGTCAACTAAAACTTTAAAATGCTTTAGTTGACAAAGATTACTGGGATAATCGAAAGCGCTCCTAAGTGGATAAAATTTTTAATTATATATATATATATATGCAGAAAGGAGTTTGCTATTAACTGAAAGAAGACCCTGTGATTCCTCTTGGAGGCCTTAAAGGAAATGAGCAGGGCAAATTCCTAATGTCCACTCCATATGTTCTTGTCATTGCAACTGTTATTACCATGTGATTATTCATATGGTATACAAACATGGATGGGCTGCTCACCAACATGCATTGGCCAGTGTGGTGAGTTTACTGGCTTTTTACCTCTGAGTTTAAGATCAAGAAACACCATGGTCTATCTTCTCAGTTGCCTGATAAGGCAGAATGAATGTATGTGTAAATGATAAATATTTTCCAATAATTATACAATTATGACAGACAAAAATAAATCATGGCCCTTATTCCCAGGAGGCTGTAAAGTCACCAACCAAGGCAATGGTTGGTGGCCAAAGGTGGAGGGTGCTAAGAATCCCCTGATTGCAGACCCAGGCTGCCATTTGATGACAACTTTTTATTTCAGTACTTACAACTGCAGATCACTTTCAAGTGAAGGAAGATTGCAAGAATTAGAAGAAGAACTGTCTTATAATAAATGGGACATTTTTGGACTTTGTGAAGTTAGAAGAAAAGGTGAAGGGACAATTGATTTAAAAAGTGGACATGTATTCTATTATGAAGGCACAAATATTGGAAATACAAGTGGAGTAGGATTCATTATAAATAAAAAGTGGAAAGACAACATTGTTGAGATTGATGGTGAATCAGACAGAGTGGCAAGATTAGTTATACAACTTAATAGCAGATACCAAATGCAAATAATTCAGGTTTATGCTCCAACAAGTTCTCATAGTGATGAAGTAGTAAAAGATTTTTATTTGGATGTACAAAAAGCTTTTGATCAGAGTAAAGAACATTTTAAAATTGCTATGGGGAGACTTTAATGCTAGAATTGGTAAACAAATGAAAGATGAAAGTGCTGTAGGTAATTTTGGTTATGGTAATAGAAATGAGAGAGGACATAGACTTGTGGAGTTTGCAGAAAAAGAAAAACTTTATATTATGAATTCTTTTTTTGAGAAAAATGTTAAAAGGAAATGGACATAAGCAACTAAATGAAGGTACAGCAGAATTGGATTATATTTTGACTAACAGAAATGACATATTTCAAGATTGTAATGTTCTTAATAAATTTAACACAGGAAGTGATCATCGATTAGTAAGATGTAAGATATATGTTAATGCAAAACTAGAGAGACAAAAATTATTAAGAAAAACAATATTTACAGTTGATATTCCTAATCTTCAGAAACATTCTAATGAATTTAAATTAGAACTTACAAATCGGTTTCAAGCATTAGTAGATTTTGAACATGATTCAGATTTGAATGAAATTAATATGAAAATAACTGATACACTTTTAAAAACTGCAACAAAGATAGCTGGTAAAAAAAAGCAGCAATTGACCAATAAAATTTCTACTGAGACTAGAGAATTTATGAAGAAAAGAAGGAATATGAAGATATACAAAAATGATGCATTAAAAAGGATTGAATATCTTGAATTTTGTAAAATGGTGTGGAAAAGAGTTGAAAATGATATAAGAAAGTATAACTGTGAACTAGCAAGGAAAGCTGTAGAAGAGAATAAAAGTCTCAAGAGTGTAAAACAACATTTTGGTATTGGTAGGAAATTTATATCTGCAATAAAAAAAAAGATGGAATTATTACTAAAAAGAGAGATGACATCATGAAATGGGTAGAAGACTTTTATCAAGAATTATATAGTAATAAAGAACAAGTACCTCCTATATCTATTACATCTTCTGAATTGCCCAGAATTTTAAATGAAGAAGTGAGACATGCAATTAAATGTATGAAGAAAGGAAAGGCTCCAGGTAATGATGGAATTATAATTGATATATTAAAAGAAGCAGGTGAAGAAATAGAAATTTTTTTAGCAAAGTTATATACCAAATGTCTAAATGATAAAGATGTACCAGATGATTGGAAGAACGCAGTATTAATATTTTAAAAAGGTGATAAAGAAGATATTAGAAATTACAGACCTATCAGCCTTTTATCAGTTTTATACAAAATTTTTACCAAGATAATTACAACTCGTCTACAGAGAACATTGGATTTCCACCACCAAGAGAACAAGCTGGATTTAAAAGTGGTTTTAGTACAGTAGATCATATCCAGGTATTGAGAGAAGTTATAGAAAGGACAAATGAATATGAGTTGCCATTATGTTTTGGATTTGTAGATTATGAAAAGGCATTTGATTCTATAAACATTTCTTCAGTGATTAAAGCATTGGATCATCAAGGTATAGATCCAGGATATTGTCATATTTTAAAGAATATTTATAAAAATGCAACAGCAACAATTAGATTACATAATGCTACTGGGAAAGTCAACATTGAGAAGGGTGTAAGACAGGGTGACTCCATATCTCCAAAACTTTTTACAGCAGTGCTGCAAGAAGTATTTTGTGGATTAAAATGGGAAGCTAAAGGAGTGAAAGTAAATGGAGATTATTTAAGTCATTTAGATTTTGCAGATGATGTAGTTGTTTTTGCAAATAATGCTTTAGAGCTGCAGGAAATGTTGCAGGAGTTATCAGATGAAAGTAGGACTAAAGATAAATGTTAAAAAGACTAAAGTAATGTTTAATGGATTTTCTCAAAGTATGAAAATAAAGATTGATTATGATGAGTTAGAAGAAGTTAACAGTTACAAATACCTTGGTCAGATTATTAATACAGATGGAAACATAATGGATGAAATTAATCATAGAATTAAACTTGGTTGGAGTGCTTTTGGTAGAAATAACTTGATACTAAAAGGAAATATGCCTATGTGTTTGAAAAGGAAGGTTTTTAATAAATGTGTTTTACCAGTTCTTACTTATGGATCTGAGACTTGGACACTTAATAGAAGAGCAATACAGAGACTTCAGACCACTCAAAGAAGTATGGAGAGATGCATGTTGGGAATAACAAGAAGAGATTGAAAACACAATATATGGGTAAGAGAACAAACAGGTGTTACTGACCTCATTGAAAAAATTAAAAGACTGAAGTGGAGTTGGGCTGGGCATATTGCTAGAAGACATGATAATAGATGGACAATTGAAATCTTAAACTGGATTCCAAGAGATTGTAAAATACCCAGAAAGAGATCACATGTGAGATGGATGGATGAATAAGAAAGTGTGCAGGGGTGATGTGGAAAAGAGAAGCTAAAGATTGGAGAAAATGGATTGAACTTGCAGAGACCTTTATCCTGCAGTGGATTGATGTGGTTGATGATAACATTTTATTTAAAAATATATCTTTATAAAAATGTGGTGTGAAAAATGCAAAATAGCATCTTTTAAATGGGAAATTATTTATTTAAGCAATTATTGATAAATAGAAAGTTACTTTTTAAATCAAGTAATATATTAGTTAAAATAATAAAGAAATTAGAAAATGTGGGGGGAGATGTAGAAGAGAAGTGGTTTTGTACATCTGGAATATCATTGTCATTGTTGCAAAAATAACTGTGATATTATTAAATTATTGTCAAGATATTGTATTGCTATTTTATTTCAATAAAAAAGAAATAATAGTGTTTGATTTTGAAGTAAATTATATTATTTTATTATTTGTATAAATATTAATATATAAATAATGCAGTGAAACCATGAATTATGCTGAATAAAAGTAAATGACTTCAATTATATGCTATTCACTAAAAAATATTAACAACCAAACAAAAATGTAAATAAATAACCCCCCCAAAAAACATTAAAATTTGTAAATTTAATACATTTTACAATCAACAAATAATAATTTTCCATCTCTGGGCACTGTATATGATCATGTTTTTAAAAAAAATAAAATTTATAAATATATTTTAAAGTATATCCCAAAGCCCTATATATGATTATATCTTTTAATAATACTTCTTAAGGTCATGTTGAAAGCACATACATTTTATTCTTTCTTTATTATTCTTTCTGAATTTGATGTGCAATCCTCTGCATAATAAAATATTCTTTAAACATAATTCTAAAAGTTTTACAAAATGTTAGAATCATACTAAAAGTAGATACTAATTAAAAAACATTGAAACAATTAGAGATCATAGTTTCTAGATAAAGAAACTAGTTTATTATGAATACAATTTATTCAAACTGCTTCAAACACTTTTTAGCAAAACTCTCTATTTGTACATATATATATATATATATATATATATATATATATATATACCTACATTTCGATTGACCTGCAGTCTTCTTCAGAGCAAGTTTATGTTGAGTAAACTTGCTCTGAAGAAGACTGCATGTCAGTCAAAATGTAGGTGTATATATATGTACAAATAAAGAGTTTTGCTAAAAAGTGTTTGAAGCAGTTTGGATAAATTGTATTTATAGGATATTATGGCAAAAATAAAGAAAAGTATGATTTTGGTAGTTTATTATGCTTCTATAAAAGAAAAAAGTTATTGAAAGAAAAGAAATTCAACACAGAGCATATTGAATTATGATGAAAGTCAAACATTTTACTATTTACTGTAAAAAAAAGTTAATATCATAATTTTTTTCTTATTTTTATTGTTTCAGCAAATGAATGAATGAAATACACTCAGTAAAATACATGTAAATGTGACTATTCAATTTATTGTTAATACTTATTATTTTAAAATGTTAATTATACTATAATCTTAATTTTTATATATATATATATATATATATATATATATATATATATATATATATATATATATATATATATCCGATATATATATAAAATACATGTGTTATATGTATATGCATGTTGAAAAATACTATACATTTGCAATTCAATAAACAATATGTATTTATTCTATAGACATTTGTATTTTATGAAAGAGAGTTGGAGTAATTCAATAAACAATATGTATTTATTCTATAGACATTTGTATTTTATGAAAAAGAGTTGGAGTAGAATATAGTGTAGTTTGTGACTCCACTATGTTAGATTTATTTCCTAAATAAATTATATTGTTTTCATGTTGTTTTTAAAACATATATTATTTTAAATGGCCTGTTATAAATTTCTTTATAAAAAAAATGAAACTGATCTATTAACATTTTTCTGCCAATTTTCATTTGTGGATAGTGGCTACATGAACAGGTAATTCTATATAAAATTAGCATCTTATTGCTTCTTGTAAATATATTTTATTGTGTTAAAATATTATTATCTTGTAAGTAAATATTTTATTATTTATTAATTATATTTATGCTTTCATTTTATTATCACATCCATTTATTCAGAAAATCTAATTCAATAAAGTTTTATTAAATATTATGATATCCGAGAGTATATTTCAAAAGTCACATTAAATTTGCTTACTGAATTTATTTGTTATTTACTTACCTGCATTATTTTGAAATAAATATTATGTTGATTTATTCTTATTAGAAGTGTGCTTCATAATGTAGTGGGTAGCATAAAAATACTCTTTCTACCTGCTGCATTATTTTATTTTTCATTACTTAGTACAAGTTCAAACATGGAAATATTAATATAAAATGTTGTCTATAGGTTATATGGAGATGAGTATAAGTAGAATTTTAAAATATTTGAAGAGTGTTTTATTGCTAGCTAAAACATTATCTGAAGTATTCAAATACTTATGTATTTTGTTTCACTTTTTCATTCATATTAAAACATAAGATATAAGATTACAAAATTATAAAAAGATAAAATATTTAATACATAAGAAATTAAATGGTTATTAAATTTAATAATATTTAAGGGTTTAATACAATAATTATTTTTTTTTGTATTAAGTATAAACATAAACCCTTAGACGTATAAAGTAGAAACCCAATATATGGATTTAAATTTAATAAAAACCTGAGATAAGATTTTAATAAAAACCTGAGATTGTAATATTTGTGTTCATATTATATTTCATTTGTAAGAGGGGTGCAGACTTGTATGATTGCTCGTTTGAGGATTACAACATATATTAAACTAAAGTTGATTTGGATGTATTGCAATGCTCTTCAATGAATGATATTTACTACTTACCATTTGTCCTATGTAATTTTAAATTACTGTTGTCACATATGATAAAGAACATTTAATAAAATACTTTAAATTGATTTAACTATATTACTGAAGTTAATGTTTTTAAAATTTGTGATTTGTCATATTTGATATAACTCTAAGAAAATTATAAAATTATTTAACTAGTTTTAAGTTTTCTTATACCTGAGATATGATTGTATTTAAAAGGCAGTGAATTAAATCATCGGAGTGTAAAAAACAAACATACTGAACAATTCCTGCAAAAAACAAGAATATATATATTAACTCCAAATATATTAATCATCCTTGTATTGAAATAATATATATATATATATATATATATATATATATATATATATATATATATATATATATATATATATATATATATATATATATATATATATATATATCCTTGTACTGAAATTATATATATATATATTATTTCAATACAAGAATAATTCATATATTTGGAGTTTAGATGTAATTATAGGGAATTTGAACACAGACTTTCAAGCTCCCTTCTGCTATCCACTCTATCTCATACAATCGATACACAAGACCACACACTTGTGAGATGATTTGTCTTTTTCCTATGATATATGATCATGTGTATTCGTTGTGTGAGATAGAGTGGATAGCTGAAGAGAGCTTGAATGTTTGTGTTCAAATTCACTATATATATATATTAAATAAATAAATATGTATACATATAAGTTTATGAATAAATGAAAACATTTAGTATGATGAAAATGGAATCATGATGGAGTTGATATATTCAATTAAAAAAAGGGCTATGAACAATATTTGTTAAAATGAAATGTATAAATAATAAAAGATTAAACATTTAAAATTCAAAAATTCCCACATGACTATATAAAAAGACATTATTTACTATTTGATATATTTTAAATAAAAATATATCTACCACTTAAATCCTTAAAAAATTTGTAATGTTCATGCAGAGATTAATTGGGATGATTCCAATAACTAAATAAAAATTCTTATTCATTTTCTGAAGATAATAGATACAAAAATTTGATTAAAAATTAGAAACTTTTGTACAGTCTATATAGTGGTAAAATATTTTTAAAAAGGTTGATTTATAAAAATATGATTCAGAAACTAGAAATGTGCTGCTATTCTAATTCCATACAATTATTTAGCTCTGGTAAATAAATGTTTGAAAAGAAATCACAGAATGAGTTTAAATAATATTTTGAATTATTTATAATTAATTATGCAATGCATCTGTCTCCAGCCTTATATAATTAATTATGTATTTAATAACTCTTAAATGCCATGTTCCATCTGGTTGATAAATTAATTTCATTCTGAACGACCAACAATATTGATAAAAGTATGCTTATAAACATCACAGTTATCAAGAATATGTGGATTCATTCTATTCTTGTTCCTTTGTTCAACATTTAGATGTAGTGCTTTTAAGTCATAGCCTGGGATTATGATTTACTCCCTTTGTTTACATATACATTGAGATATATCGTGCAAAAGTTAACTTTTTATTATGTATTTAAATTTTGTATTTATATTTTCCAAAATTAATTTTTTTAAAAACAAAATTTGTTTAACTCAAAATCCATTTAACTGACTTTTTCTGAAATATCATTATTCTTAAATAGATTTTGTTAATTTAAATTTTAGAAATGTAGATATTTTGATAATAAATAACTATCTATTTATTTAAAATGTCAATCCATTTTAATAATTATCAGATTAATTTTATTTAAATATATACCATCATCAGGTGATTTTTATTTAAATATTTATCATCATTAATTATCATTTAAAAAGCTAGGTTCATAACTGTCCAAAAATCTTTCAGACAGTTATAACTATTTCCTTCTTGTAGATTACTATCATTTTCTTTATTTTTCTCTTTTTCTTTAGCACAAATCTTTTTAATATATTTCACTTAATGTATGACTGTCTGATCAAACTTTTATTTCATTTCATAATATCCTCAGTACAATCTCTGTTCACTTTTTTAAACATTGCAAATTTTATTTTTCTAATATTTTCTATTTTTTCAAAATTTACCCTGAGTAACCTCCAATATTATTTAGCACCCTTTTTATAACCATAAAAATCTCTAATATAATATATATATATATATATATATATATATATATATATATATATATATAATGCAAAATGTTTAAAAGATCCATTTTTCTTAGTTCAATTTTAACTACAAAATGATTTACTATATAAAAAGTCCTCCTCCTCCTCCTCCTCCTTCTTCTTCTTCTTCTCCTTCTTCTTCTACTTCTCCTTCTTCTTCTCCTTCTTCTTCTTCTCATTCTTCTTCTTCTCCTCCTTCTTCTTCTTCTCCTTCTTCTTCTTCTCCTCCTCCTCCTCCTTCTTCTTCTTCTTCTTCTTCTTCTTCTTCTTCTTCTTCTTCTTATTATTATTATTATTATTATTATTATTATTATTATTATTATTATTATTATTATTATTATTATTATTAATCTTTACAAACATTTTTTATTTTATTTTATCTATTCAATGTTTTTGTAAAAATAAATTCTGTATTTAATTTGTATATTATTATTTCAAACATGCACATAAAATATTTATTGTATATCTTTATATGTATATTTAATTTTCATTTATATGTATTTAAAACCCTAGCATCATAAAAGTTAAATATTACAACTATCAGAATATACTAATAAAACCTAGATCATCTTCAGTAAGAACAATTATCAAATTTTATGATTCTATAATTTGTGTTTTAAAATTATAGAAATGTTTTTAATTCTTTTTATATTTGCTATCATATAGTATGTAATATGATAGAAATCTAATGAACATTATAATTAAAAAAATTCCAAGATTAATAAAGAGCTATATCAAATCATACAATTTTAATAAAAAAAGAGATGCTATGGTTTCAAATTGATTTGTATTGAAATTAGATAATAGATAATTATGGTAAATGGATACAACTTATTCCATTGTTTCAAGTTATATGCCCCAACTAAGTTCTTGAATTCAATATGTTTAAATATAGCAAGAGATAAAATGTGCTAAACATGGAATAATATAAACTAAAAATTTTCTTAAAACTTTACTTTTTAGGAAGCATTCTTGAAAATACTTAAAGTCTTTAATTTTCAAAAAAAGGTTTACTCAATATTAAAAAGAATATATAGGAGACTTTGAATTATAATTAAAAAATTTTAGAAGTAAGTTCATTATACAAAGTATGAATTCTATTGATATATATCTAAGAATTTTAAAACTATTGTTTAGATCAAGAACAATAAAAATAGTATAGTTATTATTCACAAGAAAAATATTGCAAAGATGATTATTGGATATAATCTTATAAGAATTTTAAAATTATTGTTTAGATCAATAACAATAAAAATAGTATAGTTATTATTCACAAGAAAAATATTGCAAAGATGATTATTGGATATAATCTTACAAATGATCAACTGATAGCAAATCAGTTTTCTGGGAACCCAATTCAACATTACCACAATACAAACATTCCAAAGTTCAAGTATATGAAAAATAATGTGAAATGTTTTGTGATTAGATGCAGTCAGAATTTGATAAGATTTACAAGTGAGATATATTTTCAGTAACAGAAATAAACAAATTGAAAAAAAGAAAATACAAAATTAGAAACAGAAATAAAACAACTTATAAGCTTTTGTGACTCCAACAAGATTTTTACTGTCATCATGTTTTTTGGAGTAAAGCAGTGATTGTACTCATATATTGGGGGAAATGGACTTCAGAGAAATCAACTTGATTATATTTTTGGTCAATAACATATTGTGGAATAGATATAAAGTTCAATTGAAACTAAAAAAAACCCTACAAGTTTGTCCAGTATCTTAGATCTAACCTGGAATATATATGTCTAAAAAATTTGTGATGATGGTATTTTATTTGTAATTTTATGTTAAACTATTTTTATCATCAGGTTTTAATTATTAGATGTTTCTAAAAAAAATCAAATTTTATTTAAACTTTTCAAATACATTTAACTATAAGTTATAACATGTAGATTAATATATAACAATGTCTTAAATGGTATTGCTTTTCTCTCTACTTTAATTGTTGTTAGCAAGACCAGTGACAAAACTGGCATGAAAATTTAAGCAGTGATCTTTAGATTCATGAATACTGTGAAATTCTAATCAAATGAGTCAACCATATAATTACAGACATAATCTAAAACATATTTATTATTTTTTAAAATAATAGCAGAAATTAATTTAAGACTTTTAATGTCATTTATGATAAAGTAGATAAATTGTAGATAAAATGTCAAAATTAATAAATAAATCAGTGAATATTTACTTAATAATATATTAATTTTCATCTTTTGTATGCTGTGATATGTATGATTTATTTTCAGATCATTAAAATAATTTCATAGTCTTGATTACAGTAAAAAATGTATCCAATTTGATCATAATTTTTATTTTAGATGTTTCGTAGCATTATTTTATTTTACTTATTCTATTTTACAGCCATAAATTGTAATCTTGAATAATCAATGAACAGTAAACAATAGCTTCTGGTTAATGATCTTATAAGTGCATTAAACTATTTATGATTAATCATCTAGCAATCATCTTTAAAGGAATATTAGTGACTAAATAAATATAAATACCAATATGCCATCAGATATTTTGTAAATTTTAGATAGTAAAATAGTAAAATATTTTATATTTATTTTCAATATATAGATATAATTAGATTAATAAGTCTTTGAATATATTTTTATAAAAGGTATTTGGTTACATCTATTTATAATAAGCAATAGATTTTAATAGTTTATCAAGTGACTTAAAGTTTTCCAGACAAAAAAACTGTGATCTAATGAATTTGTTTCATTCTTCCAATAATGATTGTAAAAATATTAACAAATTAATTTTATTTTGTACTTTTTATAATTTATGTTTGTATTGACTAGCTAAAATATTATGTGCTATGTGTTTAGAGCAACTGCTAAACATTGTAGACAATGGGGGAAGGGGCAAATAAAATATATAAAGTACAAAAAAAATTTGACTTATTAATATTTTCAAGATACTAACATTATAATTTTTAGAAACTAAATTAATATAATTTTTGATCATATCTACATGAAAAAGCATATAATCTGTGGTAGCATGTCTTTTATAAAATTTAAATTCTTATCTCAGTTCTCATTTGATTCAAATTCACATGTGGCATAATGACTAACATGGCATTAATAATAGATATTTAAATTATTCACATAAATTAATGTTTTTCTCTTGACATTGTGCACTATTTGAAAGATTGTTTTCTAATATAAACAAAATGTGTTTTCAGAGTCTGTCTTACTGTTCAAATGAATGATTATTTTCTCAGATTAACTTGAAAGTTGAAATTTTAATGTTCCAATGCGCTCATCTAGGACCCACCCTGATAGAAAAAAAAAAAAAATCCTAAGATAATTAAAAAAGAAAAAAAAAGAATATAAAAATAAAAAAGTAATATAGTAAAAGAAAAGAAAAAAAATCCTAGATTTAAATCAAGGACAGAGAATTAATGAAATTTTAAAAATTTATTCTATAAACCAAAAAAAATGAATAGATACTCTATAAGAGCAAAAATAAAAAGAAACAATAAAGAAATATTTAATTTTAAAACAAATAAATTTTCTAAGTTTATTTCTAACTAGTTATCTGCTTCAATTCTGGTTTGATCAAATATCATTCATTGTTTTCTTTCTATTTATGATGGTCCTACTTCAGATGAAGCTTAATTCAAAAAGTATCTTTTTTCAATATTCAAATTTAATAAATGTAAAGTCTCTCTACCTAAACATCTTTTCATTGCAATTCTGTTCAATATAAATCTGTGATGTATTTTTTGACTGTTACATTCTTTAATTGGTTTATAATCTAAGAAAATTAGAATTGTTGTTATTGTTTCATCATTAACTTTAAAATCAGCTTTTATTTGTGTTATTGTAATCTTTGAACTTTTTCTATAGTTAGCTAAGATTTTATCTTTTGTTTTAATTTTTAATTTTTTTAATTAAGATTATCAAATCTTTTTTATTTCTGTATATAATATAGCCATTAGATGATTTTAGATTTATAAACTTTTGTTTGTTAAATCTAAGCCCACATTTTATTTTTATCTAATTTAACTTCTTTTATTATATATCGAATATAAAATTTGAATGATTCTATAGAAAATTCTTTTAAAAATATTCCATAATTTATTATGATAAATCAAAAGTTTAAATCATTAAGCATAAATAATATTTGTTTATCATATTCCTAAGATGTTTCATTTATCTTGAGTATATCAGAAGTGATGTTTTATTCCTCAACTTTTGATAAACAACATTTAGCATATTCTTGCTTATATGCAGCATAAAAGATGCAGCTTAATAATTTATGCACTCTATCAAATGTTTTTTATAGGGACACAAATTCACTGAAAAATATTGAATAATTTGTCAAATTAACATAACTTGGTCAGTACTTTTACTGTCTCATTAACTTTCTGTAAAATTTCTGATGCAAGACTATCAATTTAATTTTTTTATTATTCAACTAGACATAATTTATATATTATGTAATTTCATCTTACATAAAATAATTGATCTTGATATTCTAAATGAATCATGGGTGCTCCTATTATTAATTAAATCTCTTTATATATTTTTTTAAATATAAAATTTATAATAAATTTTAAAACAAACAAAACTTACATTTATGTTCTATATTTTGAATTACTAATAAGCTGAAAAGATTTAATATTTATACCTGATTATTTGATTTTATTAGTTTAAATGAATTTGTCATTTAATTTTGCAATAAATTAAAATCACTAAAAGTTAATTGCCTTAAAAAAACAAAATATATAAAAAATGTTTTGATAAATTAAAAATAATTTTACTTATAGTTATTTGAAATTATAAAATGCATAGCATTGTTTTTATAACTAATTTTAATTTGCAGCTGATTATTTTAATACTAACTTCCAAAAAAATCTGTTATTTTTTTAAAGTTTTTTTTCTTCATATATCTTAAAAATTAACATCCACTACTTCATTTTTCCAATCATGTGGTATCTTTTTATAATTTAAATATTTGGTATACAGGTTTGTTAACAATTTTCTATTTTCTCATCTGTTTTTTTTCAAGACACTGATAATAGTTGTAACATTTCTTTGAGCTTTTCCATTTATCATAGATTTAATAGCATGTTTCATCTTTTCATTTAAAATATTTAAATTTCAAAAGATGTCAGAATTGTAGGCAATATTTTTTTTGCTATATATATATATTGTGATGGTTTATTGTATTCTCTATACCGTATATGCATTGAGCACTACCAGTTTGATGGAACAAACTGGAACTCTTAATTTCTCAATTAGATGTTAACCTAAATTAGGCATTATTTAAGAATACATAGCATAAAAACTTTATTCAATTTACTAAGCTTTTATCTCTTACATACATACAAATATAAATATACTGGGGTCTAACTCAGAGCCTTGATCTCTTCATCAGAAGATTTAGTTCATAAATAGGCAACCGACAGTAATGTTGTCTGGTCACTACCTCAGTCTATAATAAGCTAACAAAATTACAATAATAGAACCAAAGTTATGTGATTAAATAGTTTTATTAAATACAGATTACATAATTTTATTATATTTATCAATATTCCTATTATTTTTTCTATTACACACTTCCCAAATACTAGTATTGATTACTTAAATCAATTATTTCTATTAGTACACATACATCTATATGCATATATATATATATATATATATATATATATATATATATATATATATATATATATATATATATATATATATATATATATATATATATATATGATTTAACATTTAAGACTCTCATTTAAGAGCCTATTTATTTAACTTTAAGCAGCATAAATTCTTAAAATTTTAAGTTATCCTATTTCAAATATGATCTATTTATACAATTTATTTTTCTCTCTCTCTCTCTCTTTCTTTTTTAAACAAACAAACAAAAAAAAACTAACAGATAATTACGTTTGCAATTTCAACAATAATCTGTAATATTAATCTACTATTAAAGTTTATAATCCCAAACCATTAAGATTTTTAATTAAAGTTATAATTCTATACAGATAATAAAAGCTATCACATTGAAATTACAATCTATAATATATATTTAATAATATAAATTTTTAAGTAGCATTAATAATAAATACCATAGTTATATATGTATTAGATATAAGTGAAATAAAGTATATATAGAATTTTTTTTTTTAGTCTCTTTATTCTAAAATGTTCCAAAACAGATATAACAAAAATGTTTGTACTTACAGTTCTTACTGACAACTAATTAGAAAATAAGTGTTTGAATGTGTCAAATATTAGTTCAAAATATGACCATTTTGTAGCTGTAATTATTTTGTTTTTTCTTTCCTTGAGCAACTCAGGTAAATTATATACAGGAGTTAATAGACAATTCTAGAGTCATCAATCTAAACTTTGTCATGTTTTTCTCCAAAATTAAAACTCATGGTTTTATTTTCCTTTGAACAGTAAGTTTGACCAAGAGAATTCATATTACACTCTCTAAAATTATTGAAGACTGGATGAGTGCAATATTTAGTAGGTTTATGTGATATTATTAAATTGCTCCTTTTAAAAAATAAATCTTGTCAACTGTTTTCCCTATTAATCTAACCTTTTTATGTACTACATCTGGTCTGAAACCAATAATATGAAATACCTTATTTTATACCTTCCCACTTAATCTGCAAAAAAATATAAACCTATAATCATCTTTTTTTATTTATACATTTTTATTTATTATTATTTTTATATCTCTTTTGCTTATATTCCTAATTATGATATCATTTCCTTTCTTATAAGGTTTGAGATTCCTCACACGATATGATCCCTTGATGTCATTTTTATTTTCTACAGCAAAAGCCTTGGTCCCATATTGCTTTATAATCTTGAATGATCCATTATAACCTAAGGAAAAATTATATTGACAATTTTTTGTGTTTTAATTCTTTATATATATATATATATAGTAAGTGGTTTATAATTATATATTCTATATATATATATATATATAGTAAGTGGTTTATAATTATATAATCTATTTTCAATATTTATATGAATCTATCCAAATTTAAATTTTAATAATCACTGATTCCTGTGTTATTTAATAAGACTGCAGTATCAAAATCACTTTTAATATCAGCTATAAGTATTCATCAATTTACTATGTTATTCATAAACTGATATACTTACTACAGGTGTTAGAATTCCAATATGTGCATAAGTATGTTTCCAGTAGAATATAATAAACTACTACATCTGGTAGGTGGCATTATAATCTCAATGTGACTAAAACTTGGTATATTTGATATTTTATATCTTGTTCTTTTCCTTTAATGAATAATTCTTAGGGTAGCTGCTGAAAGTTAATCTGGCTTCTTTTATGAAATTGGCATTTTATTTCATTTATAATGGCTAACCCTTTACTCCTAATATGAATGCAATTATTTTGTTTTATATGCATATGTTCCAAATTCGAATGACAATTCGAATGAATATTTTATTAAAAGCAAGATTGAATTTATAATGTGCTGAAAGTCACGGTTTTTATTTATTAGACGATCTTAATTTAAATCCATGGTTTTTAGAAAACAGACGTCAAATGTTTGAATGTAGCAATCCATTTTCATTGTTCTTTTTCTAACCGTTTTTATGAATATAGACATTTCAGTAAATAGAATATGCTAATTAAAATACAGTTTCTTCTAGGTAGTTTATCGGTATGTGTGTAGATTGTCTCAAAAATAAAAGTATCCAATTAAGTTAATAAAGAGTTTTCTTTTTAGTACAACTTATAGATCTTTTATTTTCATGAAAAAAAAAGTTTTTTTGTTATAATTAATTTCCTTTCTTATTCCTGTATCACTTGTCTCTCATAGATTTCATTCGATTGATGTAATAATATTTATGTAATATTAAATATATTTGCACATGTACATATATGTAAATTATTACATGTAATGTGTAATATGTATTAATCATTCATTAATGTGCAAGTAAATAATGCTACTTTAAATAAGCAAACAGTTTATACTTCGTGGTTAATTATGAATCAAAATATATAAAATGCGCTAACACGCACAAGCACTGAAAGCTAAAAACAAATAAAGAAAATATATATTGTTATTTTTATTTTAATATCTATTCCATTAGTCACGCTTTCAAGGGTCAAAGGCCTCATAATCATAGCCGCATTACAAACTATAATAAATTGACTCGGAGTGATGCAAATTTATGCAAATGAAATGATTACGCATTACATTTCTTGGATATTTTGTAGCAAGAGTCTTTTCTATTGATGGCGTCATAATTTTCCTAAAATTAAAGTGTTTTCATTCTGTTTTTTTTTCTATTTGTAATTTCAAATACAGTGTGATCACAAGTTAAAATTGTTATCGAAGTTTATGTAAATTCTGATAATCCTTGATTAATTTTAATTTTGAATACTTATAAAACTTTTATTTTCTTCTCTGGTTTTAATTGACAATTCACAGATATATTGCCCTTTATCATTATTAACTATTTTCAACATCAGTTTATAAAATTCCAGATATTCAGTTCTTTTTAAGAAATTATTTTAAAATATTTTCATATTTTTAATTTGTTTTATATATTCAGTTATAAATTTATTAATAAATTATTGCTTTTTTTTGTATCAACTGTCTATGTATTTGACTTTAGTCTGTATTAGAATATTACATGATCACCATTTCTTATGCTTGCTCATAACTGTTATTAAACAGACAAAACTCTCCATACAGTAGTGCAGTGCTCTCAGATCCAAAGCTCCTCACTGATGAAGGCATTAATTGATTACCCTGGCTTGCACTGAGTGGTACTACTGTATAGAGAGTCTTGCCTGTTTTTATTAGAATATTACTTATCTTTTTAGTGAATTTGTTTAAATCTATTGAAATCTGTTAATATTTTAAAGTGATTTATAAGTTTTAACTTAATTTTATTGTAATTTAAGTTAAAACAATAAATATAATACTGTCTTTTTTAATAGCAATAGTCTCTTTGACTTTGCATTAACACAAGTGTTATTTCACTAATTAATAATCATTTTCTAGATTGAATCTAGTAAGCGCATTAAAAAAAAAAAAATCATAATTTCTGTTAGTCAAAATGCAATCCAACTCTGATGCTTCTTTATTTTGATGTTTCGCCATTTATTTCTGCTTTGGATTTTTTTAAAAAATAATTCAATATTTCTTTTCCTAAATCTCACGTTGTCTATTTCTATGGCAATTTAAAAATAATGTCTATTCTGATAAAAAATATTTTATATATTTAAATAAATATCATCAACTTCATCAAAATAAAACTTTTGGGGGCATAAATCTAAATCTCCAGAATTTTATATTTTCCCTTAAGTTAAATTATTGATCTTGTCATTGTATCTGATATACTATCTATTTCTGATTTGTTTTATTTTTTTATTTATAATGAATATCATTCAATTTGTGCTTGTAATATTGTGAGTTTATAATAAAGTAGAATGTTCAACTTTTATATCAATTGTCTCTTCATTTCTTTTTCTAATTTCATAAAGTTCAGTAATGTCTCATTTAATAGTAGGCACTTCTTTTAATTACACAACATTCTTTCACTTGGAAGTTATCTACAATAATAGCTATATAAATCAAAGGTCCTCACTAAATGGTAATGTAGGTATATAACCTAAATATTTTTAGTATCCTCTGCTGTCAGTCATCAAATGTTTGTTTTGAATAACAATTTTATAGTGTCTGAGATATGAGAACCTTAACTTATTTTTGTCTGATATCATTGATAATATTAGCCAGCATAATTTTGTAGTAAAATAGAAAATAGGTTATTTTAATGGAAACCAAATGTGTGAATGCCCTGAGTCAGAAATTGATGTCAATTTCTTCATTTCATATCTTTTTATGGCATGATTCTGTTTTTTAGTATCTACAGCCACAACATGAAATGATGAGAAATATTCTCATGTATATATCTTTATAACACAATTATATAAATTTAGTTGCAATCATTTGTGTGTATTAATGTGTTTTGCAGTCATATATTGTAGATGACTTTTGTTTGGTAATATTCTTAACAAACTTCTTTCAGGTATGCAATAAGAAGACTAAGATGGAAGTTTTGGATGTAGATAAGAAATCAGATGCTGCTCTCAAATCACTTGTATAAACAAAAGTGTTTAAAATCCCAACCCTATTTTATTCAATTGAAAATACTGGACTGATAATGCTTTTCAAGATTACCTATCAATTGTTCTTAAGACATGACTCAACAAGTTCATATTCTATGTTTCTTTTACTTTTACTTATATTTATGCATGAATTATTGGCATTATATAAAAAAATACACTTTAATCTTTATTTATGAAATTTTCTATTTCAAGTATTTTAAAAACATCATGGCTAGTGTATCTGGAATGCATAGAATGGGTTTTTCTTGTATTATATCTTTCTTCTCTGCATGCATTATTTTGTACTTAAAGAGTAAAATCTAATAATAAAATAGGCAAATTTCTAAAAAAACTGTTTTAAATACAAAGACATATTTATATCTGCAGAAGTCCTTCATGGAATCTCAGACATGTAATATCCTATCTAATCAGCATTTTGAAGCATATTTAGCCATATGTTTTGCCATATACATGACAATTTTAACATTTTCTTGGATTTTTTTTTTTTGCCTTATTAAGAAGGAGCTTTTCCATATGTATATGCTCTAGACATCATTTTTTGTTAAATATTCTTGATTATATTCTTAATGAAAGTATGTATGAATAACCCTGTAATTTTTATTTTAAGTAGAGTTAGTAATTTAAATGCGTTACTGGCACCATTTTCAAATACATATTTATTTTCACTTTTGCCAGATTAAACATAGTAAAAGCAACATGCAAAACATTTTATTGTTTTTAAAGTAGTTTTTACTTGTGTTTAATGTAGAAAAAAATAAGATTGTATGTTGCATACCATATATCCAATTCAATCAATACCAAGTTATCAAAAATTGTATGGAATGACAAAATAAGATTTTGTATTATTGCCAATTAACCAGATATGATACAACAAAACAAAATGTATTTTTACATTCAGCACAACAAAATGAGTAAAACTCACTAATTTAAGTTTTTATCACAGAAAAAAAGTTTTTATTTACAGGCTAGTGTAATATATAAAAGAGAAATTTCTTTCACACAATGTTCAGTTTTCCTTCAAGAAAACCTAATTTAGGTTTCAATTAAGAACTATCAGGACTATCAGATATTTAAAAATAAAGATCATAGTAGGCATTGGTAATAAAATCATACAAATACCAGCAAAATCATCATGTTGGCTAATACACAATGATATCCATTTCATCCAAATTAATTTATTATATAAATAATGACATGGTAATATCAGCTGTAATAATAAGAGCATAAAAATGGGCAATGGAAATTTGCACTGCACAATTCCTTATGACTTTAAAGAGAATCAAATCTTTTTTTTCAGTTAGCAGTAAATATTTTTTGGAGTATGTACTATCATAAACTTATATGCTGTATATAAATAAAGTGTTAAATAATGCATTACATAACAAAGATTTTTATGTAAGTGTTGGGGAATAATACTTAAGGTGTAGACATTTATTCATCAGACTAAATGTCAGTGAAATAATCATTTTTATGTTTTAGTTATTTTTCTTTCTAGTTAAGTTTAAATCATTATTTATGAAGTTATATTGATTGGCCAATTAGTTAATTTTCAGATACTTGATAAAATGTCGTGAGTCTTCTTGGATGTAATGTCATTACCAGAAAGAATTTTGATTCTGTTTGAGAATTAAGTTTCAAGTTATATGCATAAAAAAAAAAATGCAATACAAAGTTTTCATATATATATATATATATATATATATATATATATATATTATATATATATATATATATATATATATATATATATATATATATATATACACACAAAAAAAATCTGCTTATTTTATTTTTGATTAGTATGAATTTTAAAATAGCATAGTTTGTGAATTGTGACCATGTCTGTCACCTAATAACTTAGCAAAATCTTTTCTAGAAACATTATTATATAAAAAAAATTACTTCAAAGTAATATATACACATATTTTTGAAAATATTATTTTACTAATATTTAGATTTAGAGATAATTAATCAATTATATAAATGTTAAAAACATTTAAAGTAATGTTCAATAGATTTTCTTAGAAGAAAATAAAATTTGAAGAAATTGATAACAACTACAAATACATCAGTTAGATTATTAACACCGATGGAAACATAAGGAATGAAGTTATTCATAGAATTAAACTTGTATGAAATGTTTTTGTAGAAATAACATGCGTTTACAAAAAAAAATTAATAGATATGTTTTACCAATTTTTACTTGTGAATCTGAGACTTGGACACTTAACAAAAGAGTAATACAGAAATTTCAGAGCACTCAACAAAATATGAAGAGATATATATTAGGATTAATGAGAGATTAAAAATAAAATATATGATTGAGAGAACAAACAGGTATCACTGACATCATTAAAAGAATTTAAAAAAACTCAAATGGAGCTGGGCAACATATTGTTAGATGGGGTGATATCAGATAGACAGTTAAAATTTTAAAATAGATCTCAATAAACTGTAATAAATCTTAAACAAGTTCACATGTGCAATAGATGAATAAAATAAAAAAGTTTCCTGATGTGTTGTGGATAAAAAAAGCTAGGGATCAGAATATCTGAATTAAACATGAAAAGACCCTCCTGAACTGGATTGATAATGTTGAAAATGTTGATGATAATGAATTAATTATATTATTCTTGAACATATTATACACTTGATATGGTCTTTTATTACTATTTAACTTCCCAAAGGAATGAAGAAAAAAATACCACTTATTACAAATAATCATGTTTGATTTTATATATATGTTTTTTAATAAAAGATGAATAAATTAAGACTAATATCTGAAAATAAAATCTCATTTTGTACACCTTACTAAATTATATAATGCAATTCTAGCAATATTTCTAATTTATGTAAAAAAAAAAATCTATTAGCAAGATAATATTTTTGGGTTTTTGTATGAATTTTTTTAAAATTTTAATAATAATAATATATCATTAGAAAGTCAAGAATTTTCGTGAACATGAGTCATAAAGTCAATGTTTGATAATAATTACTTAGAATAATGATAACTGATTTTACTAACCTCTTATTTATAAGCAACACATGTAAACAATTTATTTAAAATGCTAAGCATGCACGCCAACCAAAGTTTAAAATAGATAAAAACTTGATAAACCAGTAAAAGAAGTCACCGTGTCTTTTATATAAAAATGATTAAAAAAAATTGTTCTGACAAATTATTAATAATGAACTATAAAAACTGCATTAACATCAATACAAAAATATTGACATCAATAGAAAAATATATTTTTAAAAATAATATTAATTTTTAATTATTTTTATTGTGAATTTTATTTATTTACACATGTAGATTTCTATATATTTATTAACAATATTCATATCTAGATAATGTATACATGTACTAAATAGTTTTCATTTTTAAATGATTAATTTGGGGAAAGGACAAACAGTAGACCTCTTTAAGCTGTAATATTTTTAAGAATAATTGAGAATAGATTTATTTAAAATATCAGCTGAATAAAATAAAAATACCAAAACTTTATGAATAAAAAGTATATTAAAATTTATGACAAAGCTCTATAATAAATTCCATTAAAGAAGTGGTAAACAATGCTAATCAATCATCAATAATGACAAAGTGCAATACTTTGGACACAATATCGTATTGCTTAGTCAAGCGTTGGTGGTTGAGTGATCAGCACAGCTGCCTTACAAGCAGTTGTCCTCTGATGCTTTGACATATGAAAAAAAATCGTATTGCTTAGTTATTACCTTGTTTTTGAGAAGAAGACATTAAATATATCTAACAATAACAATATGCATTTAAAAGTAATTCTCATCTTTTTATTTCAGAGTCATCTATTGGAAATTTGAGTATTAGATGTAGTACTAAGATATCCACCTCCAACATGTCATATCTAGTAGCTACCTTTTAACTCTTACTATCAAACTAATAACTTAAATATTAAAAATAACTTTTTGGAATATATAATTAGAACAAATCTTATAATGTTTTGATGTTATACACTAAATAATCAAAGAATGAAAAGTATTAATACAAAATAAAGTCAGTAAATTACATGGTTACTAAATTAATGATATGTAAGACATGGATCTATGCAAATATAGTAAGTTTTTAAAAAAATAATATCAATGTTATTTCTAGCCTTTGAAAATACTTGGGATAAACTTAAATTAGAATTTTGAAATAATTATTATAAAATGCTAAATAATTTTATTGTGACAGAGTTGAGTAGTATCATTAAGAAAATAAAAAGTTCTATTAAAATTGCTAATATATGATAGAAACAACAAAACAAAT
Source organism: Epiperipatus broadwayi (assembly GCA_028023455.1). NCBI lineage: Eukaryota > Metazoa > Onychophora > Udeonychophora > Euonychophora > Peripatidae > Epiperipatus > Epiperipatus broadwayi. The sequence continues at coordinate 6,985,489 of JAQFVV010000015.1, forward strand.
TTATAATTAAATATTTTATTGGAATAATACAGTGCACACAAAAAAAATATGAAAGAAATTTAAATGACACACTTGAAAGAAATGAATATTTGAAATTCTATATAATAGTATAGAAACAAATTACTGAATATGAAGGAAACTTACAAAAAATAAAATAAATCTTTCAAAGATATAAACAATATATTATTACTTGAGGAAAGTTATTTCAATAAAAAGAAAAAACCCAGAAGAATTCTTAAAAACAAAAACAAAATAAAACTACATAATAGTAAATATTTATATATACATTCAATAGCATCATTATAAATGTATATTTTAAATGAATAGCTGAGACATGCATGAGACATGCAATCAAATGTATAAAAATTAAAAAACTAAAAGGGAATGGTAGAATAATTATAGATATTTTAAAAGAAACATATGAATAATTAAATATAATATATTAGATCAGTGGCCTCCAAAGTGGGGCATCCCAAAACACATGTGCCTTAATTTTAGATCAACTTAAGCTTAAATCAGCTTAGATTGTAGTTTTTAGCACTAACTATAAGATGGTTTTAAACAGAAATATTTGTTTGAAATCATACTAACCACTGCAAAAGTTCATTCGAACTACCTAAAAGCTAATAATATAAATTTTCCAATTCTTCCATATCCTGTCAGAGTACTCTGGTGGAAAATATGTAAACTGGATGTAGGACCATGAAGCCTTGTTTGAAATTAACCAATGGCAGAACTTTATGCATGTGTAGTCCATTTACATGCAACTCTGTATATATCACTTTGTATGTTTGTACTGTGTAGTTCCAATGTATTTTATCAACTAATAGTTCACAAATTATAATCAAATTTTACTAAATTAATCCTCATAAAATGGATAAATGATTAAAAAAATTCCTGAAAAGAAACTACAGGTTGAAGATAGTTATGATAGTGTTTCTACATCAGGCAAACAAGATAAAAATGAAATTGATACTTTTAGTCATACAGGCTCATTGCCAATCAGATTAAACAATAAAAGCATTGATCTAAAATTTAAGAAAAACTTGCTCAGAAAAATTCAAAATTTATCAAGAAGCCTACTTAAATAGGGGTTTACATCAACTATAGTCAACAATGAACCTTCTCCTATATGTTTATTGTGTCATGAGATGCTATCTAATGGTTGTATGAAGCCACCATTATTAATAAGACACTTAAAAACTAAATACTCTGAACATGAACACAAATCTTTACAATTTTTTGAATCATGTTTAGAGATGTTTGTTTCTCAATCCAGCAATTAAAAAAATCATTAAAACTAATGATAAATATTTGGAAGCATTTCTTGAGATTTCATTCTTAATTGCAAAAAATAAAAGCCACACACCATTGGGAAAGTACTTGTACTCCCTGCCACTGTAAAAATGTAGAAATAATCTGTGGAAAAGAATATGCAGATAAACTAAAATATATTCTCCTATCAGCAAATACTATCAGTAGTCATAGAAATCATTGCTTGATAATTTAAATAAGCAACTATTAAAACAAATTACTCAATGTGGAAATTTTTTTATATATATCTGGATGAAAGCACATATGTTGCCACCATGTCTCAGTTATTGGTATTTATTAAATATTATTTTAATAATGAATTGCACAAAGAAACTACTTTTTGTAAGACACTTTAAGAAAGATGTACAGGGGGAAAACATCTCAACAATAAATAATTTCTTTGTTAAAAACAATATTTTATGGCAAAACTGTTTAAGTATAACTACTGATAGAACAGCTGCTTTAACTGGTACAAAAAAGGATTCAAAAAAAAAAATAACTGAAATAGCACATTTGAAATTTGTTCACTGTATTATTCATAGATAAGCTAGGCAAAAATGGAGCCTGATATACACAAAATATTTCAGGATTTTATCAACACAGTTAATTTTATAAAAATGAGACCTTTGAATAGTAGAGTATTATGTCAAGAGATGGGCAGTATCCACAAAGTTCTTCTGTACCATTCAGAGATTCATTGGTTATCTCAAAGAATGTTTAAAAGAGTTGTGGAACTAAAAGATGAGTTACACATTTTCCTACTGCATAAAGATAAGAAGTTTGCAAATCATTTCAGTGACGATAAATGGCTGTTATTAGTATGCTAACTAGCTGATATTTTTGAAAAAGTAAACATGCTTAATTTTTCTTTTCAAGAAAAAGGCATCATTTAATAATAAATGAAAAAATAAATGGATTTCAAAAGAAAATAGTTCTGGGGAGGGAGAATTTTGAAAATGTTTGGAAATGTTTCCATCCTCGTCAGATTTCATTGCAGAAAATAATGTAAATGTGGAGCAAGCAAAAAGTTTTATATGTTTACATTTAAAAAGTTTAGAAACATATTTTTAGGACTTATTTAAGACCTTCCTGGTAAAAGAATTTCAATGGATTTTATACCCATTTGCTAAAAATATAAAAATTGAACACCTTCCTATATTTTCTCAAAAACAATTAATTGACATTAGATGCATATAAAATTATGAAATAAATTTCAGCAAAGATATCTTCACAATTGATGGATGGGATGGAAATCTCAGTATTCCCATTTAGTAAGCACAGCAACCAATTCATTCTTACTGTTTGGTTCTACTTATCTATATAAAGTCTAATTTTCTATGATGATGAGTATTAAAACCAAATATCAAAATAAATTAAACTTGAAGCCAGACCTTTGTATTGCAGTATCAGAAACCATTAAATCAGAATTTTCAGATACTATTAAACAAATGCAGTCTGTAATGAGAAAAAAATATTTATGAAAGCTGTTTATAAAAAAAAAGTGTAATAATAATTTTCTTGGTTATTATATAATGACATAAGGCTTATTTCCTCTTTACAATACATGTCAAAATAGATTTCTGCATTTTCAATTTTGGGTACATGATATTTATTTTTTCTGTCTTAGGGTATGTGATCAAATAAATATTAGGATCTACATATTTATCAATATTTTATTAATTTGATATAGGGACTAAGTCAACAACAACAACAAAACAACAAAATTTGTTATAATACAATAACCCACATCTAAGTAACAAAAATCTAGAAACCTCAATAAACTGAGTTGCTATAAGCCATTGGAGTTGGAGTTTATTAAAGCTCTGTAAGAATTTCTGCCTTGATTAAAGTTTTAAAAAATGGTAATTTAGACCCACATTACTGTCAACCTCTGAAAAATATTTATCAAAAGTAATAGCAGTGCTTAGACTTTAATGTTTACAACAAGGTGATTCTATTGCCCCAAAATGCTTTATAATAGTTTTATAAAACTACAGTATTGAATAAAATAAAAAATAATGCAAATAAAAATAAATGAATATTAGTTAAATCATATAAGTTTTTTAGGTGACTAGAATTTTTTTACAAATAGTACTTCAAAAAAAGCAGAACATTTTATTGTAAAATACTAAAAAGTCTACCTTAATATCAATAGCCTATCATGATTTTCATAATAATTCTTTCATTTTTGATATTGATTTTTAGAAAAACAATTTTGTTTATATTTGAGATGAGATGTTGGATGACAATCTTCAATTACAGTGATGGAAAAATAAATGTTTCAAAAAATTTAATGTTAATTGAACATAAAATTAGAAGTTGAGAAATAATTAAAAGTACCATTATGCCTTCTAAATAATAAAACAGTGACTTCTAATGTCAATCCTCATTGATAAATTATTATTTGTGACTTGTTGGCCTATATTTCTCTTCAGTTATACATTCTTTTGAATTTTCTGTTTAGGTTAATCTCATTTAAACTATTAAAAATTATAAACTAAGGATTAAGAATTAAAAAATACTAATTTTCTAGCTTATTTGCTCAAGCTTACAGAAAAATTGGATTGGAATTGATAATTGCTTATGCCTTTCATTAACTCTAGAAACTTAATTTAACTTTACAAATTTAATTTTATACATTACAAATCAAAGAATAAAACAAATGATTTTTGTTTCATTTCTCTTTTATAGTAAAAAAAAAAAAAAAAAAGTAAATAATCTATGAATATACAAACTTTAATTTTCAATATTCTTGCCATAAAAAGAAATTTATTTAATTAATTTAATTCATAATAATAAAATAAAAATATATAAATAGACTTTCACAAAAATGTATAATAGATTACTTTGTGAAATGCTTTAAATACAATAGATCTCCATATTTGTTATACTTTGTTCAAATATTTTTTAATGAGCAGCATATATTAGTAGATAATATTTCATGCTTTGTTTATTTACAATCTTGCATAGCAAGATTATCATAATACTACACAAATAAAAACATTTAAAACACACATTCTAATACATATACATGCAGATATCTTATATACATACAAATATTTATTTATATACCTATATGATGTAATTTAAAAATTGGTATAATATACACAATACTTAATAATTAATATAGAAATTGCTATTGTAATTAAAATCAAATTTTTTTTAAAAAAAGTATTCTCTTTTTTTGTAAAAATTTATTATCGATCTGCTTATTTTCTATTTATTGGTTCATTGAACTAACGCATTTTTTTATTTATTTTTTTTAAAAAACTAAATCCAAAACAAAAACAAATGATTTTTTCTTTTTTCTTTTTTATAATGAAGGAAATAGTATTACATTTAAAAATTATAACAAACATTTTTTTAGAAGCATTCTTTCTTTCTGTGTGTGTGTGTATGTGAAAATTTGTTACACCTTTTTATGTGTGATCTTTAACATATTTGTGTCCGATTTGATAAATATTTTTATGCTTTTTATTTTTAATAAATAAACTTTATTTTTCATTATATATTTACATTGTAGATAATATTCATTAAAATTATAACTTAACAAATGAATGTCATCTTAAAAATAATAAGTATCATTGCAAATAAAAAGAGTAATAAACTGAAATAAATAAAACAAAATGTTCATTTAGTTTCAGATTAAAAATTGTTTTTAATGAATAATAAATAATTCTATGTCAAATTCTTATTAGTAAAGCATATTTTAGTAAAAAAATGCATTCAAATAAAAAATATAATATTACAAATTTAAAATTTCAACTTATAATTACAAAAAAAAAATGTTATAATTTTGCTTCTAACACATGTAACTTTTATTGCCATTAATGATTTTATGTTTCACTTTATTATATTTTCCTTGAATTAAAATGTTTCAAATACATCATATATATATATATTGTAAATATCGATAAGTCGATATTTATATTTTAAAAATTTGTTATTTGTTATTAAAAAAAAAATCTCTTTAAGTTGATGTTTACATATGAAATATTTAAATTTTTCTTTTATGTTTATTAAATATAGTTATTATTTGAAGTTATTATTTTATTTATATATATTGATAGTACATCGTTATAAACATTTAATTATTAAAATAAATAAGGACATATAAATTATTAATTATAAAAAAATTATTTTATTTATAATGATTATTAAATGTAATAAATAATTATTTATGTGTATTTTTAAAGATGTCAAATTTTCAATTTAATATTTTATATATATATATGCTTGATATTTTATTTTTATTTTAATGTTAATTGTTTTAAAAGAGAACATATATAACATGAGTTTTAAAATAGTATCTGCTGGCGCATGGAACAATAGCAACAACAATAAAGAAGCCATTATCAATATATTGCTTATTGGAATAGATATAGAACAAACAACTGAAGGATAGAATTTTATTAAACTTTATTTCTTTAAAGTTTACCATTCTTTAAAATACTGAAATAACATATATATCTTATGGTAAATACATAAATCATGATTGGGTAAAAAGGATATATTGCAGCTAGGGCTGCATCATTATCGCTATCATTTATTCCAAAGCAATTTTTCAATGGAACAACTAAAAAAATTCAATATATAAATTTCGTCGCGTCTGGAGCTGAAAGCTGATATAGATATCTTAAATGTATAATCGTCAATTTAATTATAATCTGGAAGTAATTGGAATTGATGTGCTGGATTTAACATTTTGATAAAATATGCATATATCTAAAAATTAATAATCTTCTTTAATGAAATCGTTTCTTCGTCTTTCAATAGAATGCATTCTAAAAATAAAAATATACAGATGGAAAAGAACTCATGGACTAAATTAACTTTTGAAAGGACAATTAACTAAACGAACTTTATAAGGTATTTGATAATTTAATATATATTAATGATATGTAAATGTATTTTTGAGATCGATATATTTTTTTTATTTATTTTTATTTTTCATTATAAAATATAACGGTTATAAATAAACAATTTAAACATCTTGTTTTATAATAATATTAAACGTATAACAGATGTTTAAATAAATATCTTAAATAATTTTAAAATCTTAAAATATAATTTATAAGTTGAGGTATATTAATTATTATATTTATATTATAAGTGTTAGGCAGAAATATGTCTTTATATATTTATTCTTTGTATTTATATTTGAAACATCAATATTATTTAAAGTCAAACGATAACATAAAATAAAGGATGTGCTATTTATTTTTATAAATAATGCCTTTGTAATTATTTAAAAGAGCGATACTATATTATTCTTATTTTCTTTTAATGCCAAAGTTATTATGAAATTAATTGAATTTATAATTTAATAAAAGATAATTTCATATTTCATTTATTATTTGGTTTGTAGGTCACTTACACATATTATTATTCATTCATATATTTAGAGGTACATAAATTTACATAGTTAGATGTGTATATTTGAATTTAGTAAAAGTCCTATTGTTTCTAATATATATATTTGATTAGTTAGTCACATCAACCTTAAAAATAAATTATAAAGATAGATCTCATTGCTTTGCATAATTTTAGATTTGTTTTATGTATAGCTAGCTGGAAGGGCATTTAAACAATTTATTTGAATATAACTGGAATAATTTTGTTTTTCTTCATTCTTTAATTTTAATGGAATACCTAATAGACGTTCCATTATATTTGGCTTGTCCAATCGTAGGCTACCTAACCTATAGTTTCCATTACATTTGGCTTATCCAATTATAAGCCACATATAGTTTCCATTACATTTGGCGCCCAACGTGGGGCTAGAAATAAGCTAATTAGGGCTTGAAATACCCCACATACCTGAGAGATGAGTAGTATATATATTAATATGAGATTTATAGTTTTTAAAAAGAGAAGCATTTTTGTATGTTTAATTTTTATATATAAATGGAAATATTTTAGCCTTATGTTTAGATGGTGATGGTTAATATTATTATATTGATGGTGTTAAAGTATGGCATAATAATTTTGTCCATATTTGGAAAGTTTATGTTGTAGAAAATCTATAATTTTGAAGGTTGGATGGGATATTTGATTGTTGGAGTTTGGTTGGTTCTGTTGCAGGTATTGATGTTGGATGGGGAATTTTGGTTATTATCTTGAGGATGTAATGCATTCATGTCACTTGTATTGATTGATCTCATTCATTGCTTCAACCCAAATTTTGATGTTTATTATTATTATTATTTATCATGAAGCAGCTAACAGTGGTCCTGCCATGATCTTATCTTTAAAACTCCAGAGAGAGTAAGGTATAATTATTTTGATATATGTATGATATTTGCCTCTAAGTCTCCTTAAGATGAGCAAGGAAATATTTTATAAGTAATAGCCCCTAAGACTTAAATATAAGCAGGGTAGTGTAATAGTGTTTTCAGAAAATTATTATGGGTTGTAGTAAATTGGATAGAATGAAATGTGATAATCATCTAAGTGTTCATGAAACATTGTATGCTTTGGGAATAATGATTGAATTCTTTTATCTACATCAAAGTTGTAAAGTGCTAATCAATCTTTTGGTTGTCAGTATCTATCAGATCTTTGGAGGAATAGATAAGTATATAACTTAAATATATAACACCAAACTTAAAGGCTTGATTAATTGATTATTGTTAGTAACAAATAATCTATTACATTGATTATCAATTAGGGTATGAAAACAAGTATAGTAATACTATATTTTCATTATAAGTGACTTTTAAACATGAAGTTCAATTAGTGAATGTTTGTTGATAATGGACTGCATTAGTACAATTTTATTAAAATATTTCGGGCACAAAAGTTAATAATTAGTGAAGTGGATATTTTTTTTTATATATATATAAAATGTTATTAAGTTTTAAGGTCCAGAAAATTTATAGGTATCAATTTAGTAAGTTTATGCTTAACTACCATTATTTTGAATAAGAAAGTTATCTCACTATATTATCAAATTAGTTATTTTAAGGCATGTGAACATTTAGTTGTATTTTTAAATATTTCAAAGTTATATTGAATTTGATATGAAGTATCCACATTTTAATATGGTATAAGTGTAAAATATTTATTATCATTAAATATAAATGAATGTTATTTAGTGATATTAGTTGTTATTCCCTTTCTATATATATTTTAGAGAAATTTGTTTATGTTATAGTGATAGATGAAATATTTTTTTTTAAGCCAAGAAGTTCATGAGTTCAAATAAGTAAAATTTAGATTGTCAGATAGCTATTATATATTATAAGATTAAAAAAGCTTGTATTTTTTTTAGTTAAATAATTGCTTGTTGGAATGATGATTGGAGATGGTGAGCCCTTGATCTGTGATAGTTACTATATAGAAATAAATATATATATATCTTAGATTTTATTTTTTTTGAGTATATAATATTATAGTTCTAGTAATAATGGATAACAGTAGTGAAATGTCAGTTAGTGGTAATTTTGATATGGGGAATTTAATAGAGACACTGGAGGCTATGATGAAAACAAATTCTGAGAGACTAGAGTCTAAATATGATAAACTAGAGGCTATGATGAAAACCAACTCTAATGAATTAAAAGATCTTAAAGCTGAATTAAAAAAAGAACTTAGAGTTGAGATGAAAACAAATTCTGATGAACTTTCCCAGAAACTAGAGATTGGTTTAAAAACCAACTCTAATGAATTAAAAGAAGATCTTAGAGCTGAGATGAAAATTAATTCTAATGAATTAAAAGTTTTGGTAGATGATAGTATTAGAAGAGTAGAAGTAAAATTTGATGAAAAGATGGAAAAATATAGAGAAGAGACAATAGTAGAAGCTAATTCTTTAAAAGCAAAAATTGAAGAAATAAATAATGAAATGAAGGAAGAAAATCAAGGAATTATGGCCAGATTAGAAGAATCTAAGAAAGAACATGGGGAATTTGAGGAAAAGATTATTAATAATAATAAAGTATTATGGGATAAGTTCCAAGCATTGAAAATTGATAATGAATCTTCATTTAAAAACCTATATACGACTATCTCTGCTGAAGTTAAAATTGCTGTGGGATTGCAGCAAGAGGAACAGTTGATTGATATTAATAAATTACAAGATATAAATGAACGTATTAATGTAGTAAATGAAGTTACTTCTAATCGTATACAAGAAATAGATGTTAAATTGGATCAAATTCAAGGAAAATTAAGACCCCTTTCAGAATATATAAATAATAATGAAATTGAAACCTGTAAAAATTATGAAATAGAGGTACGAAAGGATGTGGCAGAAATGGATGTAAAAATTGAGCAAATAAAAATCATTACGTTAGAAAATTGTGAATATATAACAAATTTGCAAAAACAATGGAAAGAATATGAAAGAAAGATAGATATAAATAAAATGAAAGATAATATTATAGACAGAGATTATCTTAAGGATGAGACATTTGTTAAGGAATTGATAAATAAAGAAAATTGTAAGTGTTGTTTAGATAAAGTTAATAATGGAACAAATTTAATAGAATCTAAAAGATCTTCCGATTTTCCACACCAAATATCTAGTGATTTATATATGAATCATAATGCTGCAAGGTTCATTAATGTTAAAGTTTTTAAAGGTGAGTATCATGAAAATCCTATGGAATACCTGAATACATTAGAAGAATTGTTTACACTTAGTATCCTGTCAGAGAAAGAAAAGTTAGCAATTGCTAGTAACCATTTATACGCTTCAGCTAAAGAATGGTGGAGATCTCTGTTTGAAAGGCCTCAAACTTATGGTGATTATCGTGAAGCAATAATGAATAACTTCTGGAATGAGGATAAACAGGATTTTATACGCCATAGACTTTCTCACGAAAAATATACTTCTCGTGATGGGAGTTACACTCAATTTTTTAGACATCAAGTGGCCAAATTCAAAACCCTAAATGCATTTCCATTATCAGAAACTCAGATTGTGCGGATTTTGCGTAGAAATTTACCAAGGCATATTGAACAAACATTGGTGGCTGCAGATCGACATACCGTTGAGGAAGTAGCAGATATCTTGGGAATATTAGAAGCTAGTGATGGTATTTGTAATAAATCAACTGGAACTACAAGAGATAACTCTAATTATAATTTAGCAAACGTAAATTATCATATACCAAGAAACCAATTTACAGGTCGTATGCAAAGGTTTACCAGAAATTACCACAATAATAGAAGACAAAATCCATACCGGGATCATGGAGGTTACAATAGAAATCATGAATATAGTCGTGTTACTAATTTACAACCAGGGAGTTATCCATATGATACCACTAACACTGAGGTTAATACTCCAGCGACTGGATATTCAAATCATCCATTAAACTGAGTAGAGATAAGTTTAAAATAAATTATCTTAAAGGAAGTATAAATTTTATGAAAGATATTGGAAAAGCCAAAATTAAACTCAAATTTGAGAAGTTTTTCGATATTTCTTAATCAATTAGTTATTTGCAAAGACATTTTTTTTTTTCGGTGGATTAGAGGGTATTGTAAATATCGATAAGTCGATATTTATATTTTAAAAATTTGTTATTTGTTATTAAAAAAAAAATCTCTTTAAGTTGAAGTTTACATATGAAATATTTAAATTTTTCTTTTATGTTTATTAAATATAGTTATTATTTGAAGTTATTATTTTATTTATATATATTGATAGTACATCGTTATAAACATTTAATTATTAAAATAAATAAGGACATATAAATTATTAATTATAAAAAAATTATTTTATTTATAATGATTATTAAATGTAATAAATAATTATTTATGTGTATTTTTAAAGATGTCAAATTTTCAATTTAATATTTTATATATATATATGCTTGATATTTTATTTTTATTTTAATGTTAATTGTTTTAAAAGAGAACATATATAACATGAGTTTTAAAATAGTATCTGCTGGCGCATGGAACAATAGCAACAACAATAAAGAAGCCATTATCAATATATTGCTTATTGGAATAGATATAGAACAAACAACTGAAGGATAGAATTTTATTAAACTTTATTTCTTTAAAGTTTACCATTCTTTAAAATACTGAAATAACATATATATCTTATGGTAAATACATAAATCATGATTGGGTAAAAAGGATATATTGCAGCTAGGGCTGCACCATTATCGCTATCATTTATTCCAAAGCAATTTTTCAATGGAACAACTAAAAAAATTCAATATATAAATTTCATCGCGTCTGGAGCTGAAAGCTGATATAGATATCTTAAATGTATAATCGTCAATTTAATTATAATCTGGAAGTAATTGGAATTGATGTGCTGGATTTAACATTTTGATAAAATATGCATATATCTAAAAATTAATAATCTTCTTTAATGAAATCGTTTCTTCGTCTTTCAATAGAATGCATTCTAAAAATAAAAATATACAGATGGAAAAGAACTCATGGACTAAATTAACTTTTGAAAGGACAATTAACTAAACGAACTTTATAAGGTATTTGATAATTTAATATATATTAATGATATGTAAATGTATTTTTGAGATCGATATATTTTTTTTATTTATTTTTATTTTTCATTATAAAATATAACGGTTATAAATAAACAATTTAAACATCTTGTTTTATAATAATATTAAACGTATAACAGATGTTTAAATAAATATTTAAATAATTTTAAAATCTTAAAATATAATTTATAAGTTGAGGTATATTAATTATTATATTTATATTATAAGTGTTAGGCAGAAATATGTCTTTATATATTTATTCTTTGTATTTATATTTGAAACATCAATATTATTTAAAGTCAAACGATAACATAAAATAAAAGATGTACTATTTGTTTTTATAAATAATGCCTTTGTAATTATTTAAAAGAGCGATACTATATTATTCTTATTTTCTTTTAATGCCAAAGTTATTATGAAATTAATTGAATTTATAAATAATAAAAGATAATTTCATATTTCATTTATTATTTGGTTTGTAGGTCACTTACACATATTATTATTCATTTATATATTTAGAGGCACATAAATTTACATAGTTAGATGTGTATATTTGAATTTAGTAAAAGTCCTATTGTTTCTAATATATATATTTGATTAGTTAGTCACATCAACCTTAAAAATAAATTATAAAGATAGATCTCATTGCTTTGCATAATTTTAGATTTGTTTTATGTATAGCTAGCTGGAAGGGCATTTAAACAATTTATTTGAATATAACTGGAATAATTTTGTTTTTCTTCATTCTTTAATTTTAATGGAATACCTAATAGACGTTCCATTATATTTGGCTTGTCCAATCGTAGGCTACCTAACCTATAGTTTCCATTACATTTGGCTTATCCAATTATAAGCCACATATAGTTTCCATTACAATATATATATATATATATATATATATATATATATATATATATATATATATATATATATATATATATATATATATATATATATATATATATATATATATATATATATAAAAGCAGACAAATATTTAATTTTATAAAAATTAAAATAATAAAATAAACTATTTGTAAACTTATAATTTTTGATTTCAAGATTTTAAAATACAACTAAACCTAATCCTTTGATTTTGTTTTACTTTTTACTGATAATGATACTGGCATCTAGCTATTTTAACTGGAATTATCATATAATACACATTTTAGTTCAAGTAATGCAAAACCATAATAAATGATTTGGTGATCATTATTGGAAGATTAATGATGCTATTTAACAATTAACTGAACCAATAGATTTTTTTAATTTCTTTTTTTAACAAAAAATTATGCCCTGTATAGTTTGATATAGTATTGGAGTTCAAGATCCATGGATCATGTCTCAATCCTATTATTTGCAATGCTTAAATCTTTTATGTACTCCCAAACAATAAACTATTTGATTATTTTTTGCTGTAATTTTACTACTACAGTCATAAGAGTAAGAATTTTTAAAAAGTGCTAAAGCAATTTTCCTTTTTCTTTGATTCATTTTATTTTCTTCCCTCTCTTTCATTCAACTTTATCACTGATGGCATTAAAAAAACTTAGCAACACAACAAGAGTAAATAAAAATACTATGCTTAAGCAATTTAATTATAAATATTAAAATTAAATATAATATAAATATATTTTTTGCAAATAATGAATTGATAAAAGCTGATAAAGATAAAATGCAAAAGATATGATACATTAATTAATTATTATAATTTCAAAAACATATAACATGCCACCAAGATTTAAATGTGAAATAAATTTTTGTTTAATTTTTTTTTGGAAGCAGATGTTGATACAGTGAATGTCACAGTTCCACTTTACATGACAATCTTGGTCATTAATAAATATTATTAAATACACCTAATTAAACTATAATTTTAAATTAAATAATTGTATGAGTAATAAAAGAGTTTATTTTATTATTACTCTACTTTGGGGGGTGGGGGTGGAATTAAGAATAAAGGCAATGCCGCAGATTAGATGAGATATTATTAGATTCAAACAAAAATTTTAATAAATATTATGAATTATTATTAAGTTTTGCTTCACATTCAATATCTGCAAAGTGTAATATAAAGGTGAAATTCCTCTAACAAAATATTTATTTAAAGGCTTGCAAATTTCTCAGAGAAGAATTGTTGGTGTGGGTTCTGTGATGTGGCAATGTTCTTAGTTCTTCACAGGATTCTATAAGGATAATCAAAATGAAAACAGAAATAATAAGAATGACCAAAAATAAAAGTTCTTGTATAATAGATAGCATATTCATTATATAACAAATCAGGAAATTAGCATCTGATAAAATATAACACATAATAAAATTAGATTTGTAACATCTGGAAATTTTATTAGGATGCACAATCTTCTCAAGGAGATTTTTTTAAAAAAGTGGTGTTTCTTATTAACTTTGATTCTCAATAGAATAACTTTAGATGACTAGATACAAACAGTAATTCAGTCAGAAAATATTTTATATTATGCTTAAAGTCAAATTCTTAAAAAAACTAGTTCAGTTGACTTCTAACTATTCTAACAACTTCAACAATAATAAATAATCAGTATAATTTTCCATTTCTAATATTGTTATTATGTTGGAAAAAAAACTTTAATTTCCCTTTTGGATTGAATCAGAAATACATTCTTTCTCTATTTGATTAATAATAAGATAATGAATAAAATGATGGGATGAAATGAAAAATATAATTTCTTTAAATATAGAAGAGTAGATAAAAGGATTATCAATGAATTAAAAATTATAACAAGTAAAGCTAAAAATGTAATTATAAAGTGATGAAAGAATGTAGAAAAATGACAGGAAGAGATGAGTTTGATTAAATATGTAGTACAGATCAACATAATAGCTTGGCTGGAAAACAATCACAAAAAATAAACCAATAACTGAAAATAGAAATGGAAATTTATTAATAAATAAAATGATTAAGTAAATAATTAAATGACTTTATTTTTAAGGAGTTTATAAAAGATTCAAATCTTAGAAATGACAATGTTGAGCATTATCTGAGGATTTTAAGCTCCAGAATTTCCACTCTACTTTACACCAAATCACAAAGTACAATGGTTACATTGAGAAAAAGGAGAAAATATGCAAATTATTATGATACACAGTGGTAGAAATACATTTTTCTAGTTTTTAAAGATTGAAAATTTATTTAGTCAACAATAGAAGCATAAACATTAATGTTATAATTTGGAAATTATATAATAGAAGTAGCAAGCTTTTATCTATGTTAAGTAAATAACAAAAACAGACAGGTAAAGATAAAATAAGTTCCATAATAATGAAAGAAGTAATGAAAATAGCAAAATTCAAAAAATTGATAATAATGCAATTATTAAATAATTTGACAAAAAAAGAATTTGAAAAGGTTAAATTAAAATTTGTGATGATTAAGTGAGGAATTATTACAAGCCCTCTAAATTGTTATGATTACAGTGAAGAAAAAGATTAATGCAACCAAATGTTAAGATTTTAAAACAACTTAAACTCACATACTGTTAAGTTAATATTTTTTCAACACTTATTATAAGCATATTAAAATTATATAAATGTTTTGGTAGGATCACATTTTTCATTGTTCAGATACCAGATGTTTTTCAAACAGAGATTGCAGAGACTCTAAAAATCAAAACACTACATACAAGCATTACATTCTTTACTCATAAAAATCTTCACTTTATTGTACTCATATGTAAATACATACATACACTTACACAAAAAATATAGTCACATTTTAAAATATCTATAATATTCAGTGTCCAGTTATAATAAGTTAAATAGTTAATTTATAGTACATATATTTGATTATAAATGTTTATTGCATAATGTATATACTATTTGTTTTTTATTTTAAGTAAAATCTTTATTAATAAAAAAAACAATAATTATATATAATTTTAAATAATTATTTACATATATGCTTTAAATTATAAATCTTTATATATATATATATGATAAACAAAAATGCAAGTTAAAAAACTTGCTAACGCTTGTATTTATGTCCACAGATGGCGTCCTACCATAAACGTCAGAGTAGTTAGTAAATAGTTAGAGATAGTGAATACTAACTACTCTGACGTTTATGTAAACGAAAATACGCTTGATAGGTGTTTTTGGTAGGACGCCATCTGTGGACATATATATATATATTTGTAAATGTCTTCTTTAATTAAATAATACTCATTTTAATTTTTCAGTTTATTATTTTCATAACTCACATGGAAACAGTGCTTGACCAAACTTTTTCCAGTATCTTTTTTGGGAGATATTTGATGCAATTGTTAAAATATTGCAATCATTATCAAGTTTTTAACAGATTATAATTTTTATTATCAAAAATCATTTCACATCTTATTGTCCATATTGTATTTTTAATATTATTTCTTATTTCTCTTTTTAAATTTAAGCATGGAACATGAAATACATTTGATTTTAAAAGTTTTCAAACAAGTGAAAAAAAGTGTTTTCTTTTATCTTACAAAAAATACATGAACGTTCAAAATTCATATTTAGCCAACCATTTAGATAAACCTTTGTTTATAGGAAACCATTTAATAATTTTAAATTGAATTTGATGTATAATTGGGGAGCATGTATTTTGTGCATATTCTTCAAAATCTTAATACTCCCACATGTGTCCAAGAATATTGAACACCGTTTGTTTTTTTAATCATTATATTTAATGTTAAGCAAACTTTAAGTTTAAATCATCCTGAAGGTCTTTATATACTATAAATAAGTCACCATAAAATAATATTTTTCAATTTTTATTAATTAAATTAATATTTGGTGATGATGAACTAAAATGTATGTTTTGTATTACATTAATATATGTTGGCACTTTTATATATAATAGATAAAATATTGAATTAATAAGATTGAAACATCCTTGATCATTTGGTGATTATAATATTAAAATTGGTAATAAGTGTGAAGATTTTCTCTAAATATAATTCTTTGCTATATGGTTTACTTTAAAGTTATATTGAAAAGACTCATCCATGGTGCGTAATAATCTTGGATTTCCAAATTTTACTGAGGAAAAGAATTTAATTTTTTTTATTGATTTTAACAATTCTCATCTTGTTTAAATGTTTATTTATACCTGTTTTTGACATATAAAGTGGGATTACTAAAAATAGTATCCAAAAGGTATCTTTCTACCTGTAGCCATTTACCATGCTACAGATTTAAAGATTGATTCTGTTTCTCTCTGAAAACTATTTAGGACATTCATAACTATACATTCTGAAAAATTATTATTACATAATCAATAAAAGTTATTGACACAATCTTATATATTGTATATATTTAATAAAAATTATTTAATTACTTTGACAATAACAATGACAAAAAAATAGATTTGATATTTTAAATACATAAAGAACTAGATAAAACAACTTTTTAATAATCAATTGCAGAAACAAACACATGTCTTACATCCCATAGAAAAGTGAAGAAAAATATTAATCAGACTTTCAAACTATAAAGTAATGAGGCTTTTAATGCTTTTTCATCTTTGGTTTATCCTAGGATAGTTAACTAAATTTATTCACTTCTGAATAGCTAACAACATGAACTAGTGTCCACTCCAAAAATCACAAACCATAATGGTACCTTCCGAGTTGACTAGGATGATATCAATTTATTTCTTTGTTCTGTTAGGAATTGAAGCAGAAATTTTTGTTCATCAGAAATCTTAATAAATAAGCCAACTGCTTAGTGCTAAAATTAGTGAAATATTGTAAAGAATTATTAAAATACGCTATACACATATTTGTTACTGTTGTTTATTTTTCATTTTAAAATATATTTATTTTCTAATTCCAATTAATAAATATAATCCCCACAATAGAGTAGTAAAATCATTAAGATTAACCTTTACTAAGACGCAAGCATTATGAAACTTACAATTAAAATAATTATTAACTCTATATACCAGTTTAATTTTCAAATGCAAAAATTATTATAATTAAGGGATGGTTACATTAAAGAATGTAAAAAGTGACTCATCAAATATTATAAATAAAGTTTTCGGTTTTATAATTATGCAACTTGAAAATAACAGTCAAAAATCAATTATGACATACACATTATATATATGTTAAAAAATATAAATAATACCATTTAATATATGCATATGCACATATAAAAGTACTTTTATTCAAATGAGAGAATTCGAACAATTCACAGAAATCATGTCAAAGTTACATTCATATAAACGTAAATAGCTATCTATTTTTCTTTTTCTATCATTATATATAGTATAGTGGTCATCCGACATGACAAGCACGTACTCAATTGTTAAAGATTATTTAAAGTTCTTTTAAAATATTATTATTATTAATAATGTGCACGTATGTGTGTGCATGGGTGAGATATATACATAAGCATCTTACTTGGATAAATAAAACATATCATTTATTAAAATAAATTTTGATAAACAACTTAAATCCATATAAGACGTCTTAAGCAAGCTTGAAATAATTATATATATATTTTTTGGTTGAAAAAAAAAATAATTTGATCAGATTTACTGATAACAAAAATGAATCTACAAACAGTAAGATAAAAAGTCTCCTATTTATTCTGTGTTTCATTACAGATCTATTGTATATTTTAATTTAAAAAAAAAAAAGTAAAAGAATGGATAAGAGAGAGAGAAAAAAAACTTTTTTCGGATCATGTCAAAGAATTAAGCAGTATAAACTTTTTAATTTTTGTGAACTCTGTACGTGGCTAAAAAATTATTTCACGGTTTACTCTAGTTTATGAAGCAATAATTAACCTTGTCAGAAATATAGAATCCAATGATCATTTGTTTATACAGCTAGAGAATATACATTGCTAATTACTAAACTGTACTAACTCACCAAAACTATGTAATTTCTTCTGGAAGCTTCCTGAGCTCGAATTTCATTGCCTAACCCAGAATTGACTGAAAAACGCCGATGGAAACTGTGTGCTTCTATTTTATGTTTAAAACAGAAAATTTAAAAAGAAACCAGTTGATAGAAAACATCACGATTTTTATGCCATTCTGATCAATAATGGAAGTACTAAAAAAATTAATAATACCTTGGTAAGAATATTCTTTTTGAGACTAAAAAAACCATAGACTAAAAACATCTTAAATCTGATTTCTTTATTAGAATGTTACCCATTTATTTTTTATATGCATAGGTGTATGAATGCATTTTAAAGTAATTAGTTTTAACTTTGTGTCTGTGCATGTATATATGTGTTACTTTATTTGTCAAATAAATGATTATTAGTTTTAAAAATTCAAGTTGTCAGCGCCATTTTATTTAGCAGCTTTCATTTCCAAATGGTCATTTTAGTACTTGATCAGTCAAGAGGAAAAAAAAATTAATTAGGGACAATGTTTAACCACGCAGAAAAATGCCGGAATGTTCTGTGAATTGAGGGATCCTAGTATTTGAATTTGGTTTATTCAGCATGGTGTCCTAGTAAAAGAATAAAAATGTGTTGTTTTTTCATTTAATTTAAAATTATTTCTGAGCAATAAAAACTATTTCACAAATCGTGTTGATTTTGGAGAGATGATTGGGAAATATAATCTGTTTTAGGTTCAATCATCTCCATTATTATCTACTTTAAATGTGATTATGAAATTTGCTTTGTTTAGTCATATTTGAGGTCCCCAAGATTACCAGTACAACATATATAACACATATACATCAAGGATTAATACTCTTAAAAACAGTTAGTTACTGTGGTCAGAACTATTTACATTTCATCTATTTTTTTATGTTTTTGCTATTTCTCAAATACCATCAAAATACAAAATCAATATTTCACAACTTATCTGCAATTCTCTTGATTCTGTGCATGATTCTTCGAATTAATTTTTGTATATACATATTTTTTATATTTTCTTTCCAAAAAGAGATTTTTCATTCACATTATCTGCAAAATTTCATATATTATTTTGATTTATTTTTTCAGACACTTTTTTCATTAAGCACGTTTTTAAAAAGTTTTTCATCTCTTTTTATTTTATTTTATTTTTGTTTCGTTTATGTACTTTAAAATAAGTTTTGCTATTTTTTTTTTAATTATTATGTCTATCTGTAGTTTTACAACTAATAAGTAAAAGTTTAATCTTATTTTGATATATTATTAATATAAGATATTTTACTTAATTTACTAAAAATGTTACCGAGTTTCACTTTTCCCCGTTCTAATAATCCTCACAAAAATATTTGCATTTTCTTTTCATCATTATCTTATTTATACTTTTATTTTTTTAATGTTTTGTTAATGTCATAATTATTAATATATATAATAAGCATCATTTGTGTAGAATGGTGATGGTATTTAACATGTATAACCATGTCATCTCAACAACATAATGTCTATTCTTTTTTTTTTTTTGTAATTAACATAATGTCTATTCAATTGCATAAACACACAAATAAAATAGAATAAAATTATTGTGCAAAAATACGGATTATTCAGATCTGAAGAATCTGTATTTTTGCACTATAATTTTATTCTATTTTATTTGTGTGTTTATGCAATTGAATAGACATTATGTTAATTACAAAAAAAAAAGAAAGAATAGACATTATGTTGATGAGATGACATGGTTATACATGTTTAATACCACCACCATTCTACACAAATGATGCTTATTATATATATATATTAATAATTATGACATTAACAAAACATTAAAAAAATAGAAACATAATGTCTATTCAATTGCATAAACACACAAATAAAATAGAATAAAATTATAGTGCAAAAATACGGATTATTCAGATCTGAAGATCCTAATATATTTGTTAATATTGCTGGCTTGTATGAACTGATATGAATATCTTATTGCTGATATTCTTATATAAAAAATAAATATAGTATTGTAAAAGAAATATAATTGTAATTTGAATAAACTATGAACTAACAAAATAATTTAATGTAGTAAAGATGGAAACATACAATTTACAAAAAAAAAAAAAAAAAGAAATTAGTAAAGTAAAATGGGCTTAAGTAAAATTTTATAATGAAAAAGTGTATAAAAAATATTACAAGAAATATCAGTGAATATAAATTTAATTTTGGCATCATCAGTATTATAGTACAAATGTATGCACCAACAAATCAAGCAAGTAAATAAAAGTTGAAAAGTTTTTAAGATCAGGTACAGGCAGAATTTGATATAACTTAAGCAATATATATATTTTAGTAATTGTTGACTTAAACACTGAATAATGAAAAGAAATAAAATGTTGTTGATCAGGACAGACATAAAAGAAGCAGTGAAGTAGGAAAATAACAAGATTTTGGGAATACTACAAGTTTTTATTATAATTTTTTAAACAATTAGAGCAGTGATTATATATATGGACATAGTGGATAAAGTTCATAGATATCATATAGATTACATTTTTTGAAAAGCAGAAATGTAAGATGTAACTTTTAATAATAAAGTCATGGTCAAAAATAGGTTACAAAACAGATTATGAATTACTTATGTATTACTTATGTTTAAACTTTGATGGAACTATAAAATAACCATGAGTTATACTAAATATGATTTAAAAATATATTTATACTAAATTTAGTAATAATAACAGAAACTGATTTAAAGTTTAAGTGCAATGAATGATGAATGGAGGTGTAAAAAATAAATCTAAAAGATGAAACAACCAAAAATTCAAAACAGATCTCAGAAGATATAATGATAACTGTAAATAAAATAAAATAAAAAAACTAAAAATAAAAAGGTTAAAGATTTTTTAATAAAATTTAAAAAAGGATTTCAAAGAAAATTTGAATATTATAACAATATTTGCATACACAAATCAGAAACAAGCACACAAAAAACAAAAACTGTATTTCACATGATTTATGAGATTTAAAAAAATCCAAAATTGGTTCAAAATATTTCTAATTATAAGATTTAAATATTAACTCACTGTGAATCAAAAGATTTCATGAATGGTGATTTTTAAATGAGGTAATGGACTTAATTAGTGAAAAAATTACTAGCTCCGCACTCTCAAATCAAAATGCTTTATATTTGCCTATATAATTAGAAAATAGGTTGAAAATAAGATACCACTCTTATCTTTATAAAGTCATAATCTTGTGTTAACATTTGTAGAGATCCCTCTTTTGTTAAAGTTATTCACAGAATTAAATATTTGAAGAAAAAAAGGAAAATTATAGAGTTATAGAATATAAATATTAATCCATGGAATTTTTGATGAAAGAAATGACAATAAATCAGTTAACACATACACTATCATTTTATATTTGGAGTTCTAGTACTCAACCAGAGCATTAATCATAAGCTAACTTTAAAAAATATCATTATATTTCTTGGAAGTTATCAATATTATGTGAAATTATAGTTTTTTTTGACACTTTATGATTCTACATTTTTTTTATTAGCATGTGTTTTCCTCTTGTGTTTGAAAACCTAATTGCCTAGCTTTTAATAACCTTTATATTTGTTTCTCTCCCTCTCTCTTTCGTTTCTTTTGCTATTATATTTTTAGCTTCATTATTAAATGTTAACTTCAAATTTGTATTTTCCTCAAAAATCTTTTATATACTGTTTTGTAAATAAAAAACGTGAATTTAGAACGATAATAAATTTCATAAGGTTTTCATAAAGTATTCACTATAATTTTACAAGTATGATTGAAGAATTAATAACCTTATTATCAATGTAGGGATAAAAGAAAATAGAAAGAATACTAATAAATTGCAATAAATCTCAAGCAATCTTCATTATTTATTCTTGTTCAGCTTTTGATTCTAAAATATCTTATTAAAAAAGTCTATGATGTCCATGCATTCTTTTTTAAAAATTTTGAAGACAAATTTTTATTATTCATTTAATAATTCTAAAGACAATATATATTATTGCATGTTTGTGAAATTAGAAAGATACTTAAAAATCAATAATCAAATGGCCACATTAAAAATGTTTGAAAAGGAAAAAAAAAAATCGGTGTTACTGATATAAACATTTAATTATCATTTATAATTAATATAATTTACATTTTTTTTAATTTTAAAATTATTATAATAAAAATAAGTCATTGTAATCGATAAGAAATCTTTTAAATAAGATTATTTTAGACTGAATTAATCTGTGAATTTTATAACATCAAAGTTAATATATATTAAGGCTATAACTTTAAGACTATGCACCTAGAAGCAACAGTAGGGACCTCTATAAATCTTAAACACGATTAATTTAACGACTTTAAAAGACAAAAGTGGCCAATTCTTATCTTCGACCTACTTTTTAATTATATAAGTGAATCTAAAGCATTTTGACTTGAGAGCATGAAGCTATTAATACTTCACTGATTAAGTCCACAATTTCTATACAAGCTAATGTGTGTGAAATCTTTTAATTTACAGTGAGTCAATGAGAAGCTCTTATAATTAGAAATCTTTTAAGACAATTTAAAGTTTAATTAATAATTTGTTAAGCACATACTTGTTACCTAAGTAATATATATTAAGGCCATAAGCTTAAGACTATGTACCTAGATGTAACAGTAGGGATCTCTACAAATCTTAAACACAATATTAATTAATGACTTTAAAAAAAAAGAGCAGTAGTTTCACACTCTCTAATCAAAATGCTTTAGATTTGCCTATATAATTAAAAAATAGGTCAAAGATAAGAGTTGATGGTTCTTGTCTTTTAATGTCATTATGTTTAAGATTTGTAGAGGTTCCTACTGTCACATCTAGATGCATAGTCCTAAGGTTATAGCCTTAATATATATTATTTAGGTAATGAGTATGCACATAACAAATTATTAATTACAACTTTAAATTGTCTTAAAAGATTTCTAATTATAAGAGCTTCACACAGACTCACTGTAAATCGAAAGATATTACATACATAGTTTGTATAGAAATTGTGAACTTAATCAGTGAAGTAGTTAATAGCTTCACACTCTCAAATCAAAATGATTTAGATTCATCTATATAATTAAAAAGTAGGTCAAAGATAAGAGTTGGCCGCTCTTGTCTTTTAAAGTCATTAATCTTGTGTTTAAGATTTGTAGAGGTCCCTACTGTCACAACTAGGTGCATAGTCTTAGGTTATTGCCTTAATATATATTACTCAGGTAGTGAGTATGAGCTTAACAAATTATTAATTACAACATCAAAGTTAATAAAGTTTTGTTGTATTTTGAATGAATTTTATGTTAATGAATTACATCAATGTATTAGATATTCATTTATACATACAATTTATAATACATGCTTACTAAAGATTACATAATAAAAAACATTTAATCAAAAAATTCTTTTATTTAAAAATGATTATTAAAAAGTACCTCATGAATGATAAATTTAAAACAAATTAACATAACAGAAAAAAGCAAAAAGATTTGTTGCAGAAGTTATAACAACAACATTGCAGTATTTTAAATAAACAATTAAATTATAAGCACATATAGGAGATTTGAACTCAGACTTTTAAGCATCTTTCAAGTATCCCCACTATCTCATATCACTGATACACATAATCACACAGTGTAGAAAAGATCAATAACCACCAATATATGTATTTCATGCTGAACCATCACTCATCAGTTGATCCAGATTATCATCTCTCACACATATATATAATCAGTGCTCAGTTTATATTAAGATAGCAAATATTCATATTTTAATGGACAGGCTTCAATATAAGCGCATAGTAAATGTATTCATATTTGTGATTTATGGATTGGATTGTGCTATCATTATAAAACTCATCATTACAATATTCTCTTTTTTTATCTTTCTCTTTAGGTTTTTCTTTTTTCTGAAATGTGATGATCATATTTATTTATGAGTAGTTGCTAATTTGGCATACTGGAAATTTTTCTAAATCACAAACAGGTTTAATTTTTTTTCAGAAAGTCAAATTATAGCCAACTCAGCTACCCATCTAGTATTAGTCTTTTAACAAGTATCAATACAAGACAAACTTTTTTTACTTTTTTTATTAACTACAGTATTTAATTTTATTCAAAACAATATATTTTTATGCATAATTTACATTTTTTTCATACATGTACGGTATTTTAATTATTATCGTTATTTGAGACATCGGATTTCTCATGATGTGATGTGATGTGAGGTACTGTAGCTTCTCCTTAAATGAAGTCAAGAGGAAATACAACTAAAACGTTTTCTGGTAATCGCTGTTGATACTTCCCATTTCGCTTAGCAATCTAAAATTGAAATTTTTGTTTCCAAAGAAATTCATTTTCTTGAGTGCGCAAAATTTATAATATTTAAAGTAATAGCACATTATTGGAGCTCAACTTCTGATATAATAATTTTTATCACATAAAAGAAAACTGCATACAAAAATATTAAGAAGAATCATGAATCGCATAACTTCAAAATCACATTAAATAAATCCGCATAAAACGAGACCCGGGTGTAATTAATTGGACAAAATTATAAAATATTTGTATCAAATTTAGAAACAAATATCGGAATGGTAAAACCCAATGTTATATGAAAACAGTTATGAACTGAGATAATTTCTTATTGATAGAATAATATATTGCTACTAGTGTTATTAGAGTGAAGAAGATAAAACTGAATTACGCTGACAGAAATGGTGAAATGTAATAATGAATTCTTTAATAAAGGGTATAAAGTTATATGTGTCAACTGCTAAATAGTAATTTGCTAAATTAAATATAAAAATTATAATGTGAGAATTAATTTAAAATAGACATACCCGATATATATATATACACTGTAAATGCTTAATGTTTAAGTGAGAAAGGATTAATATTTTATATATGTGAGATCGCCTACTAAAAGGATGTACATCTATTTACATGAGTCGAACATTTGGGTTCATATTCGAATATGATTATTAACCACTAAATGATCGATCAGAAATAAATAATTCAAATATAAATCAAGATTTCTAGGAGTATATTGCAATAGGGGGAATTAACATGAATTATATATATGTGCACATTCAAGGAGAATCTAAACTTACAGAATGAGAATTTAAATTAAGGGAAGTATCTGTGATGTATACACAGATATGCGAGTCCCTGCTATATGACTGCTGACTGAACAGGATAACTGACCAAGCGCTGCATGAAATATGAACTTAGGCTTACTGCAGAGGTATACAGGCATACATTTATACCTGTTATATAAATGATGGACACTGTATGAGTACCAGCAATGGAATTAAGCATCAGAGAAGTTACCGATGGAATTGACTAATTGATCCATAGGTATTTAAATAGTTTGTTGCTATATAAAATTAATATATCTTTCCAGTTTCATTTAACATCATAAAGTTAATATATCTTGCCAGTTTCATTTAACATCATCTATCTATCAGTATATTTGTTCATCGGAATCTCATGTTTCCTGAACTATGTCTGGCATAACCTGATCTGGGTGAGTAAGGTTGTAGTGAGCCATGTGGGAATCCAAACAGATAAATTTTTAGTGGTTGTCAATCTCTTTAATGCTACAGCCTGTGATGAACAGGAAATATTGTTGTAGGGGGGTTGACATCAGCATTGGGTAATGCCAATCATTCTTTCCTTCTTGTAATATGCTTGTCAGCAAATCAACCACCAGATGGGCAGTAAAACCTAGTCTGGTTACATTTGTCATCCTAATCGTGAGGTCAAACCTAGCTAACCTGTCCTTAGGCATAAAAAGCTAGAAGG
Organism: Epiperipatus broadwayi; assembly: GCA_028023455.1. NCBI lineage: Eukaryota > Metazoa > Onychophora > Udeonychophora > Euonychophora > Peripatidae > Epiperipatus > Epiperipatus broadwayi. Next base: position 7,012,004 of record JAQFVV010000015.1, read on the forward strand.
GAAAAGGCAGACAAAAAAAATAAATGAAGAAATATGAAAAGCAGAAGCAAATTAGGGTTCTGTAAGATGTGAACAGTGAACAGTATGGGGATATTGAGAGAAAATTGAGATAGCTAAATTAAATGAATGGTATACAAAAAATAATATAGGCATAAGAAAGAAATTGGAGCTAAATCATGGTGTGGAAGTAGAGGGAAGCTTACTAAAAAGTAAATTGCAAGTTAATATAATATAGATGATAGCTAGACCAAGGATAAAAATGATGAACATGAAAGCCAAGAAAAATCTTCCTAGCAAAGAACAAAAGCAAGAAAGGAGTGACACAAAAGAAGATAATCAGCAATAAATGGAAGGAACCCAGAAAATAGAAAATGCTTCCATGCTAATTAAGCTACTAGAAATGTTTAAAGCTGAAAATAAAAAGAGAGAGCAACAAAGAGAAGATTGTAAGAAACAAAGAAAAGAAGATAACAAAAAGAGAAACAAACAAAGAGAAGATGATATGAAACAAAGAAAATAAGATAGCAAAAAGAGAGACCAGCAATGAGAAGATAACAAAAAAGAGACCAGCAAATAGAAGATGATAAAAACAAATAATTGAAGCTGAATCAAGTCAAAATGAGAATATGGAAAAACAGATTGAAGATGCAAACCAAAGAATAGAGAAGCAAATTAAAGAAGCAATTGAGGGTCAAAATAAGTTAACCAAATAATTAATCAGATTACAGACCAAATATTGAGAGTTAAAGAAGAAGTAATGATAGAAGTCAAAGTGTCTCTGAATGAACAAGAGGTCAAGATGCCCAAATTTGTGAAGGTATGGATATAAAGATAGAAAAATCCAGGAATCCATGCAGAAGCAAGTGGATAGCTTGGCCATTCAAGTAAAAAAACTGCAAATACGAAGTGGCTATAAGCTCTCACAGCAACATATACCTGACAAAGGGCAGGCAAATGAAGGGACAAAGATATTCACAAAACAAAATTTAGAAGAACTTCCACAAAATTATTTAAGAAATGCCAACAACCAACTACATGCCAGGGATTGTAAACTAGTTCCTCAAAATACAGACATTTTCAGGTGGCTCTAATGAAGCACCAATTGAGTACCTTAAAAGTCTAGAAAGATACTTGAGCATTAATGCAATGTCTGAAGAGGCAAAACTGGCATTAGCTTGTAGTCATTTACAAGGTGCAGCACAAGCATGGTGGGAGTCACTATTGAGTCAGCCCAACAATTTCAATGATTTTAAAAAGGCATTGGCCATAAGCTGTCACAGCAACATATATCTGACAAGGGGCAAGCAAATGAAGAGACAAAGACATTCACAAAACAAAATTTAGAAGAAACCTTCCACAAAATTATTTAAGAAATGCCAACAACCAACTACATGCCAGGGATTGTAAACCAGTTTCTCAAAATACAGACATTTGCAGGTGACTAGTTTCTAGCTTGTGACTTTCATCAGAGAGGAGCTTTGTATTTGATAGCACTGCACCTAAGATCTAATGCAACCACCCTTTAGCAGCCATCTTTGACCTATTCAGTTAACTATAAAAGCAGGAGCCTAAGATGAAAACACAATAATGTTCATTCACTTATATAGTCATATAAATCTGGAGAGTTGTATTAGATCCTAAGATAGGTGCAGTGTTCTTAAATGCAAGACTCCTCACTGATGAAAGCCACAAGCTAAAAACTAGTCTAGGGATATTGAATAAGTAGACACTAGATAGGAATTTTATGTACAAAACTTCCTGCATTCATTGATTATGAAGGATTGCACTTGGTGGCATATGAAATGGTGATCATATGAAATTTTGATTATCAATATTAATTTATTTCTTGCTACTTGCATAGCACATATATCCTAGAATTTCAATATTTAAAGTTATATTACATACTTTAAAAAGTTATTTACATTATTAAGATTGAACTGCATGGTTAAGTATAGTAGTAGAATGTCAGACTCTGGAGTGTTAAGTTTCTTGAATTGATTCGGGATCTGAAATTTTCAATGTTTGAACTTATTATGAACTTTCAAGCAATAAAGCCATTCAATTACATTTTTCTCTATTCTTAACATGAATTTACAGCAATTAAGTCCTAAAAAAATGAAAAATTAAGCCTAGCAGATTCAGTATTAGACTATTCAAAATGTCAAATTAGATCTGCTTTATTATTATAAGCATACTATTCCTTTGCATAAGTTTTTTTTTTAAAAAAAGTTATTGGTTTTATATAACTCTCAATTACATTATAATGGATTTTCTCTTTTAAACCAAAACAATATTCTCAAAATATCTAAAGACTTTTATCATCTGCAATCTCTTTATACTAGATTACAGTATTTTTTCCAACTCTATATCATTCTTCTTCAATCTCGTTAAAAAAGAAAAGATATTCATTACTGCAAATGTTTTCTTTATAATATCTTTGCTGTCCATTGCACTAATTTTATTTAAAAAAAAAAAATTTGCTAATCCTTCACCAATACGTACATTTTCATTTAGCTGTTCAGAAATTTATTTTAAAATGACTTCTTATCAATTTAAATTATCTAATAAAATCATTTTATTGAAAATTGTTTAGTGATAACTTCATTTGTTTATGCAATGTTAAATCGAAAAATATAATACTTTTTTTTTATAATCCCAAGAATGTGACTATACTTAAAAAAAAAAAAAAAAACTATTATAAAATTGACAGCTGCCAGTTAAACAATATATAAAAATCTTTACCATTTTCTTTTTTATAAATAAAAAAAAATTCTAATTATGAATTTTATATCTTGATATTTTAATTTTAATCTGGCATTAATTACTCTTTCAAACAAAAATGAAATTATTTATTAATTAGTTTGTATAGTTAGCGTGTTTTTATTTATACATCATAGGAAAAAAACTATCACATAGTTTTCTATTTATCATCATCGTTTTTATATTATCAGTATACTGTAGGATGAATGTCTTTCCAAGTTTACATACTCCAGCATACTTCCTTATTTTTACTCATCCATCTTATATGTGGACTCTTTCTAGGTATGTTACAATATCTTGGAAACTTGTTTAAGATTTTAATTGTCCATCTAATATCATTTCTTTTAGGAATATGTTAATCATAGTTCTACTTCAGACTTAATTCTTTCAGTGATGTCAGTAACATCTGTTTGTTCTCTCGCCCATGTATTTTATTATTTTTGATATTTTCTTGTTACTCATAACACATGTATCTTCATACATTGTTAAGTGACCTGAAATCTCTGTAGTGCTTTTCTGTTAAGTATCCAAATATCAGTTCCATAAATAAGAATTTTTTAAATGCATTTATTAAAAACTTCATTTTTTAATATGTAGGCATATTTTGATTTAGTTTTAATTTATTTCCAATCAAAAGCACTCCACTCAAGGTTAATTCTATTATTAATTGTATCCATTATGTTACCATCTGTATTAATAGTCTGACCAAGATGTCTGTAATTGTTAATTTCTTTTAATTTATCATTATTATCAATCATTATTTTTTTCTTTTAAGAAAATTCGTTGAACATTACTTTAGTCTTTTCAAGATTTATCTCTTAAATCCTTTTTTTTTTTTTACTTTCATCTGATAACACAACATTTTTTGAAGTTCTGAAACATTATTTAAAAAAAATTGTATCATAAATAATCCCCCTCATTTACTTTTATTCTTTTAGTTTCCCATTTTAATCCACAAAATATTTCTTACAAAACTACTGCAAAAAGTTTTGGAGATAGGATTCAATCTGTTGTGTATCTTTATCAATGTTAATCTTTTTAGTATCACTATGTAATCTAATCATTGCTGAAGCACTTTAATAAATATTCTTCAGAATATAACAGTATTGTGGGTTTATATTTTGATAATCTAATACATTAATCATTGAAAAAATGCTTAAAGAATCAAATGTCTTTTCATACTCTACAGATCCAAAGCATAATGGCAACTTCATTGGTCCTTTCTATAACTTTTCTCAAAATTTGGATGTGATCTACTGTACTTTCAAATCCAGCTTGTTGTTTTGATGAGGTAAAATTCAAACTTCCTAGTAAATGAATTGTATTATCCTAGTAAAAGTTTAGTATTGAGCTAATTTCTAAAAACTTCTTTATTATATATGTTAAATATTAATATTGGTATTGCATTCATTCAACCATCTGGAACACCTTTATTATTTAGACATCTGATACATAACTTTACTAACAATTCTATTTCTTTACTTGCTTTTTTCAAGATATTAATTATAATTTCATCATTATCTAATAATTTTCATTTCTTTATAGATTTAATTGCATGTCTCACTTTTTTATTTAAAATTCTTAGTAATTCAGATATAATAATTGGAGGAAATACTTTTCTTGTTTTTTATTGCTATATGATTCTTTATATGATGTTATCTCTCATTTTAGTAATAGTGTCATATTTTTTTATTGTATAAATAAGTTTTCTACCAATACCAAGATGTTTCTTTAAACTTTTAATAATTTTATTCTCTTCTGTAACTTTACTTGAAAATTCACAATCATATTTCTTTATATCATTATTAACACTTTTTTTATACTATTTTACAAAATTCTAGATATTCACTCCTTCTTAATGGATTATTTTTATATATTTTTATACTCATTGTCTTTAATAAATCATCTTGTCTCAATAGAAATTTTATTGATCAATTGCTGCTTTTTGTACTAGTTATTATTGGAGTAGTTTTTAATAATGTATCAGTTATTTTCTTATTTATTTTTTCTAAATTGGGACCATCTTCAAAATCTCTTAATATTATTAAAATAATTTGCAAATTTAAATTTATTGGAATGTTTCTCAAGGTGAGAAATATCAATGTGTGTACTGCTTTTATTAATAATTTTTGCTTCTCTACTTTTACATTAACACATATCTTACATCTCACTAATCAAGGTTTACTTTTTGTGTTGAATTTATTAAGAACATTACAATCTTGAAATATATACTTTATGTTGGTCAAAATATATTTGAAAGCTTTCATGTCTATTTATGTTTAGCATTTATCTCAAAAAAAAAAAAGAATTCATAATATAAAGATTTTTTTCCTGAAAACTTCACAAATCTGTTTCCTCTCTTATTTCTATTACTAGAACCAAATTTACCAACAAAATTTTCATCTTTCAATCATTTACTAATTCTGGCATTAAAATAATGCATGACCATTTTGAAATCTTCCTCTACATAACAATGAGAACTTGTTGGGGCATAAAACTAAATTATTTGCATTTGGTATATTCAATTAAATTTAATAAAAAATCTTACTACTTTGTCTAATACACCATCAATATTCACAATTTGTTCTTCTACTTTTTATTTATAATGAATTCAACTCCATTTATTTGCATCTTTGTAATATATATTCATTTTTAAATCAATTGTCTTTCACTTTTTCTTCTAAATTCACAAATTCCAACAGTATCTCATTCAATATTAGATAATTCTTTTAATTCATACAATCTTTCTTTACTTGAAATAATCTGCAGTTGTAAGCATTACCTAAAACAAAGATCATCATCAAATGACAACTGAATTCACAATCAATGAATTTTTAGCACCCTATATCTTCAGCTTCCAATTTCTGCCTTGGTTGGTGAGTTTACAGACTTCTGGAAATAAGGGCCATAAATTAATTTTGTCTGTCATGAATGTAAATATCTATTTTTTAAAAGTTTATTTACATATACATTTATTCTGCCTTTAAGAAATCTCAACTGATGTTTTATTTAAGAGATGTCAGGCAACTAAGCAGAATATTCATGGTATTTTTTGATGTTAAACTCAGAGATAAACATCCAATAAACTTTGTCTTGTTGTTTGATGCATGTTGGTGAGCAACCAATCTATATTTGTATCATCACCATCATCATCAACCATTATCAATCCACTGCAGGATGAAGGTCTTTCCAAGTTCAATCCAGCTTTTCCTATCTTTGGCTTCTCTTCTCCACATCACCCCTGCACACTTTCTTATTTCATCCATCTATCTCACATGTGGCCTCTTTCTGGGTCTTTTACAATCTCTTGGAATCCAGTTCAAAATTCCAATTGTCCATCTATTATCATCTCTTCTAGCAATATGTCCAATCCAACTCCATTTCAGTCTTTTAATTTTTTCAATGAGGTCAGTAACACCTGTTTGGTCTCTTACCCACACATTGCATTTTCGATTTCTTCTTGTTACTCTCAACATGCATCTCTCTATACTTCTTTGAGTGGTCTAAAGTCTCTGTATTGCTCTTCTATTAAGTGTCCAAGTCTCAGATCCATAAGTAAAAACTGGCAAAACACATTTATTAAAAACTTTCCTTTTCAAACACATAGGCATATTTCCTTTTAGTATCAAGTTATTTTTACCAAAAGCACTCCAACCAAGTTTAATTCTATGATTAATTTCATCCATTATGTTTCCATCTGTATTAATAATCTGACCAAGGTATTTGTAGCTGTTAACTTCTTCTAACTCATCATAATCAATCTTTATTTTCATATTCTGAGAAAATCTATTAAACATTACTTTAGTCTTTTTAACATTTCTACTTTCCTACTTTCATCTGATAACTCCTGCAACATTTCCTGTAGCTTTAAAGCATTATTTGCAAAAACAGCTACATCATCTGCAAAATCTAAATGACTTAAATAATCTCCATTTACTTTCACTCCTTTAGCTTCGCATTTTAATCCACAAAAAACTTCTTGCAGCACTGCTGTAAAAAGTTTGGGAGATATGTAGTCACCCTGTCTTACACCCTTTTCAATGTTGATTTTCCTACTATCATTATGTAATCTAATTGTTGTTGTTGCATGTTTATAAATATTCTTTAAAATATGGCAATATCCCGGATCTACAACTTGATGATCCAATGCTTTAATCACTGAAGAAATGTTTATAGAATCAAATGCCTTTTCATAATCTACAAATCCTAAGCATAATGGCAACTCATATTCATTTGTCCTTTCTATAACTTCTCTCAATACCTGGATATGACCTACTATACTAAAACCACTTTTAAATTCAGTTTGTTCTTTTGGTTGGTGGATATCCAATGTTTTCTGTAGACGAGTTGTAATTATCTTAGTAAAATTTTTGTATAAAACTGATAAAAGACTGATGTGAATAATCATATAGTAATAACAGCTCCAATAAGAACACATGGAGTCGACATTAAGAATTTGCCATAGACTCTAATTTACTGTAATAGATTTAATCTTTTATGGTCACCTATATCTAATGCAAATTATAATAAGAATCGTTTGAAAAAAAGTTTCAATCATCAGAATTATTAAAAATATTTAAATGGAAATGTCTTTTGAAGTAGCTTACTTATTTTTTTTAACTATATGAATAAAATTATTTTGAATCATAAACATGTATTTTTAAAAACGTTCCCGTTCTATTGCAATGAAAACAATAAAAAAAAAACTCATCTTTAAAATATCCCAAATGTTTAATTAAATCTAAAGTTCCTTTTTTTTTTTAAGTAAATAGTTTAATATTAGAAATTATTTTAATCTACAGTAACCATAAAATTAGTAAAAAAATTACGAATGTATGTTTTTATTCAGTAGAGGGAAAAAATGTTGAAGTTTTAATATCTACTATAATATTTTATTAATTCCTGAAGTATCTCCCCACTAAATTTGAATGACATATGTTTTTCTTTATCTTAATAGTCTCATTTGAAACACAGTGTATACATATATCACTCATATATATTAATGCATTCTCAAAATGAATAAATGTTTAGATGGAATCATAGATCACTATCAAAAGCATCTATTAGGCAAAATATATCAAACATGATGTTTACAAATAGTCAAAATAAGAGTCATAGATCACATGACCCTATTCTCTTAAACTTGTAAGTTATAAACAGTGAGGATTGCCAATTCCTCAACAAGCTTTATAATAAATGCTTAGCCAGAGAAAGCATTTAAAATATCTCTGACAGGAAACCCCACCTCAAATCCCTGACCATGGTTTCATGCTTTGTCACTCCTCAGAGACGTGCCAGGGTAGGTTTGGTGTCTGAACCTACCCAGGCATCTCTCTGAGGAGTGCCAAAACACAAAACCATGGTCAGGGGTTTGGGGGGGGGTTTCCTGACAGAGATATTTTAAATACTTTCTCTGGCTGGGCATTTATTATAAAGCTTGTTGAGGAATTGTTAATCCTCACTGTTTATGATGTTTACAATTATGCAAAGCAGTTAAATAATAGGGAATATTAATCTTTTTACATCAATGGATTAAAATGAACACAAACATTAAAGTTCACAGTTTTGTTGCAACATTGAATCTATTTCTCCAATCCATGTTCAAATTGAATTAAAGAAAGAAAGACATTGTAATGATTTGCATTTAACAAAATATAAAGCAATATATATATATATATATATATATATATATATGATCAAATAAGAAATAGTGTATATATATATATATATATATATATATACACTATTTCTTATTTGATCACTAATATTTTTTATTCTGTTTTTATTTGAACAGACCTTTGCTACTATTTATTTGAAATTATATCCAGTTAACGTTTATAATAATAACAGTTTTATCCTCTATTATTTTTAGACCAATTAATATCTAATTCCTTTTTGTGTGCAGCAATGCTACATTCAATTTGAATCTTAAATCAAATTCCAGCAGAGGTAGTGCACTCTTTCTATATTTTTAATGTTGATTATAATTGAGAAATTATTTCGGTCGAAATAATTTTTATTAATTAAAATATTTTTACCAAATGATATGATTCTGGAGATCAACTTTTAAATTAATTTGTTTCCTCAAATCTTTGTGAATTTGTTCTTAATATTATCAACTTTATTGTTTAGTTTCAAAGAATTTTTGACATGCTTCAATTTTCAAACTCTTTTCATCAGATTAAAAAAAAAAAATTATTATTTAAAGGTTTTTCTCATCATTTTACAATAGCCAAATTTGTTCAGTAGTTAATTTTTACAAATACCAAAATGATTAATATGTCTTTCAAAAAAATATATAAATGCAATTGTTTTTTTTTTAAAAACAAATAAAAACAAAAGATATTCTTTAATAGTTAATAAATTACATTTAATAATTTTTTTGAAAACATTATATAGTTATTAAGCAGAAATAAATAAAATAAAATAAAATTAAATACAATTATTAAAATAAAATTTCTTACCCTCAATTATCATATTGAAAAAATATTCATCTTCAGTCGAAAGTAAATCTAAATTGGAAAAAAAATATTATAAGACAAACATTATAGGTACATATTTTATTTGTATGTTTTGAAATAAAACTTTTTTTTTGTAAACTTAAAATAATATTTTATCAGCTACAACATTACAATAAATAAATAAATAAATAAATAAATAAATAAAATAATAATAATAATAATAATAATAAATAATAAAAAAAATAATAATAATAATAATAATAATAATAATAATAATAATAATAATAATAATAATAATAATAATAATAATAATAATAATAATAATAATAATAATAATAATAATAATAATAATAATAATAATAATAATAATAATAATAATAATAATAATAATAATAATAATAATAATAATAATAATAATAATAATAATAATAATAATAATAATAATAATAATAATAATAATAATAATAATAATAATAATAATAATAATAATAATAATAATAATAATAGAGAATTGCCATTAGAGGGTGACTGACTTAAGTTTTCCATACACATCATTCTAAAAAACATAGATATTTTCAAATAAGATTAAATTAGTTTTCTTTCATTCTAATGTGATATATCTATTATTTAAGGAATTTTGGATTGAGTGAGGCAATATATTTGTCTAATAGTCACTGCAGTCCATTGTAATTGCAAGCAATTACTTGTACCTCGATCCAAGATGATGGTGCCATGCAATGACACATATAGTGAATTAAGTAAACAAAGCTTAATCAGGATAAGCCAATGCATAGCAAGCAAATGGTTAATAGAAATGAAACAAGAATACAACCAAGATTTCATAAATCTAACATTGATGACATTGTAAATCTAGATATTTTAACACCTGAGTCAAATGAAAATAACATTATATTGAAGAAAGCATGGACAGAAGAGAGCCTAAGTTATATACATGCTAAATTCAATGGAATGATACCAATTCAACTATTTTATTTATTCAAAAGATTTTTTACGGTTCAATCTACTATTCTAGCAATAACAGATTTAAATTGCTCTTTGTTCAGATTTCTGAAAGATCTGTTATACCGTGAAATACAGAAGCATAACATGTAGAACAAAATTTGCAGGATCGCAGATCATCCAAACCCAAGGTACATCATATTAGAATTTTTTAATGAAGATCAAAGAAATAGATTTAATAGATCAATACATACTCTGGGTAGATATGCATTAGTAAAGATCAATAGAGAATGAGAGAATATTATTTCAGGCTATGTAAAAAACACTTATCTTAATTATAGCATTAATGACTTTCAGAGATTAATGGCTCCATTTGGAACTGTAATATTTTTTTCCAATAATGTTTTTAAAAAATATCCCTGTGCCAATTTATGGAAATAGCTTTGAATTTAAAGTTAAATTAAATGAAGATATAAACACTGCACAAATACCATCGCAAATTTCAGATCAAGAAGCAATGTTATTTATATCAATTTGAGGGTTAAAGCCTCAATGTTTTCATTGTAAAGAATGTGGACACATCATTAACAACTGCCCAAAATTTCTGTATCCACAATGCAATATGGTAGCTACTTCAATGCATCAATGCCGTAAATCAATTGATCAAGCATGAGAGGACATGGATGTGTTGGAATTGCAAAGTGAAAATGTAGTAAGTTTTGATGAGGCTAAGACAGATGTTTGCTTGGTTACTTTAAACATGGATGAAATAGAAAATAATTATGGGCTTGTACAGATTTCTGAAAATACTAATAACAAAACATTGAACAATACTGTAATTATAACATATAATAACTACATTCTATTCTTTTTACACTTTAAAGCAAAATATATTTATTAATCTTACAGTTTCAACTGTTCCTAGCAGTCTTTGTCAGATCTATCTGATGAAGACTGCTAGGAACAATCTAAATTGTAAAATTAATAAATATATTTTGCTTTAAAGTGTAAAAAGAATAAAATATGGTTATTATATGTTTATATATTAGAAAAGCAAAAATAAAGAAAGAAAGAGGAAGAGAAACTATTGAAGATTATATTATAATACTGTAATTGTCTTACCTGCACCAATTAACAAAACAATTGGATTCATAATGGATACTACACAAAAATTGACTTATTCAATGCTATCTCAGACAAATAGTGAGTCAAACAATAGACGTGAGCTGGGTCATCCTCACAAAAAGATTCGGAAAAAAATATATATTGATTTTTCTGATAGTGAAATTGCGCAAGACTTTTAATGGGAAAAAGTAAAAAAGTAAAAATAATATCTCAAGGCACAAAAAATGAACTTGAATTTTCATTATCTGAAGAATGCATTTTAGATGAGGTAGGTGTATCTGGTCATTGTAATATTTTAAATGAGGTCACTACTTCACTACTAGGGGGGTTTCCAGTACCAGAATAAGACCATAGCATACAAAAAATAGTACTAATTTATATTATTAAATAATATTTTTTTTTGCATTTGTAATTTTACACTCTAACTAATACTGTGTGGTAGTGTTTGTTATAATGACTATTTAAAGTTAAAGTGTGTTCGATATATATATATATATATATATATATATATATATATATAGTTATTGGTAGTAATAATTTAAATATTTAAATCAATTATGAAAATAAATATTGGACTTTTTAATATTAGAGGGCTTAATTCAGATGAAAAATTATTACGACTGTCTAAATGGTGTGATTTAGTTCAACATCACGTTCTAGGCCTGCTGGAGACGAAGATATATACTAGTTCTCAGATTGAACCAGCCGATTATTTTATTAATAAAGGTTTCTCTATTTTTTTCAAAAACCTCCTCGGTGCTATCAGCAGAAATTGTTAATTTAATTACACACACATACCCGTTTAAATCTTTCAAAATATTGTATATAAACTCTCATATGATGATAATTGCGTTTCATTATAATGCAATCATTTTAAATGTGATTTTTGTGTATATTCCTCCAGGTCCTATTACTATTAACAGATTAATATTAAAAATCAATACAATTCTTGCAGCCATTCCATACCCTGTGTTCTGCTATTGGGAGATTTCAATATGTCATATGAAAGTTTTGTAAACAAATGGCTCTATAGACTGGGTTTTGCTTTAATGAGTGGAGAAGGCTATTTACCAAATAATTCAATATCATTCAATAATGGTAGGCATAGGTCTCTAATAGACCTAGTATTTTATTCTCCAATGCTGCACCATAATATTAGTATTAAATTAAAAAACTCTGCTATCTCAGATCATCTAGCCTCTATTGTTACATTGGATATGGATATGACACATAAGGCTATGATTCAAATAAGAAAGTCAATAGGATTATTTTTGCCTAGCTGCACTACTAAATTATTATATTCTCAAATATATATAACTCTATTCAAAATTGGAAACCATAAATTAGATCCCATACAAGCCTGCTTAGCATTCACAAAGGTTGTCTCATATACAATAGATCATATTTCACACATTAAACCTCCTCCTTCAAGATTACTTGCCTTGGCTGATGACCTCCATAAGCAAATTATTAATGTGAACAATTCTGAAGTTGAACAGAACTATCTAAAAGCAATGAGAGGAGCATATAAGGGTACATGTGTCAAACTGAATAAATATTTATCAATTAAAAAAAGTAAGCAATACCTTGGAAAGCCACATATATGGTCAAGAAATTATATATGATGGTCATTAGGCCAATCACCAGTAATAAGAGTGCCCATGGCAATAAAAATTAACAAAACAGTAGTGTCAGGAAAGAATATGTTAGTTCCAGTGTACGAACACTTTAAAAATAAGCTCCAAAGTTGCAACCAGTTCAATTCTGAAGTAGAATTCCTTGGACAACCAAAAAAAAAATAGAATTCAAACCAAATAAAGTCTTTCAAAAACTGGCTATAACCTCAAACTCAAAACACCCTGGAATTCATGGAATTCCTAGGTTTGTATTCAACCACCTAAGTCAGCACACTGCAAAATACTTATCTGATCTAACAAACTATTTATCTAAAGGTGTGTATCAGATAAATGATCTATATGCCATATCATTAGTGTTTTTTTATTAAAAAACAAGAAGCAGTACATGAATTAGAAAATATGCATCCTATATCCATGAATCCTCTTGGAATAAAAATTTTAGAAGCAATCATCATCATCATCAACCATTATCAATCCACTGCAGGATGAAGGTCTCTCCAAGTTTAATCCATCTTCTCCGATCTTTAGCTTCTCTTCTCCACAACACCCCTGCACATTTTCTTATTTCATCCATCCATCTCACATGTGGTCTCTTTCTGGGTCTTTTACAATCTCTTGGAATCCAGTTTAAAATTTCAATTGTCCATCTATTATCATCTCTTCTAGCAATATGTCCAGCCCAACTCCATTTCAATCTTTTAATTTTTTCAATAAGGTCAGTAACACCTGTTTGTTGTCTTACCCATACATTGCATTTTCGATCTCTTCATGTTACTCCCAACATACATCTCTCCATACTCCTTTGAGTGGTCTGAAGTCTCTGTATTGCTCTTCTATTAAATGTCCAAGTCTCACATCCATAAGTAAGAACTGGTAAAACACATTTGTTAAAACCATCCTTTTCAAACACATAGGCATATTTCCTTTTAGTATCAAGTTATTTCTACCAAAAGCACTCCAAACAAGTTTAATTCTATGATTAATTTCCTCCATTATGTTTCCATCTGTATTAATAATCTGACCAAGGTATTTGTAACTGTTAACTTCCTCTAATTCTTCATAATCAATCTTTATTTTCATATTTTGAGCAAATCAATTAAACATTACTTTAGTCTTTTTAACATTTATCTTTAGTCCTACTTTTCTACTTTCATCTGCTAACTCCTGCAGCTCTGAAGCATTATTTGCAAAAACAACTACATCATCTGTGAAATCTAAATGACTTAAATACTCTCCATTTACTTTCACTCCTTTAGTTTCCCATTTTAATCCACAAAATACTTCTTGCAGCATTGCTGTAAAGAGTTTTGGAAATATGGAGTCACCTTGTCTTACACCTTTCTCAATGTTGATTTTTCCAGTATCATTATGTAATCTAATTGTTGCTGTTGCATTTTTATAAATATTCTTTAAAATATGATAATATCCTGGATCTATACCTTGATGATCCAATGTTTTAATCACTGAAGAAATGTGTATAGAATCGAATGCCTTTTCATAATCTAAAAATCCAAAACATAATGACAACTCATATTCGTTTGTCCTTTCTATGACTTCTCTCAATACCTGGATATGATCTAATGTACTAAAACTACTTTTAAATCCAGCTTGTTTTCTTGGTTGGTGGAAATCCAAAGTTCTCTGTAGACGAGTTGTAATTATCTTGGTAAAAATTTTATATAAAACTGATAAAAGGCTGATAGGTATGTAATTTCTAGTATCTTCTTTATCACCTTTTTTAAATATTAATATTATTACTGCATTCTTCCAATCTTCCAGTACATCTTTATTATTTAGACATTTGGTATATAACTTTGCTAAAATTGTTTCTATTTCTTCACCTGCTTCTTTTAATATATCAATTATAATTCCATCATTTCCTGGAGCCTTTCCTTTCTTCATACACTTAATTGCATGTCTCACTTCTTCATTTAAAATTCTGGGCAATTCGGAAGATGTAATAGATATAGGAGGTACTTGTTCTTTATTACTATATAATTCTTGATAAAAATCTTCTACCAATTTCATGATGTCATCTCTCTTTTTAGTAATAATTCCATCTTTTTTTCTTATTGCAGATATAAATTTCCTACCAATACCAAAATGTTGTTTAACATTTTTGAGACTTTTATTTTCTTCTACAGCTTTCCTTGCTATTTCACAGTTATACTTTCTTATATCATTTTCAACTCTTTTCCGTACCATTTTACAAAATTTGAGATATTCAATTCTTTTTAATACATCATTTTTGTATATCTTCATATTCCTTCTTTTCTTCATAAATTCTCTAGTCTCAGTAGAAATTTTATTAGTCAATTGCTGCTTTTTTCTACCAGCTATGTTTGTTGCAGTTTTTAAAAGTGTATCAGTTATTTTCATATTAATTTAATTCAAATCTGAATCATGTTCAAAATTCCCTAACACTTGAAATCTATTTGTAAGTTATAATTTAAATTCATTAGAATGTTTCTGAAGATTAGGAATATCAACTGTAAATATTGTTTTTCTTAATAATTTTTGTCTCTCTAGTTTACATTAACACGTAACTTACACCTTACTAATCGATGATCACTTCCTGTGTTAAATTTATTAAGAACATTACAATCTTGAAATATGTATTTTCTGTTAGTCAAAATATAATCCAATTCTGCTGTACCTTGATTTGGATGCTTCCATGTCCATTTCCTTTTAACATTTTTCTCAAAAAATGAATTCATAATATAAAGTTTTTCTTTTTCTGCAAACTCCACAAGTCTATGTCCTCTCTCATTTCTATTACCCTAACCAAAATTACCTACAGCAATTTCATCTTTCATTTGTCTGCCAATTCTAGCATTAAAGTCTCCCATAACAATTTTAAAATGTTGTTTACTCTGATCAAAAGCCTTTTGTACATCCATATAAAAATCTTCTACTACTTCATCACTATGAGAACTTGTTGGGGCATAAACCTGAATTATCTGCATTTGGTATCTGCTATTAAGTTGTATAACTAATCTTGCCACTCTGTCCGATACACCATCAATCTTCACAATATTGTTCTTCCACTTTTTATTTATAATGAATCCTACTCCACTTGTATTTCCAATATGTGTGCCTTTATAATAGAGTATATGTCCACTTTTTAAATCAATTGTTTCTTTTCCTTTTCTTCTAACTTTACAAAGTCCAATAATGTCCCATTATTATAAGACAGTTCTTCTTTTAATTCTTGCAATCTTCCTTCACTTGAAAGTGATCTGCAGTTGTAAGTACCTAAATAAAAAGTCATCAAATGGCAGCCTGGGTCTGCAATCAGGGGATTCTTAGCACCCTCCACCTTTGGCCACCAACCGCTGTCTTGGTTGGTGACTTTACAGTTTCCTGTGAATATTTTTTTTTAGAAGCAATACTAAAAAATAAATTAGAGCCATATCTCCTACCCAAATTAGAAAAAGCTCAATTTGCAAAAAAAGGGTCTTCTATAGGACAAGAAGCCTTTTTGTTCAAGACTATCATAGATTCTGTAAGGAATAATAAGAAATATAGTCCTCTGGTGGTTCAACTGGATATTAAGTCTGCTTTTGATATAGTACCGGTTGACTTTCTAATTGAGATTTTAATAGATGCAGGCATACCTAAAGCCCTGCTTTATTTACTCACAAATTTATTAAATAGGCAGATCCATGTCACATTAAATGGAAACTATTCTCAATGATTTACCCCCCATAGATCAATTCCACAAGAATCACCATTAAGTGCACTGCTATTTACCACATACATTGATCCCCTGTTAAAAAAAATTAAGCAAGAATTATCTGGGATATATGTATCTGGCTTAAATAAAAACATCTTGTGCATTGCATACATAGATGATGTTACAGTGTTTCTGACATCTAAAAAACAATATCCCATATTACTAAAAATTTTAAAAGAATATAGTAGAGAGTGTAGATTAGATTTCAATATGGACAAATTATCTGCATGGTCAATTTATACAGGTAAAAGTTTGAACATGCACTTTAAAGTAAAGCCTAATCTATTTCTTGGTTTTCCATTTATTTAAGTAATTTAGAAATGCACAATACAATACAAAACAAACTTAAAAGTAAAATTGAAAAAGCCACATATTCCTTATCTAAGTCATACTTATCTCTCTATTCAAAGTCATCATTGATTAATATGTATAATAATAACCTTAGAAGGCATCCTAATACCTTCTGGAATAAATTAGAAACAATCAAAGCAAGAGATAGGAAGATAACCCCTGTTAGTACATTTCATGCCACTTGGTCTCTTTTATGACTGTGAGGTCTCAGCTCAATATACCTACCTCTGAATGATAAAAGAGAAAAAAATTAGAATGTTTGGATATAATTATATTGTTTGTATGTTGTTGTTTTTTCCATTGTAATAGATTTGTACATATTACTGTTACATTTTACTTATGCTGAACATATAACAATTAACATTGTTATACTGTATCATCTATGTAACACAATCATTGTTTGTTTGTTTGTTTGTTTTTGTTGTTTTTTATTGGTGCTAAATAATCAAATTATGTAAACATATAAAAATAATCAATGTAATTAATCTAAGATCATTTGTAACTCAATAATGTTTCTATTTTTATTAATGTAGCTAATAATCATATATAAGTAAAATATTAATGTACATCTTATGGTTCAATGTAATGCAGTGGTTGAAAGTTTAATAAAGTGCTTTGAAAACTAACAATAATAATAATAATAATAATAATAATAATAATAATAATAATAATAATAATAATAATAATAATAATAATAATAATAATAATAATAATAATAATAATAATAATAATAATAATAATAATAATAATAATAATAATAATAATAATAATAATAATAATAATAATAATAATAATAATAATAATAATAATAATAATAATAATAATAATAATAATAATAATAATAATAATAATAATAATAATAATAATAATAATAATAATAATAATAATAATAATAGTAATAGTAATAATAACAACAATAACAATAATAATAATAATAATAATAATAATAATAATAACAATAATAATAATAATAATAATAATAATAATAATAATAATAATAATGATAATGATGATGATGATGATGATGATGATGTTGAATAAAACTATATATACATACATACATGATAAAGGTAATAGTAACAGAAAATAATGATTAGATAAATGTGAATGTAGAGTTCAATTTTACTCAATGAAGTAAATATATTTTAATTTTTTCAGGCTCTGTATTTAATCCATATGAACTATTTGAGCTGTTAATGAGTTTAACCAGTTCATGTTATCAATAATTTTTACATTATATAAAATGAGATAATGTTACTTCAGTTTAAAATAGAATTAATCTCTATAAAAATAGAAAACAAGTAAAATAATAGCATCAGTGAATGAAGTACAAAATAGACTGCAACTATGAAAATTTAAATTATACATATAAGACTTTAATATTTATTTACTTTTTTTTGCAATTTTAATATTCATAATCAGATTTAGTCTCTAAATATGATATACAACATTTTCTGTAAAATACCCAATGATTTGCTTTGTAAATCAAAATGCAGTATTGGCATATCTCATTACTGCTATTTGATAAAATAAACAGCAGATTTAGATATTCCTTCTTGATGAATAATTAATAGGAAAAGTGATTTGTATGTATAGATATTTTGTTTACCATTATTAACATATATATTTGGACTACAACGTTTTTTTTTTATAAATGTCTCTATAAACTACACATTGATTTAATTTATAAAATCAAAGTGCAGAACATATATCTCATCACAATCATGTGATAAAACAAATTTAATAGCAGATTCAAATATTTTTCTATTCCTAGGAATTTGTGGGCAAAGTGACAAAGGTATATGTAGGAACATTTTATTTATTAAAACCAACTAAATTTGTTATATGTTTACTAATATTTGTCATGTTGTTGATTGCATATTTGTTAAATTCATTTCAGCATTAAATATATTCTTTATTCTCTAAAAATATATTTTATATTGGGTCATACATTATTTATTCAATAACAGAATAGTAATGCTCTAAAGATGTGTCAAATAAACAAGATATGTAAATGATGAATTAGTACTGGAAAAGGATTGAGATATAAGTGGAATTAGTCAATTTAGGAAATGATGTTGACATTCTCATCCAAATAAATATTTGCTAGAAAATAACTCTTCATATATATAATGTATATTGTCTATACTAAACTTATTGTAATTATAAGGGACCTGAACTTCAGACATTCAAGCTCCCTACATCTATCCAATCCATCTTTTATAATCGATACACATGACCACATACATGTGAAAAAGATTAATAATCTTCAATATATGTATTTTGTGCTGAATCACCACTCATAAGTTGGTCCAGATCGCAATTTCTGACATATATATACAATCAGTGCTCAGTTTATAATAAGACAGCAAGTCTTCAAACTTTAATAATATTGGCATCAACAAGGGTGTTCAGCATTTCATCCTCAGATTTTCAATGAAATGGATGGTTGAAAAATTGGAGAGTGGAGAGAACTGAAATTTGTCCATTAAAGTCAGAAGATTTGCTATCTTAACATAAACTGAGCACTGATTTTATATATGTTTGGGAGATTGTGATCTGGACCAACTGATGAGTGCTGGTTCAGTACAAAATATGTGTATTGGAGATTATTTATCTTTTTGCAAATATGTGGACATGTGTATTAGTTGTATAAGATGGATTAGATAGATATAGAAAGTTTGAAAGTCTGAGTTCAGGCCCCTTATATAACAATAATTAGCATTCCATTAATAGAAAATAATATAAGAAATTATTTAGATTAATGAATTTTTTTTTAAAAAATTCAAATAGAAAATAATTTGCATGTATCATCACATTTATTGATAGAATCTAGTCTTTCAAAGATCTCAATGGCTCCTCTGATCTGACATTGTTGGAGAGCATCACATCTCGATAGTATTTTTATACTAGAAAAATCAATACTACATCCATTAATATGTTTATTATTTCTAGCATTGATATGATGATTACTCATATCTTTTACAAAAAGTTTTACAAATGCTATATAGAATTTCATAAATTCTATGGGTTTCAAGAGGGATTGAGTCTTTAGAATTGGTTATAAAGCCATTAATTTTTAGATGTGAAATATGTTGTCTTTACATTATAATGTCTTAGAATATGTCCAGTATTGTCTGTAATTTTTTTACATAAGGAATACAAACTCTAATAATTGTTTTTTCTTTTTATTGTTTAGAGTTTGAATTAAGACTCAGTTATTGTTTTATTAGTATAGCCATTAACTGATAAGGCATTGCTTATATGATTTATTTTATTTTTGAGATTTGATTAATCTGAAAGAAAGTTAATAGCTCTAGTGAAAAGAGTTTTTGCAACAGAAAAGATTTGATCTGGATGATGACGTGATGAAAATTTTAAATATCTTTCAGTGTATAGATGTTCTGAAAATTGAAAAAGTTAAAAGATTATTCGTTTTCTTGGTGACAAGTACACCAAAAAAAAAATCCCCATTAGTTTCTATTTCTATTGTAAATCTAATATTAGAATGTATATTGTTTATATATGTGAAAAAATTATGTATGTTGTCTTTACTATGTTGCCAGATGTTTGGAAGTCCATAAAATTCTGGACAAACACTATTTTTTGCGAGGTTTTTAATTAGTGATTTGCTAATAATTGCTTTAGTTATCTTTTCTAAATAGGTAGTGTGATCTCTTTGACTTTTTATAAATATTATCATTAAGTAAAACTAGGATTTTATTATTATAAATATCATAGTCCATAATAACTGTAGAATTAGATGTGATATGTTGGACTATTTCCATCATCTATGAGTGAATGTTGAATGTATAGAAAATTTTAAACTTTATTTAAACTTTTCAAATACAAACAATTGTTAGTAATAACACACAAATAGACAACATATTACAGGTACTTCAGTGATTTAGAAAATAGAAAATTAACTTCATAATTCAGCAAGATTTCTCACTTGCATGGATTACCTAAAATTCATAAAGACGATGTTTCATTAAGACCTATTGTTAGTCTAGAAATTTACCATGTCAAAATTTGTTGAGATTTCTTCTCAATGTTCTTAGTTCATTGGCATACAGGACACAATCTTTCATCAAGGATTTTAAGCACTTTGTAGAATTAGTCAGGACATGAAAATGAAAAGAACTGGCATATTGGTAAGCTTTGATGTGGAAAGTCTTTTTACAAATGTACTATGTGATGAGGCATGGTATATTGTAAGGAAAAGGTTATATGACAATAATAGTCTACATATTAGAACAGCTCTACCTATTGATAGTATAATAGAATTATTAACATTCTGCATAACAACATACTTTCAATATAACTCAGACTTCTTCCAACAAAATCAAGGGATGGACATGGGATCATCACTGTCACACTTGCTTAGCAACATTTACAAGGAAGAACTTGAAACCACAGCCATAAATACTACTGCATGTCCCCCTAAAGTGTCAGTTCAGTATGTTGATGATACATTTGTGGTATGGCCACATGGTGAGATACAAATACAATTATTCAGGATGCACATTAACAATGTGCCTCCTACAATTAAATTCACAATGGAATTAGAACAAGATCAAAAATTGGCATTCTTGAATGTTCTTGTGACAAGACTCCCTCAAGGCAAAGTAAAAACAACAGTGTATAGGAAACCAACACACACTGGCAAGTACTTGGAATATACATCCAATCATACAAGAAACACTAAATGTGGAATTGTACTATCACTATGGAACAGAGCAAAGGAGGTTTGTTCAGAAAATAGTTATTTGGAAAAAAAGATTCACATAGAACAATGCTTATGAAGAATGGTTACTCATCAGTGGTCATAAAGAAAATTTTCAACAGGCAACCCAAAGAGACACCAAAAGAGAAAACAATTATTGGTATGGTAGTGTATCCATACATACCAGGGATGGCAGACAAATTAAAGAAAATATGCAGTCAATATAGTATTAAAACAGCTTTCCAAAGCCCAAACTTTGAAATTTTTTTACATCTACTATGCCTAAACTGGAAATGCTGAAGAACAAACACTGCATCTATGAAATACCATGTGAATGTGAAAGGAAGTACATTGGTGAGATCTGTCACCCTGTTGAACAGTGATTAAAAGAACACAAACTAATGGTTAAAAGAGAAAAACAGATGTGTGTACCATAGCAGATCATATATGTACTAATGACCATATGTTTAATTGGAAAAATATCAAGATATTGGATAAAGAGGAAAAAATACATAGAAGAAGATTCAAGGAATCTGCTTATATGACAATGGTAAATAATCCTATAAGTCAACCCAGTGTGGCAATACACAATGTATGGAAGCCTCTAATTAATGTTGCTTTTAGGAAAAATATTAAACAATAATAATAATAAAACAAAACTAATTAGCCTTGCTCATAAAAAAAAAATTGAAGGACTCAGGAGGATTTAAACTAAACATCATATATAATTCTATGAAATTTCTACTATATGTTGCCTTTGACAGAATAGCTCAGTTTGTAGAGTATTTGCCTTAAATTCAATATTTAAAAATCTAAAGATGTGAGTACAACCTCTAAGTGAATATTGTCACTGTGCATATAAGCCAGCAACACCTGAAGAAGAGTGGAGAATAATATTACTTGAAATGTTGTGTAATTACTAACCCATGTTGTCTATTTGTGTATTATTACTTTGGAAAGTTTAAATAAAGTTTAAAATTTTCTGTACATTCAACATTCACTCATAGATGATGGAAATAGTCCAACATATTACATATAACAATATACCATCATCACAAATCTTCAGACAAATAACTGTAGAATTGTTTTTGTCTGCTGGAATAATAACAATAGACTTGTCTGTTTTTTGATTGTTTAGAGGTTGTTTTTTTCCCTTGATAATTATTTTTAGGAAGTTTTGCTTTTTTAAATATATTATAAATTTTGATTCTTGATGTATCAGCTGTTGTAGGATCTAATTTGTCAAAAGTTGATTCAAAGTGTTATTGCAAAATTAAAACTTTTCTCTAAAATTGAAATCACGTTTATATAGAAGATTTTCTTCTATCAATTATAAACCGTTTTTTGACCATATTATTAAATTAACTAAACATTGTTTTTCAAATACTTTTTTAATGTATAATGGATGATATCATAAACAGATTTTTAATACATCAATGGGCTCACCAACTTCAGGTGTAATTAGCTAATTTATTTATGGAATATATAAAAATTTGTGGTTTAGAGTCAGCACCTTTAAAAACTCTTATTTGGCTCAGATACATAGATTATACATATACCATCTGGCAACTTGGTAAAAACCAATTACATGATTTTTTTACACATAAAAACAATATACATCCTAATATTAGATTTACAATGGAAACAAATATTGATAGGAAACTTCCTTTTCCAGATGTACTTGTCACCAATTTTTAAAACATCTACAAACACAAACAGATATTTAAAATTTTCATCACATCATCATCCAGCTCAAATCTTATCTGTTGCAAAAAGTTTTTCACTAAAGCTATTAATCTTTTTTCAGATAAATTAAATCTTGAAGATAGAATAAATCATATAAGCAATGTCTTATCAGCTAATGGCTATAATAATAAAATGATACACTGAGCCTTAAGTCAAACCCTAAACAATCAAAATAAAAAAGTAACAATTATTAGAATTTGTATTCCTTATATAAAAGGAACTATAGACAATATTGGTCATATTCTAAAACAATATAATATAAAGACAACATATACCACTTATCAAAAATTAATAGCATTATAAGCAAGCCTAAAGTCTCAATATCTCTTTAAATCCATGGAGTATATAAAATTCCATGTAGAATTAGTAGAGCTTCCTATATAGGTATGAGTAATTGTCACATCAATGCTAGAAGAGATGAACATATTAATGCAATTAAAACACTCATTATCAGCAGCACTACCTCTCCATGCTATAGATAAAAGTTATAGTATTGATTTTTCTAATATGAAAATATCATCCAGATATAACACTCTCCAACAGTATCAGATCAGAGAAACCATTGATATCTTTAAAACACTAGATTGTATTAATAAATGTGATGATGCATGCATATTACCTTCTATTTGTATTTTTTTTAAAAAAACTCATTAATTTAAATAATTTCTTAGAATTACTATTTCTATTTCCTATTAATAGAACATTCATTATTGTTATACATCAATATTTACAGTGCCTTATTATAATATTTGTTACCCAGTTGATGACCAGTATGATCTGGTCAAAATACTGATTTATATATATAGTAAATTATATTCAGATGTATCCAGATAATATTTCACTTATATTAAAACAGATATACTGTTCCATGTATATATTCAACCCCCCCCATTTAAAAAGACTAGCATAATTTTTTGTTAAAAAAGAAAAGAAAAGCAATAATAATGGTTAAGAAAAACTAAAAATTTAAAGAAACAAAGGAATCATGAAAATTGACAGCAATGAAAAAAGAAAGATAATTTGGTCAAATTAAAAAGAAAAAAAGACAACAAATACGTTTAAATCTGCAATTAAAAAAAGAGATACAAATCTTTCTTTATTGGGATTCATCAATCTAAAAAAGAAAATCATCATTTTCTATAATTAAAAAAAAATAAAGATAGACCATTATTGATTTTATAATTTTAGATTATGATATGAATATGTCACTTGTATTTATTTAAACCTGGCATTTATTAAAAATATTACGTTTAAATTTTGAAACGATGTTATCATACAAAGTGTAATAATTGTTTGAGGCAGTCTTATCAAATTGGAAAACATGGCTTATCCTTATGATTTCTTATCTGTCCCACTAAAAGTAATGTATACTTTAAGAAGAGAAAAGCACTCGGGCTTAAATGAAAGCTGTGCAACAAATCAGACAGTGGGCAGTGCTGCTTAATCAATCCAGAGACCAGAGTATAAATAGTTGAGTTGGAAGTTCAGAGCAGATTTTAAAAAGATTTTAAAGAGATCTTTTTAAAAAAAGATTTTAAGAGCAGTTAAAGAAGTAAGAAAAGTGAAGAGTTAAAAAGTTAAAATTCTTATTTAAGTATTACTTAACTTTGATTTTCGTCACCTTGGAATATAACCTTTACAGCCACTGTTGATGATGAAAAAAGATTAAGAAGTCATAACGATGGAAGGCTAATAAGTAACAGCTTCCTCTCTTCATCCAAAGCCATGGTTCTCCAAGATTTGCCTGGGTGAACATCATGGAAAGTAAATAATGCCATTCAGCTAAAATACAATGACCCCTTTTGAAGGCAGTCTCATCATGGATATGAAGAAACAAACTGGATAAAACAAAGGTAATGATTTTATAAAATATTTGATACTTATGTGTGTTTATAAAAAACAAAACATTTTTCTTAGAAAAGAAAAAAAATTATGAATAATTATAGCTATGTGAAAATATGTTTTATTAGAGATAAATTATAAATACTAAAGATATCTATAATCAAAAGGCATTTTATTTAATACTTATATGTGTTATAAAAGACAAAACAAAATGTCTTTCTTAAAGAAAATTATGAATAATTATAGCTACGTGAAAATACATTTTATTATTGATAAATTATAAATGAAACTGCTGATCAACTTATATCTAGAAACATACATCTGTGGCAGACCAAACAACAATATTTATGCTATATATTAGAATAACTAAATAAAAATTACAACTGCTTACATGTGTATTGATTGTATATGAATATTACACATAACTGTAATTAACTAAATTATTGATAATGTGTTTATAATACAAATAAAATTAGAAAATATCAAAATGAATGTATTTAGTAAATTTATACTATATTATGAATAAATTCAAACATTTAAATATGAATTAGTACTCAATAAAAAGTTAATGGTTATATGTGTATAATGAACCACATACTTAATAAGTTGAAAGATTAAGAAAATCATTTTTTTTTGTTTTTAAAAAGATTTTATTTATTATTTGAAAACTCTGAGAAAAGTAATATAAACACAGAATTAAAACATGTTATATATACGAGTTGAGAAATAAGAATACCAAAACAATGTGTCATGGTTAAATGTACAATGATATACCTGGAGTTATTGATGCATATATGTTATATATATGTCTTATGAAATCGGAAATACCAAATAAATGCATTTGCAAGATGAATTGATATCTGGACAGATGGAAATACATACACTTATATTTTACCTGAATAACCAATGGATATAAATGTGCTTTTATCGACCAATTCAAACCCTGAAATGGATAACCAGTGAACCTAGGATAAATGTGCTTATAGTATGGATTCAAACCTGGATTTGGATAACTGGAATAATAGAAATGGATTCAAACCTGGATTTGGATAACTGGAATAATAGAAATGCTCTTGTCTGTAAAGAATATCTTTATACATGAGTAATTTAAGCCACATTACATGTGCCAACTACCTAAAAGACTACCAATCAGAATGAAGTGAAACTCTGAATTAAATATTATCAGTTGTCTTCATTATTATCTCTGTTGTCTTCATATATCACACTCCTCTCTGTGAATTAACCAAATAACTAAAAATGTAAATTGTTAAAAAACTATTGAAAGAAGGACTTTATTATACTCCCAACAAATTACATTCTTTAATTCATATTAAAATGTTAGTGGAAGTAGGCCAAAGAGATACAATGGACTGTCAATGAAATATTTTATTTGATGGACATTTAATTAAACCTGTTGTTAAAAAAAATTGTTGTTACTTAAAATTAATTTTAGTTATCCAGTTGTTAAGTTCTATTTTTTTGCATCACTTATCATTCATTGCACTTGTTCACAAGAATTCCATGCACCATGAGCTATGTCTGGCATAACTAGACCTAGGTAAGTCAGGTTGTAGTGAGATGGAATTCTAGTGGCACCATTTGGAAAACCAAACACAGAAATGTCTAGATGCTTCCAGTCTCTATGGTGCTACATCCTCTGATGAGCAGGAAATATTGTTGTAAGGGAGAATAACATCTGCATTGGGGAATGCCAATCGATAGTTCCTTCCTGCAACATGCTCATTGGGAAATTGTTACAATGAAGTAATAAAGGGGTTGTATGGGTCTGGTTACAATATATATATATATATATAGTGTGTGTGTGAAAATTTGGTATTTCATGTAATTTCTAAATTGTATTTCATGAAAATGTAGAAATCTAGATAATAATCAATATTTCAGATACATAAAAATAGCACAGCAATATATTCAGGTATTTGGATGTACCTTATCAGTAAGAGGTATATATTTGTTTCAACCAATGTGAAAAATCAATCAACTCACAATTACATAATATTATATATTAGAAGCATTGACATGTGGCTATATATATGATTGCCTAACTTTAACCTTGTACCATTACAATATGTTACTAGTTTTTTTTTTAGATAGAGATAATAATGAATTTTCTACTGATGAGATGGATGCATATTCAAATTCTGTCTGTTCTAGTTTGCAATACTTAAATCAATCAGTTAACTGTCACCTAATGTAATGGGTATCTGTACATAACCAAATTTAATGTAAGTCATATACATATTTTCTATGGCCAATTTGAGTCCAAATACAAAACTGTTTTATAAATCAATTATTAATTTAAATAATAATAGATCAGAATTCAAGGGATAATTTAAATACAAAAACCTTTCCAGGTAAATTTTAGGGATCTATACTTTGATATTATCAGATCTGAATCTTGTGATATGAATTATTGCCATTATTATTTAGTGCTTTTAGTGTATCAACTGACATGTTTAACCACTTCTTACAATTTATTACATTAATTTCTTTATCGTGGCTAGATACTCAGAATATTTAAAAATTTACTACTGCTTAACACTATACTAGTCATTATAATTAAATAGAAATTCATATAACATTACAATACTAGCCAGAAAATAAAATTTTACTAAAATTCTTCCACAACCCAGGCATCAGCTATTAACTTAAAAATGTCTATTTGTTAATAGATGAAACCATGGTTGTGAAGGAATTTTGTTTTTGGCTAATATTGTAATGTTATATGAATTTTTATTTTATTTCAGAATATGTAGGATGATCAAATAGAAATTAATCTAATTTAGGTTTAATAAAGAGAATAAGAACACCAAAGCTTTTAGAGTTCTTACCAAATTAAAGATCTCTCTACAATAGTTATTTAATTTAGTGACAAACATAGTAGATTTTTTTCTTTCATAACAGTTTTGTCTTTCAGGAATACTACAATAATTAGTATATACCATCAGATTAGCCTTTGTATACATATATAATTAATTAAAAAAATTATGCTGCATTGAAAACTATATTAATGGAAAGGTTTAATTCATATATTTGCTCAATTATTTCCTTTTTTTAGTCATCTAATATTCATCTTTTAAAATTTTCTTCATCTTCAATACTAACAGTATATTCCAATAATTGCTAATCTTTCAGAGTATTCCTAGTTTTTATTTTAATTAAAGAATTTTAAATAATATTGATATTAAGATTAACATTAAAACATTCATATTTCATGAATTTGAATTTATAGTTATATTAAAATATTTATTATTAACCCTTATTTCATTTTTTTCATATCAATAATTTTTGTTATATTATTTTGTAAATTTACTCAAAAACATTTCACCTAATCACTTCTTTCCTTAAAATAATTATAACCTTTTTGAAGTGTTTGCGTATTTTGGTAATAGTTATTCCCCCCCCCCCCCAATATCTGACTATTGTTTTAGGATGCATTTTTTATTTTACATATTTTCTTAACAAACTTAATTCTTTCAATAATAATAAATAAAAAGGACCAGGCTTTTGTAAAAAAAAATTTCATAAAAAAATCACATTTACAAAATTTTATATTTTTAAAATATTTAATTTAGGGCTTTAAAAAAATATAAAAAGTGTTATCAGCTAATAAAAAATAAATGAATTTGAATTTAGTATTGAGACTTGCAATGAAGCAAATGATCTTGGCTTAGAAATAAACACAAATCATTCCCAGAAATATTAATAAAAACAATAAAAGTATCAATAATTATACTATGTTAAATGAAAAATAAACTTTTTGTTTAAAATCAACTTACCTAAAAATATCAGCATAATATGTTTAGAAACTTCAAAGTCGGATTTTAAACATTTTATAATATTTTTA
Organism: Epiperipatus broadwayi; assembly: GCA_028023455.1. NCBI lineage: Eukaryota > Metazoa > Onychophora > Udeonychophora > Euonychophora > Peripatidae > Epiperipatus > Epiperipatus broadwayi. Next base: position 7,041,213 of record JAQFVV010000015.1, read on the forward strand.
TTTTGACAAGAAAGTTCTTGTAAAAAAGATTGCAATACAGGTTTTTTTTTGGTCATAAGTATTGCTTTATCAGATAGCATATTACAAACACATGCTATACAAAATTTATTTTGTAGAGTAGGATTGAAAATTTTCCATTTTTCATCATGTTGCAAATGACAATTAGATTCACTGCTTAAACAGAAGTTCATTTTGTTTCACTAAAAAACTAAAAAAAAAAAAAAAAAAATAGACATTGAAATAAATTAATTTAATTACATAAATATTTTTAATATATTAATATTTTTTAGCTTTCCATTACTACTAATAATAAAACTTTTAATTATTAAAATTTTAAACATTTTTTTTAACATTGGTTAATTTTATTTTTTAATTATTATTATTAAATTATTTTATATTAAAAATGTTGTAATATGATGTAAAGCTTCTGTAAAGTTTGTGATACAGTTCTAAATAAATGATTTTGTATAAAAGTTGAAGTCATAAATACCAATATATATCTTAATATTTGAAAATAAAAGCAAAAACAAAAAGTTCTGTGTTATCAATATTGTTAATATCATGTGTATTTTAAATATTTATTTTCAGAGTTAATTTTTCCAATCTGTCAACTAAAATTATCATTTGCTATTTTCTTCACTGCATGAATTATGGTCAATAATACTGAAAGATATTGATCAGCAAATTTTTGTATGTACTATACTTAAATAATTTGATGACTATACTGCCTACCAGACCTGCCTTCCAATCCATTTTGTTTTTTCAGTAGGTTATTTTGTTGGTTTTTAAATAGACTTCAAGGCCACTTTTGACCTTGTGAGATAAACATTAATACTTCAGCAACTCTTATTACATCAAACACCAAAATAACACTATGAAATGATTTCATGCTTCTAAAACAATCAATCTTTATAGTGAGTTTAATTTCATATCTTATTACCTTTCTCAATTTTAGTCTTTGTTAATAAAGTTCTGGAATCATTTTTATTATGTCTGATTCATCATAGACCCATTTATTGATGGATAAATACACTCTTTTATTATTATTTTTATCCTTACTAAATTTTAAATGATATATTGGCATCTAAACATCATATGATCAGTTTCTTTAAGCTTTCCCAATATGTATATGCAGATAAAAACCTTCCTGCATCCATTGATTACTCTGACTTGGCCTGAATCACACTACTATATGGAAAGTTTTGCCTCTGTGTAAACAGTTTGTATAAGCATAAAAAATGTTGATCATGTGATGATTAGTGGATTAATGCCAATCCTGCCCAATAGTATTATGGTGACTGTGGTTATTAAAAAACCAAAGATATCAAAATATATGATTGTTGAACTGAGTTCAGATCTATATGACTATATAAGCTAATGAGCTTGAATTGAAAACCTTATTGTGTTTTCATTTTGGATTCAAAGCTTTAAGATAAAAGATGGCTGCTTGTGGGTTGCATTAGATCATAAGTTCTAAGTGCAGTGCTCTCAGGTCCAAAACATTGATGAAAGCCAGAAGCTAGAAATTAGTCTGGGGATATTAGATAAGTGAGCACTAGATAGGGATTTATGCAAAAACCTTCCTGCATTCATTGATTACTCTGGTTTATACTTAGTGGTGCTACTGTATGAAGAGTTTTTTCTCTGTGTATTGGCATCTCTTGTGTGATTCTTTTGTGATAATAAATTATGTACACTCAACTTACTAGGATTTGACTAATATCTGTTATACAATGATTTTAACTAGATGACTACTTCCCTTATTATTATTGCTTATTATTTACTCATGTTATAATTATTTTCAATAAGGCTACAATTTTGATCTGGTTCAAATTAACTTACATTATTAAATGCCTTTTTTTTAAATTTTGAAGCTATCATTTCCTCTTTCTGTAAATTTATAATGATCACTTTTTAAAATTTAATTATACTAGGCCATCCATTTATCATAATTCAGAAAATTTTCTTACTTACACACATAAACTTCTCTGGGTTTCGAGATATTCCACTCATTATATTTGCTAAAATTTACTACTATATCACAATTAATAATATTGCTTATAGCTATCATCTAAATCTTTATATCATGATTAGCAATGGATATAATTCCTACTTCTGTCTATAATATTTAAAATTACACTATTATTCTATTTTTATATGTTTAGTTTAATTATTTTTAGAGAGTCTTCCCAATCTGTCAAATAACATTATATTTTGACATGTTCTTTACTTAGATATTTTAAGACAATAGCAATGGAAAATATTGATCAGAAAAAATTTGCTTATATTATATTCAAGAAATTAAATGATTCTAAACCTGGAACCCTCTAAATCATTTTATTAATTCTGGAGATTATTATGTTTAGTGAATGAGTAAGTGCAAGATTTTGTTGGTTTTCAGATAAACTTTAAATCCACTTATGATCTCATGAGTTGGAATTTATATATGTTTTAAGACTTCACCAACTTTCATCACATTATCAATATCTAACTAATATATAAAAAAGATTCTTTACACAATATTTTAGTGTATGTATTATATTGAGGAAGACAATGAAACATTGCAAGAAAGTCTTTTTGTATTAATTAATACAACATTTATTGTTATATAACTTTTTCAGTAGTATTTATTTATATTAAAAAACAACCTGATAGATTATGTTAGTAATAAGTCCATTTTATGCCTAAAAATTATTCAATTAAAAGACCATATGTGCTTCTCTATACTATATACATTAATATTACTTGCAATCTATTTAGATCTCTTGATTTAATTAACAAATAGAAAAAGTTACAGGTATTTTTTGGCCTCACCATGATGTCTTGCTTCACTTTTATTTTCTGTATTGATGACCTCTTGTTTATTAAAGGATATTTTTATAACATTTCACTTATTTATAGCATTTTACTAGTAGCTTTTTCTTACAGTCTAACAAATCAATTTTGTAGCAATGCTATATTTCCATTCAACTTTATGGCTTTATTTTCAGAATTTTTGAATAGTCTTCTCAATATTTTTAATACTAAATTATTTAGATTAGCAACAATTACTTGTAAACAGGATAGAGAATCAAGAGCAGACATTAAAAAGATTAGTTTTGCAATGATTATATGAAGCAATCTATTAAATGCAAATATTCTGCATATACCAAGCAATTAAATTAAATATAATTATATTAATAAATTATTTTTAATCTGCTATACTCAAGATCAAATAACCAATGCTATTTTTATTACAGATTTTAAATGTGTCAAATGAATATTATAATTGATAAGCTAAATTCTTTGATCAAATTATATACTTGGGGTTTATCATCATATCTATTTAATTTATAAGCAGAATTTGCTTTTCCATTTATAGAAATAATTTAATTTTAATCAGTTCTAAACAGTTTTGGTAGATTACAAAATCAATTCTTTTGTGCTATACTGGATAAAATCAAGTTTCTAGGTACATTATCATATAATAGAAAAACTGTCTTTGCAATTGATGAGAATGAAGATTTATCCAAATATAAAGTCCAATTACTTTTATCTTTAGCTTCTCTTCTTCACAACACATCAGCTAATTTTCTTATTTCATCTATCTATTTCACACATGGTCTTTTTCTGTCTTTAAATCTCTTGAGATCCAATTATAAACTTCAACAGTCTATCTATTATCATGTCATCTAAAAATGTTTAGTTCAATCTTTGAATGGTTTCTATATGAGTAATATATATTTGTTCTCTCATACATGTATTTCATTTTTAATCACTTTTTGTTATTCCAACATATACCTCCATACTTAGTTAACTGGTCTTGGATCTCTGAATTGCACATCAGATTCAAAGTAAAAATTTGATAAAGAACATTTATTAAAAACATTCTTTTTAAACACATAGATGTAGTTTCTTTTAAGCTATTTCTATAAAAAGCTTTCCATCCAAGTTTAATTCTATGATTAATTTTATCCATTGTGTTTCCATATGTATTAATAATTTGATTAAGTTCTTACTTTTTACTTTTATCTAATAACTCTTGTAACTTATTCTTAAGCTGTAAAACATTATTTTGAAATGCAATCATGTCATCTTAAAATTTAGACGACTTAAATAATATTTATTTATTTATATTTATTTAGCTTTTTATTTTAAAGCACAACATAAGCATTGTAAAATTATGTAAAAATTTTGGAGCTATAGAATCATCCTAACACACATCTCTCTCAGTGTTAATCTTTTTAGTATCATCAAGTAATTTAATCATTGTTCATGAATTTTGATAAATATTCTTCAGAATATAATAATATATGAGTTTATATCTTCAGGATCTAATATTTTAATTATTGTAGAAATGCTGATAGAACCAAATGCCTTTTATAATCTATAAATCTAAAGCATAATGGCCACTCATATTCAATAGATATCTCTATAACTTTTATCAATACTTGGATATGATCCTATATACTAAAATCATTTTTTAAATCCAACATATTCTTTTGCTTAATTAAAAGCCAAAGTTCAGGGTAGATAAGTTATAATTATCTTGATAAAGATTTTGGATAGAAATAATAAAAGATTAAATCTGTAATTTCTAATATTTCCTTATCATCTTTGTTTATTATCAATAATAATATTGCATTTATTCAATAATTTGATATATTATTACTACTTAAACATTTAGTATATAAGTTTATCAATGATTTTTCTGTTTCTTTTATCAGCTTCTTCTAATTTATCAATTATAATTCCATAATTCTCTAGAGATATTTTCCGTTTTCATAAATTTAATTTGCATGTCTCACTTCTTCACTTAAAATGCTAGATAACTTTGAAGATATAACTGTAGGGGATACTTTATTTTCTTGTTATTTATTATTATATAATTCTTCATAGAACACTTTCACACATTTTAGGATGTCATATCTTTTTATTATTATTAGTTCTATTTTTCTTTTTATTGCAAAATAACTTTCCTAAAAATATCAAGATGTTTTACATTTTCGAAACCTTTGTTCTTTTTTTATAGATTTCCTTACCAAATCTAAATTGTATTTTCTTATATCATTATTAAGTATTTTTTATATCATTTTGCAAAACTTTAGATAATTAATTCTTTTCAAAGAATCATTTAAAAAAAAATTATATATATATATATTATGTATTTTCTTCTTTCAGTAAAGAATTTATTGGTAAATTGCCGTTTTTTTGTATCACTATCTTTCTTCAATTCTTAGAGTATCAGTTATCTTCTAATTAAATTCAGTCAAACTCGAATCATGATTAAAGTCAGTTAATATTTTAAAATGATTTGCAAATTCTAATTTCAATTCACTAGAATCTTTCTGAAGATTAGGAATATCAACTATTAATATTGATTTTTTACTAGTGTCAGGCCCATCTTAGATTTTAAAAATTATACTTTTACCAAACAGTAGTTTATAGTAAAAAGCTTTTAAACAAATAATTAGGACTTGATAACATACAATTTCACTGACAATTGATGTGGGCAAAAAGATTGATAAATTGTTGGATGAAGTAGATAGAATATTTCCCCTGAATATTTATATAATAAGAAGTATACAAATTTAAAATGTTGGTTTATTAAAGATGTACTATATTAATCACAATTTGATAGAAACTTTTGAAAATCATATGTATAAAATGAAAAATGTCCAGCTCATGGATTAGCCAATTTCAGTTGTTTTATGAAGAAACATATGTTGACATATTATAAAAAAAATATCTTAGGCAGTTTTTTCAAGCAGATATTGAAAATTGTAGTTAAGTTGATGCTGTGTTTATTGTTGAATTACTAATTATAGTTAAACATCTTATAGCACAATTAAATAAAATTAATAGCAAAAAATGAAATTTTATTTGTGAGAATAATTTATATAGTGTTAAATGCTTGGATTTAAATTTATGGAGAGAATATAATAGAATCATAAAAAAAAGTTTATAAAACTTTTATCAATTAAAGATTTATACTCTTTTCCTCATCAAATGTTCCTATTATACATAAATTAATTGGATTTAGATTGTTTTTGTATATTTAGAAATAAAATGTTTTGTAAATTTTAAAGTGATCAAGCATTGAAATATATTAATCAGTTGTTGATGATAGAATATTGTAAGGTTCTACCATTTGATAAAAAGTTAGTGCCTAATAATTAAAATAATCTTTGAAATTTCACAGTTAACTCCAAATAACAGAAATGAAACAAGATAGGAGTAAAAATATAATTTAATTCAATCATCAATCATACTAATGGTTAGACATAGCTATAATAATAAAAATATTACAAACCATATCACTTTTCCAGACCATTAATCACTATTAAATGACTAAAAGGAAATTATATCTTCTATGGATTACAACTTTATATTAGGTTAAAAACCAGTCCACTATCCCAAAACTGTAAAATCTATAAAAGGATATACCAAACCATCAGTCTTATTAAAAACACTACCATGACTAATTAAATAGAATATGAACTTATATCTTCCTTGCTATTATAAATTTAAATTATAAATTAAGTGGTAGAATTTATGAGAAGAGAAACAGAAGATCAGATTAATAACTAACAAATATATATATATATATATATATATATATATATATATATTTGTATAGTAATGATGTATTTAAATATTTTATATATCTTATACAAGATATATAAAATATTTAAAACATCATTACATTAAATTATATAATAATAAGTATTCAAACATTACCATCCTTTAATTGATCACTCTTTTAAACACTAAAGTTTTATCAATGCCTTTAGTTTTAAAACCCTCTTATGTTGAGCTTAACATTTTTTTCTTTGCTTGCTTTTAATTATGGAATCTATTTCAGCATTGACAACACTGTACATCATCCTTGAAAATATAGAAACAATAATTCTTTTTAATTCCTTTAGCTGCTTCAAGTTTTTACTTTATTCAGATCATACTTCCTTAAATCATATTTCTTCGCCTTTCCAAAAATAAATATTCCATAAGAGAGAACTTGCAGTAACAATCACTTTGCAAACATAAATTGTTACATAGGCTTATCAGAACTCAGAAATGGTCGTTGAAGTTTGATCACATATCAGGCTGAAGATAAATAATTATCCAGGCTACATTAATTAATTCAGGGTAAATGATACATACACAGGAATTAGCCAACATAAACCATAATATCCATTTTATAATATTTATCTTTGTTCATAACTTGACTGCTAATAAAATTAATTTATAGGTTTTACAAGCTGCTAATGATGATTGTAAAACAAAAGAAAAACTAGAAACTAGAAATGCTGGCAGAACGCTAGCTTCCAATAAAAATTTTAAATCACATTTTATTAAAACTGTCATCAATTAAAAAAAAATATATTCTACTATTTTTCTAATCATATTTCTTTTAATTAGTTTTAATACTCAGAATAACAAAAAAAAATACTTATTACAACATAAATCTTTTATAAATTGACATTTTAACAAAATAAATCTTTTTTAAAAAAATAAATAAATCAGATTTCGATTATTTAAACTTTGAATAACTAACTTTTCAATTCTGAACTTTAATCTTAAAGATGGCACAAGCCAATTTAAATTGTAAACAAAAAAATTTTTTTTTTCTTTATTTTTTTAAACTTAATTGATTACTTCTTTTTTTTTTAAATATCATTTTTATTAAAAATTGTTACCCAGAGATAGCCAGCACTTAACTATTTCTGCAATCAATTATATATCTTGCTTTTCAATTGATACAGAATATAAAAAGAAATATATTCTACATTTGTTTATACATGGATAGAGAAAGTTTTGGTGAGAAAAAAATAGATTCATTACGATATATAAATAATAGAGTTGTGTGGTATAATTACATCATTTATTTTTTAATGATTTAATATTGTATTTAATGCTTTATTTAATATAATACTAAATATTGCTAAATTAATTATTAAAAATTGGATGCTATTGATAAAATAAACAAATGTTATATATAAATCGATGTGTAAATTGATGAATTGAAATATACTTTAAAAAAAAAAAATCCATGGATATGAACTATTATATAAAAAATTATTATTATAAAGATATGGAAGTTTTTGTTTTGTTAGTGTTTTTATATTGCATGAAGAAAATAATTTGAGAAAAAGAATAATTGTGTAAATATACACAAATTATAAAAAGTTGACCATTCACATAGGAATGTTAATATTGTGTAATTTGAACAAAATTTTGATTTTAAAATTTTAATTGTAAATGCAACTCAAGATGGCAGTTATATTATAACTTAATCATATCAGTCTTATTTTTACATAGGTATATTTAAATTATAGAATTAATTTTACTGTTTTCTTTATATATATATGTACACACTAATGAGTTTATCCTTATAAATTATTAGAATAAAAAAATGTTTGACAATATGAATGATAATTTTTGATGTGCATGTGCGTTTTTATGCTATTGTTTTAAATATTCTTAACATCTTTTTTTAATGAAATATCATGAAAAGTATATTCTAATTATTACTTTAAGTAATTAATAAGCCATCCCCACTACCAAAAAATTAAAAATCCATATCACAAATAAGAATTGTCAAAAATACAACACCAAAGCAAAGACATTTTTAATATTACATGCCCTGATGATTAAATAATTAAACGTGACAAGTGTTTGCCATAACAATAAGGTATTAAATCAAATGAAACAGTTATAAAAATCACATTAGAAATATTATTTATTAATAAATAGTTTTTATTTTATATATATATAATGCAAATATAATCTTTTGTGTGCATAGTAAATATAAACTAGACAAGTATTTATAAATGTAAGATAACTCATTGATAAAGTGAAGGGTTTTTTTAGTTTGAAAAGTGATTTTTTTATAATTGTACATAACACTGACTTACAAATTAATTTATAATTTGAATATATAATTTCAAATCTTTTATTACTTGCTATTGACATATTTATTTCTAATTTTTATTATTATCATTTGTCTTAAATTTTTTATTTGGTTTTGAAAAAGTGAGAAAAAAATATATAGTCAAATGTAAATGTTCACTTTTATAAAAATAATACCAAAGACCAAAATAAAAATTGTCAGCTACAAATTTAATATTCATAAAATAAATTGACTTTTCTAATTCAATACAAATTAGGAATAAAACTAATAATAAACAATCAAATTAAAATAGTAATGAACTGGCTTTGTAACAATAAATATATTAAAAGGTTAAAATAAAAAATATGGTATTAATCCTTTAGCCGTGCGCAGCTTGATGACGTTGTTTATTTGCAAAATCACATAAAATGTAACGTTACTAGGCCGTCTTTTTTTGGATTTCTTAATGTTATTATGTTTTGTAGTTATTTTTTGTCTTAAGGAGGCATCTTTTTCTTTTAATTTATATTTTTTATTACTTTTTTCTAAATTGTTTTTGTCTTAACGTTATTTTACCTTTTTAAAACTTTTTTTTCCCATAATACACACACACATAAAAACAAAAACAGAAATGAAAACTGATTTGGTTTTTTATTAATCAAAACACAAAACAATTTTAAAGTGAAAGCAGTGTGCACAGCTAAATGATAAATACCAAAAATATTTGTTTTTTTCATTACCAATAATAAACTGAGTGAAAGTCCACAAAAAGGCCAGAAATAGGTTCTGTTTGCCATTGTTTAAAATCATCAACTGAAATATAAAATCTTTGAATGTAAAAGTCAACTATATCAATATCCATAAGTTTGTGATTTCTTTGTAAAACAAAATAATGTAATGCTATAAATTAAAAACATAAAGCTTATTTTTAGATTTTTCTGAAGTTTTGTGATGATGATATATTAGATGTAATAATATGTTGGTCTATTTCCATTATCTATCATTAAATGTTCAATGTATAAAAAAAATTTAAACTTTAAACTTTTCAAATATAAACAACATATTAGTAATAACATACAAATAGATAACAGGTTAGTAATTACACAATGTTTTAAGTAGTAGTATTTCCCATTCTTCTTAAGGTGTTGTTGGCCTGACCAGTGACAATATTAACATAGGAATTGAACTTACACCTTTAGATTCTTGAATATTTACCTCGGTTAGTATTCAAGAATTTTTTCTATACATTCAACATTTAATGATAGATGTTGGAAATAGTCCAACATATCTCATTTATTTTTAGATGTTTTATTTACATATTTTATTTTCTGTTCTATTTTATTAAAAAAAATAACTATTTATTGATATTCATGAAGTAAGCTAAATATTAAATGTATCCATTAGTTATCCCAGTATAGTAAAACAGGCAAAACTCTCCATACAATTTTAATAACAGTTATGTGATAGCATAAAAAATAGTGATCATGTGATGTTTATATCTCAGTATAGTTGTTTTAGTTCCACACAGTGTTTAAAAGTGTCAACTAAACATTGAATCAAATGTATATCTGACTATATAAATATCTAAATTTGTTACTTTTTTATTCGTTCTCAGACCAATAAGTATATTTTATTACAAAACACTGAATAACATTTTGAAGTTCTACAAACATTTAATTTATCTTGAAGTGTTATAATCATTTATCATGTTGTTAAGATAAATTTATTTTTTTTCCCTTCAGTTTAAACAAAATTATTTAAGGTTAAATTTTTGGAATTGTATATTTTTGATTCTAAATTTTCATTAACAATACTTTAAGCTTATTGAAATAAAAAAAAATCATACACATTATTAAATTTTTCTATTTACAATTACAGCACAAAAGTAATGTTACTTTTTTATATCATATTTTAAAACAATTTCTATTAGAATCTTTATTATTTAGTTTTGATGCTATTTCAATTCAAACAATCTTTTTAAATCATATTAGAATAATTAAATAAAACTGTTTGGATTTTTTTTTTTATTTCTTTAAATATGTTATTATAGATTCATAGTATGACATTATATTTTGTATTGCAATGTGAATAAACACATGATTTTTTAATGTGTTAGTACTTCAAATAAAATAATATTTTCATTGGTTCTTCTTTCTTTGTAATAATATTTTTAATATTACCTTTATTTCCAGCAATAAGAAGTAACTCAAATACCAAATATTATGTTTTTATTAAAATTATTCTGGAAATGCTTGCAAGAAACAATATGAGAAATATTTTTGTTTTTATTCTCAACTATTACAAGAACAAGAAAATTAAAAAAAAAGATGTATCTCATAAACAAGTAATTTTTTTACATAAATAAGTAGCTATTTTATATATTTTTTATTTTTCTATACAAATTTTACCTTAATGGTCTAAAAGTGAATGCATATTGAGATTATGTTAAGAAAATGGTATGACATGGTGAACTACCACTAACAATAATCAAATGTTATATTTTGGAAGTTATCATATTTAATCTATCTGCCTATGGATAGAAAACATCTATACAAATGTATATTAAACATTTTTTAATAATTTGATGTATAAAAAATGGTTTAATATTAATATTATATTGAAGAGTACTTTTTCAGATTTTTTTACATCAAATTATGCATAGTATTTTTAATTTTTTTTTCTTCTTAAATTTGTAAAAATAAAAATAATTGAATGGCTCTATTGCTCAAGAGTTCATAAAAAATTCAAGTGCCATAAGAGCCAGTACTGGAATCGATCATAGGACCTTACCCTCCAGAATCTGTCACTCTACCAGTGCACTAAATCATGCAAGACTTTTTAATCTTTCATGTATACACACACACACCCATATGAAAAGGGAAACATATGGCCAATTATGGTCAATTGAAAAATTAAATTATCATATACATATGTGTATCATGTTGTTTATCGAATATTTAAAAAAGTTTATTCAAATTTATAATCAGAACATACAATTTTATATTAAAGCATATTTAAAATGTTAATTTCAGATAATCTTGAATACTAAATTAGAATTGGGTTTATATATGACCCTATTTACTCATTTAAAAATATCAAAAGAGAAAAAAAAATAGAATGGTTAAATATTTCAAATACTTCTAAAAGAAACATTATCCATGTAATTTTCCAGTCAGCTGTTTATGTAGGTACATTATTTTTAGCACACAACAATGTCATTTTCTTTTATAATAATAATTTTTATTCTAAAAGGATCTCATTTATAAATAAATAATTAAAAGACTAATATAAATGGATTAAAACCTAACATTTTTTTACAAAAAAAAATATCTTTCTATTATTCTTCAGTCTGTGTGATACGAAATTTGATATTGTTATAAATAAGATAGGAGAGAGAGAGAGACAGATTATTAATATAAATTGTAATATATAGGGTATATGAGCACAGACTTTCACACGACCCACCATTCATCACTCTATCTCATATCACTGTTATACTTGAACACATATATGTCGAAAAGATAAATAATCACCAATATTCGTATTTCATGCTAAACCAATGGTCCAGATTATATATATATATTAAGATAGCCAATCTTCGTACTTTAATAGACAGGCTTCAATCCACTCCACACTCCAACTCTTCAATCGTCCATCCAATTGAAAATCTGATGATGGAATGCTCAAAAGCGGCTGAGATTCTTATCACACTCATGTTGACCTAAAGTCAATCTGACCCTACATGTACAGGACATAATCCATTTAATACATATACAAGGGATGGACAGACATTTCTACTATGTAATAGCTGAAATACAGACTTATTATATACCTGTATCAATATATGTAATGGTTTAGCATGAAATACGTATATTGAAGATTATTTATCTTTTCGACATATATGTGTTCAAGTGAAACAGTGATATAAGATAGAGCGGTGAGCGGTGGGTCATGTGAAAGTCTGTGCTCATATATCCTATATATTACATATATTGATACAGGTATATAATATGCCTTTATTTCAGTTAATATAAATTGTAATAAAATAATTTATAACTAAAAAAAATCACATAAATGTTATTTATACTATTAATTCTATTAAAATTATGAACAGTAAAATTTAATATTATTTATATATAATCTGTAAGTAAAATTCACTTTAACATTAGCAAAATATATAAGTGATTGTTAAATATCCATCAAGTTATAATAGCTCACTATCTATATATTTGGTTAATTACTTAACGTAAATCTAGTGATGATAATAATAAAACTGACATTTATATATTATTAAAATTTATTTATAAAATTTATTTGCATTAAATAAAATTACAAAAAGAAGGAAAACTTAATTAAGTATATATAAACTAATATATAATATTGATATATCTCATGTAATGCATATCACAGTGAATTAATAAAAATTTACATGCGGTACGTCTATGTTTATATACAAAATAATGTGCGTGAATATATATATACTTAAATTTTGGAGATAATATTTCAATAAATTAATCAATTATCAGACTTTTATGCATTGTATTTTATCTTTTTCTTCAATTTAGAATTATTGGCAATCTTCTTCAAAGCCAAAAATTAACAAATATATTTCTTACATTGTAAACACATGAAAGCAGTCAAAACATCAATATCATCTCTATATATGTTATTTTTATCTTCATGTGGATCTGAAAGTAGTATAAATTCTCTTGTGGGTAAGTTAAATGGTTAAATGATTTGAAATGAATTGTTAAAAAAGAACAGGATTAAATATCTTGATTTATAAGTTACAAAAGATAGTGATTTATTAAGTTATAAATCAAAATTTTAAATCAAAATTGTCAGATATGCATAAGATGGCAAGGCTTAGATCTTTTTTATTTTGCAATGAGAAATTATGTTATTATGAAAATAATAAATCACAAAATATTAAAACATTTACAAAAGAGTTGATTGATAATATTAAACAAATTTTATTGTACTTTATGTCAATTTTAAAAATAAATAAAAATTATTTTAAAGAAACATAAAGTTAATAATAAATATTGAATAACTATTTTATATGTTTCAAATGCTCTAGCTAAAATTTTTAAATATATAAATATAGATAGAAATTTATATGTTCTATCTATTATTATATAGAGTGGTAAATAATTAGAAAAATATACCTTTTGAACAAAAAAGTAATATTGTGTACCAAACTTTATGTAAGTGCAAGCTTCATACATAAGTGAATTGAGGTTTAGTCTTGAGAAAATATTTAAAGAGCATCAATTGTTATATAAACTTATATACAAAATAAAAGTAATAATTTAATAATGGCATCTGTTTTCTCTGATCATAAAAAAAACGTGAGCTTACTCTCAATTTTGATGCGGATAATACTAAGATTCTTCATGAAAAGAGAAATAACAATAAAAGTTACAATTTTGACAAATAAAAATATATCTTTAATTTTAGACAATGTGCCAATATTAAAATGATATGACCTTTATTTCTGCTACATTTGCATTTAAATAGTTTTCAGTTGAAGAAGGTTAAGAAATTAACTGAAAGTATTTCTGTGGTTTATTATAATTATTTATAAAATATATTACCACTGTTATAATTCATTTTTATTATTGTAATTATTCCATAATGAGTATTTGTTTTTAGGTGTAAATATATGTGGGCATTTATACCCAGCATTTAAATTATGATAAAAATAAGTGCTGCATTTGGTTCCTATTTTAACAATTACAGAAAAAAGTTTTGTTTTTAAAATTTTTAAATATATAGTGTCAAATAATTTTTTAAAAGAACTACTAGTAAATTTTTCTTACAAGTACAGCCAAAGAAAACATAAGGCCACATATATTCAATTTTGTCATTAATGCAAAACTAATGTCTTAATGGGATATCATCACTAATCAGAGTTTCTTTACTTTAGCCAAAAGATTTTCACAGCTTATTGGTGAATACATCCACCTGCTATGCTTATGATCTTATTTTGATTAAAAATTAAATGAACTTTGAAAATGTTTTCAAGTCACATATAGAGTTAAGATTTTTTTCAGATAGTCAGTCCATAGCTAATTCAGATAATGATCCAATATTTATTAATATCTGGCTAACTATTATTAGCTAAAGAGTAAAAGTTAATCTGGGTTAATAAAATAACTGCCATGTGCTGACTGAAAAATATAGGATCTAAAAATGGTGTTATACTACTACAGACACTGACATACTTTATCAAACAGACAAGACAATTCTTCAGAATTAAATTTTATATTGATAAAGTCATTAATATATATTTTAGAATTAAAGATTTATTTGGTATATTTTGTATTATTAATAATATATTTCCCAATACTAAGATGCCTACAGCAATATTAAACTTTTAGAGATTAAAATTCAGATTATCTTTAAATTAATGTTACAGCAGATTTTTTTTTTAGCTAAAAATGAAGTGTAAACAAGTTGTGCATTAATTATTAAAAAACTGCATTTTTAAAAAAATAAAATGATGGCCTTTTAAAAAATCAAATAATTTTAATATTATGAATATAAAAATGAATTTTGAAATGTCATTTCAAGTTCATTTATTTATCTAATGATTTAAATAGTTTTTCTGAATTGTCTGTTGCTGAAATATGTTACCTGATATTTAAAAAAATAGAAAATAAAAAAGAAAAGAAATAACTAAGCTTACATCATTCTAATTAATCTAACTAAAAATTAACTGATAACAATATAGCTGTATAAAAAGAAATTTGTAATCAAAATTATCTTCCTGTTTGTGGCTCTTCTGATTTTATTCCTATTTTAAAAATGCATTTTGAAATAAATTATTCACTATTGGAACCATTTGCAATCATCTCCTGTTATTTTATATGTATGAAATTATTGTAAACTTTTTTCTAAAATATTCTGTGTATATGTGTGTGTCTTCTCTCTTTTCTTAAAGATCTGTGTATGTATTCATATATCATTTCAAAAAAATAACAAACTGAAAAGGAATAATGTTCATTATACAAAAGAAATAAACTATTTAATCACTTAAAGAATATTATGGTTATTGTGTATATATTTTTATTATAATCATTAGCTTATAAATATTATATTAGGATTATTATTAGTTATTATATTATAAATACGTTTGTATGAATGGTATTCCAGCAATGGGATTGGTTAGATATATAGTTTTAGGTTATTTTATGGGTTAATTTATTATTCCAGAGTTTTTCCAAATGAGTATTTAAAATTATAAATTATTATACCCAGAGGTATAACAGCTGTTCATAAATTTACAAAAAGTATTTTATGAATGGAAGTGTTATAAATATCCATATGTGCATGAGAATGTAAAACAGTTTATGCATAAAGTATTGTCACCATTATGCAATAATAAGGTTTGTCAATATACATATAATCCTTAACTAAGTGAATGAATTATGTGCCTTTTTGTATGTACATGCAAGATAAACAATTATTTATATGTTATTATTAGCTCCATTCCTTTTATTATTAGTAGTATTTTAAGGCAATTTTAAGTGAATATTACATTACTTGTATGTGTATTTAGCCCCTCCATGAGAAAGAGTGCAACTTGTGCATTCATTGATACCATCTGCAATTAGTACTGGGTGATCAATCACATTTTTTGCTAGTCTACATTTCCATTATCCACTATGCCTAGAATTTTAATATTAGAATATATTTTGGTGTATATCCACAGGCATGTGCAGATTTACAATTTATTATTAGGTCTATTATAATTTTTTAACTTTAAATATATCATCAGTGTCAAGCATTGTTATTTTCATGCCCCAACATAGGGATTGTTAAGGTTATAAGTATTTTTCTATTACATAATATTGGTTATTATATTAATATTTGTGAAACATCCCAATACTGATATTTTAATACTATTTTGATTAAGTAAATTGTATAATATCTTATAGCCTGAATAAAGATATAGAAGTATATGTTTTATATTATGGGTACTGGATTGTATTTTGTAGTAAATATCACTTGTATAATAAAATTGTAGAAATGGTTTTTAAGAAATGTATACCAATGTATTAGTTAATATTTGTAAATTATAAATAGTAAATTGAAAAAAAAAAAGATTATAATTATTGTAAATAAATATTTTATTCATTAAATACATTTTTGTTTCACTGCCATTATAATATCATAGCATAAGCCCATCTATTTATCAGAAAATTTAATTTTAATAATATTTGCATTAATAATTATCTTAAGAGTACATTTCAATGATCACATAGTGTTTATACATTCATTGCTTAATAATTATTTAATTATTTTATCTGCATTCTTAAAAGATAAATGCTATATTATTTGTTTCATTTCAAATGCACTTGTTGTGTAATGGAAAACATAAAACATGCCCTTACTGCCTTCTATATTTTTTTGATATTGCTTCTTTAAATTTGCATCAGAAAACATAAGATTTCTGTGTTTTATAGTAAGTAGAAATAAAATAATTATATTTATGTAATTGTAAATTATTTAAAAATATTTTTCAAGTTATTAATTATATATTACTTAAAATTTGGATATTCTGTTATTATGTATTTTATTTCTGCTTTCTTAAAATACTAAGATTCCAAAAGAAATGTTAAATGTTCCATATTTAATTTAAATAATAATCATATTTTGTTAAAAATTTGAAGTATTACCATTAACATTTTGTTTCAAATGAAATTTATCCTGAATTTAAACCCCATAATCAAGACAATTTAGGATTGAAGATAACCTATATTTAAGATAAATATGTTTTTTAAAACCTGAGATTAAGATATTTTATATTTTAAAAAGAACTCATATTTGAGATTAAGATATTTTAAAACATAAGATGTGATATTTTAGGATTGAAAAGAACCTATACTTAAGAATCATGATAAAATATTTTGAATTATAGAAAACCTTGTATTTTAAAAAATATATTTAGCTATGGTATTATCTACAAGAGGACTTATACTCTGATGTGATGTTTTAAAATCCATGTCATATAGTGCCTGTGTGTAACCATGATTCATAGTTATTTAACCTACTATGTTATTGTCATTGGTTGGGTTGCATAGTTGGTTTTGTTTTGCCTAACATGTTGGGTTTCATTGGGTCATAGTGTACCAATTGTTTCCTTCAGGTTTCATTTTAGTTTTTGGTGAAAATGTGGTAGGCTTGATTGTAAGAATGCTCTTATGTTTCCACCACCCTTTGGTTGGTTGTTCCTTAGCTTCATATTGATTTTCAGTGCACCAATGTAGATGCCCAAGTATTAGGTAGGTGTTTGGCCAATGTGTCTACAAGATTTATAGTTTAGCTACAGTATTAATAGAAATTTTAGTTTCAAAATGTGAAATTTTAAGAAAATTTATCTTTAAGTTCATAAAACTAGTTTTTCAGATGTTAATCTTTTAATTATATTAATTAAACATTGTATTATACTTATGGGACCTGTACACTTTAATTGGTAAATATTATTTATAAACTGTTAAATGTCTATAATTATTTTAATATTAGTCAATTTTAACAAAAATAATTATTTACAGATTTTTGAATTATAATGGCAATGTGTTAGTTTTATATTTATTAAGTTATGAGTTATATATATATATATATATATATATATATATATATATATATATATATATATATATATATATATATATATATATATATATATATATATATATATATAAGGAAATATTCTTACTATTGTATATCTGGAGGAGATCCAAAATGTTGGTGTAGCTGTGTAAAATAAATATATAAATTGTTTGAGAGTTTGAACAGCTATAAGTACTAATATTACTAAGTGAAATGTTGTTTGATGGTGGTTGTATTATGTTTTGACAGATGTAATATTATGTAGATAACTTATTTATATGCTAATTATTGGAAAACTATTTTAAAAAAGTTTTGGTAAAAAATTGATATTATTTATTTTGTTGTTAAAAAAAGGAAGAAGAAATTAAGGATAAAGTGAGGTTCAAAATATAACCCCTCTCATCAATCAAGATTTTTTTTTCATTTATGAAAAAAATTAAAATGGAAATGCTGGCAGAAATAAATGAGAAATTTAATAGTCAATCAGCCGAAATGAAAGAAATGAGAGTAGAATCCCAAAAATCAAAAGCAGAATTAAATGAGAAATTAATTGATCAGTCTAAAATTTTAGAGAATAAATTAGATAGTCAATCATCAGAAATGAAAATAGAAATTAAAGGAATAAATGAAAAAATAGAATCTAAAACTGATAGGCAAAATTAGTAGTCAATCAGCAAATATGAAAATAGAAATAAAAGAGTAAAAAATTAGAATGTAAAATTGATAATCAATCAACAAAAATTAGAGAAAGAAATGAGAAAATGGTTAATCAATCTAGGATTTTAGAGGATAAACTAATTGAAATACAAGATAAAGTTAGACTGGAGTTGAATGAATTGCAAAACTGAAAGGAGTATAGGTTTAAAGGTATAGAAATTAAAATTGAGAGCGCACAAGAAGAAACTATTCAATATTTTAGTTTTAAGTTTAATTCATTATAATTTAATTGTAAAATGGCTAAAGAGGATTCTGATTGGAACCTGGAGGAAATCAGAAATCAATTGAGTAATTACAAAATAGAATAATTTAGAAAATTTAGAAAGTGAGATAGTCATATACAGTAGTAAGCTTACAGAACATATTAGTTGTATAGAGAAGAAATTCCAAAACATTGAGTTATAATCTAACCAGTACATAAATAAATTTGAAACAGGGTTAGAAATTAGATTTTAAAAGATAAATGAAGCTAAGACAATCATTAAAAAAGAGTTAGTGCAAACATGATTCAAAGTCAGAATAAAGTAGAGATTGAAAACATTCAAACTGAGGTGATAGAAGCATTTAATAAGACTGAACTAGAAATCAAGGAGTTTAAAAAGATTAATATTAAATTAGGAGGAGATATTAAAAAGATTCAAAAGCAGATAAAATAATTGTTCAAATATCACGAATTACTAGAACAAGTCAATGAAAAAAAGATTAGGCTTGTTAAACGAACTGAATAATTTTTAACGAATGCAAATTGAGATAAAATCAAAATAGTCCAATAAAAGGTTGAAGATCTTGTGAGAAATTATATCCAGCATGAGATTATTAGTAAATTTGAAACCCCTGTTAAAGAATTTTTAAATATTGATGATAATATTAAAAATGTCCATCAAGCCCAAACTATAATGAAAATAGTAATAAATGATAGTCCTGGATTAGACTATAAAAATAATGAAGATATGACAGATAACTCAATAGTTCTCAAATTTATGAGGGTCATGCCATTCAGAGAAAGGTATTTATAAAGTCCCTCTAAATTTTTACATAGCCTTGATGAGCAGTTTGATTCCTGTTCTTTGAATGAGAGAAAAAACTAGTCATATCAAGCAACCATATTCATGCCACTGCTAGAGATTGATGCAGTCTCTGTTTGATCATCTTCAAACATACAGAGACTTCAAATATTGAATCATGTATAGATTTTGGTGAGAAGATAGACAAGATACTATTCGGTATCAAATCTCACAAGGAAAATAAATATAAGTAAAGGAAGTTATACCTGGTTTTCTGAGGATAGGCAGTCAAGCTAAAAATGGTGGCAGCCTCTTCTTTATTGGAGTATCAAATTGTAAGAACTGTTTGGCACAGTTTTCCTTACCATGTTGAACAGACCTTAATCACTTCTGACAGGTATACCACTGAGGAGGTAGCCAAAGTCTTAAATGTTCTAAAGGCAACTGAAAATAACAGATGTTAGACATAAGAATGCTAAAAATTTAAGCCATTATCCCAGTAACTAATGTTAATCTTGTACTCTTAGGAGATGCAAATGTTGGAGCAATCCATAGAGATAGGAGTTATGGCTGTAGATGGTCAAATTTGTACTACAAAAATAACAAGTACAAACACTCAGATGATGATTTGCATAAGCCATAAACCAGTGGAGTTACCCCTACCCTTAAAAAAGTAATAAAGTAAGATATTAAACTAGTGTACATTTAATGCATGCCACTTAAAGCCCATCCTATCAGTGGACATGAGCTAAAATTTTTCTTTGCAGCTTTCCAATGTTAAAAATTGATATTTTGTTTAGTAATGTTGGTATAAGTACAGCTAGAATTGGTTAATAAAAAAGATGAAAGAAATACTAAGAAGAATGGAATTGCTAATTAAAAGTAACAAAAAAATGAATGTTTGCTAAATTAATGTGTTTTAAAAAACTATTGGGGGAGACAGAAAAATGTAACTATATATTTAATTCTTTGGGTTAGATATATGTTTTAAAGCATTAAAAACATTTTTTTAAATTATATTAGATTATAATTAAATAAAAAAATTGTTATAATAAAAATTGTAAATTATATATTTCAATAATATAAGTTAAAGTAATTCAATTAGTCCAATTATTTAGCAGTATTTAAAAGATTATTTTAGGTTGTTTAATATGTACTTGAATATAAAATCAATATTTCAACTAAAGAAGAGTTAATATAGAGTTTAATATGTTTGAAATAAATTTAATAGATAATGTTCTATGCTGTCTGAAATGATTAGTTCACTTTGGTTGAATTTTAGTTGTTCGTTTTTAAAATGAATAATGTTAAAGTAACAGTTATGATTATTAAATATCAATCTATAGAAAAGTATTTAAAATTAGAATTTAAAAAATAGTAAATATAATTGACTGAGAGTAGTTCTAATTTTTTAATTGATTTTAAATGTCAGTCAATAGCTAATTTATTTTCATTGCATTAAAATGGCTATATTTAATGTACATGTGTGTACAAGTGTATGGAGCATGCATGTGAAATGTTAAAGGTTAAAAAGATTGATTAAAAATGTATTTTAAAAATTGGGCACAGGCAATTAGTTTTTAATTAAAAAATAACAAACTTTTAAACAATGCAAGAGAAAGAGTAAGAAAGAGTGTTTGAATTAAAAAATGTTTAGTTTAAAAAATAGTTAAGAATTTTCATTAAATAATTAATTTAATAATTACTTAGAGTTAATAAAAATTGTTAATTAGCAAGTTCATTTATTGTCTAGATGATCACATAATAAAATTGTCTGAATTTAAAATACAGGATTCAAGATCAGATCAATTAAAAGTCAATAATGACTATTAATTTAAATATTATAATGCAGACTTGTAATTCATTGGTTTAATAAATATGCAATGAGTATTAATTTTGTGCATGGTGGAGAAAGAAGGAAGACACACACATTTGTATAAAAATAGATGTAATATAAAAATTTAAACACTTTGACATTTCTACTTCTTCACACTTCATTTTATTTAAATTTTAAGTATATTTAAGTTTGGAAGTAAATTGTTTGGTTTATATCTATTTATTTTAAGTCATTGTTAAAATTTAAAGTTTTATTGTTTTACCATTTTCATGATAGAGTAAATAACTAGTAAGTTATCTATGCAGTGTTTTCTAATTAAAAATATGGATTCAATTGACTTATCAAACAATAATTCTAAAATATGTTAAAAAAATTTTTTTAATAGTTTGGCAAGGAAGCCAAAGAAAAAATCACATGAAGAAAAGTATATTGTTTCATTGTTATAATGTTAGTTAGATTCTAAACTTTGCTATAAAACTATCTCTCACATGTTTTAACTAACTTTTAATTAGTCATTAATATTAATTATTTGCCACTAAAATAATCAACATACATGTGCCATACAGAACTATAAATTTCTATAAGATTATTAAAACAGGAAAACCCAATTGAGAAGAGAGGATCATGGAAAGGATTTTGGTTTTAAGATAAAGTAAGAGTGGTGGTGTGTATTAAGATTATTAAATATATAAAAAAGCATTAACAATTATTTAAAATTATTTTATAAACGTATCATAAAAGACAAATTTATGAAAAGTAACTTTTAAATTATTGTCAAGAAAAGACTGTTATTAAATTGTTTTATGTTAGAATGAATAACCTAGCTAATAATTTCAAGTTCATTTATTAAGCTAATGATTTGAATAGTTGTTCTGAATTATCTGTTGCTGAAATGTGTTAGCTGATATTTAAAAAAAAGGAATAAATAACTAACATTATATCATTCTAATTAATCTAGCTAAAAGTTAACTGATAATAATATAGGTATATAAAAAGCAATTTATAATTAAAATTATCTTCCTGTTTGTTATACCTCTAATTATATTGCTATTAAAAAATGTGTTATGAAATAAATTATTCACAATTAGAGCCATTTGCCATCAGCTCGTTATTTTATATGTGTAGAATTATTGCAATTTTTTTTTCATAAAGTATTCTGCAAATATGTGTGTGTCTGCTCTACTTTATTAAGGGATTGTGTGTATTCATATATCACTTTATGAAAATAACAAAAAATTGTAAAGAAATAGTGTTCCTTATACAAAGAAAATGAACTATATTTAATCTCAAAAATGGTATTATAGTTATTATATATATATTTTATTATAAAATTATTATAATCATTAGTTTATAAGTATTATATTAAAATTATTATTATATTATAAATATATTTGTATGAATGGTGTTCCAAAGATGGAATTGGTAAAATATATAGTTGAAGGTTATTTTATGGGTTAATTTATTATTCCAAAGTTTTTCTGAATCAGTATTTAAAATTACAAATTATTGTAACTAGAAGTATAACAGTCTTTTGTATATTTACAAAAAGTATTTTATAAATGAAAATGTTATAAATATTTGTATGGGTATGAGAATTTTAAACAGTTTATACATAATCATTGTCACCATTGTGCAATAATAAGATTTATCGTATTTATATTTATATATTTTTTTTATTATATATTATATATTATATATTATATATATATATATATATATATATATAATCTTTAACTAAGTGAATGAATTATGTGCCTTTGTTTATGTGCATGCAAGATTAACAATTATTCATATTTATTATTATTATTTTTATTATTATTATTAGCTCCATGCTTTTTATTATTAGTATTTTAAGGCAATTTATGTGGATATTATATATTTAGTCTCTCCATGAGAGAGAGAGAGACAAGGTGGCTTGCGCAATCACTGATACCATCTGAGTTTAATACCAAGTGTTCAATCATATTCTTTACTACCTATATTTTCCTTGACCACTATGCCTAGAATTTTAATTTTAGAATATATTTTGGTATACATCCATAGGCATGTGCAGCTTTACAATTTATTATTAGCTCCAATATAAATTTTTAACTTCAAATATTTTATCAGAGTCAAACATCATTCTTTCCCCACCCCAACATACAAATTCTTAGGGTTATAAATGTTTTTATAAGGTATAATATTAGTTGTTATTGTATTAATATTTGTTAAGCATCTTCACATTGATATTTTAATACTATTTTGATTAAGTGTATAACATTTCATAATAGACTGGACAAAGGCACAGATGTATATTATTTTACATTATGGATACTATTTTTGAAATAAAGATTGTATTTTGTAAATAAGACAATTATTGGGTAGTAATTATCACCTGTATAATAAAATTGTAGAACTGGTTTTTAAGAAAGGTACACCAATGTATTAGTCAATATCTGTAAATTATAAATAGTAAATTAAAAGAAATAATCATAAATATTGTAAATAAATACTTTATTGTAAGGATTATTATATTTTAAATAAATATTTTATTATTAATTAAACACATTTGTTTCATTGCCATTATAATATCATTGTATAAGCACATCTATTTATCAGAAAATCTACTTTAATAATATTTACATTAATAATTATTTTAAGAATATATTTCAATGGTCACATAGTGTTTGTACATTCACATTGCTTAATAATTATTTAATTATTTTACATGAATTCTTAAAATATAAGTGCTATATTATTTGCTTCATTTCAAATGCACTTGTGCTACAGGCAGCAAAAAAGATGTTTTTACTGTGTTCTACATTCTTTCGATACTGCTTCTTTAAATTTGCATCAGAAAACATAAGATTTCTGTGTTTTATAGTCAGAAGACATAAAATAATTATATTTATGTGATTGTAAATTATTTAAAAATACTTTTCAAATTATTAATTATATATTACTTAAATATTTGGTTATTCTATTATTATGTATTTCATTTCTACTTTTTTAAAATATTAAGATTCCAAAATAAATTAAAAGAAATGTTAATTTTTGTTAAGAAGTTAAAGTATTACCATTAATATTTTGTTTCAAGTGCATTTTATTCTGAATTTTAACCCTGGGATCAAGATATTTTAAGATTGAAAAAAACATATATTTAAGATAAATATATTTTTTTTAAATCTGAGATTATAATATTTTAAATATGTAAAAGAACTCATATTTGAGATTAAGATATTTTAAAACATAAGATGTGATATTTTAAGATTGAAAAGAACCTATATTTGGAATAAAGATATTGAAGAATTAAGATGAAATATTTTGAATTATTAAAAAATTTTTGTATTTTAATAAATATATTTAGACTTGGTATTGTCTACAAAAGAACTCATATATGATGCTTGTGTGTAACTGCAGATTTCTGTTAGCTATGCAACCTTATTACTGTTTGCTGGATTACATAGTGTTTTCTGGCTTGCCCAACATGTTGGATGTCAATTGGTCACAGGGTAATGATCATTTTCTTCAGAGTACAATATATATATATATATATATGTGTGTGTGTGTGTGTGTGTAAGAGATTGAATCTCTATTGTAAAAAAATATTAGAACACTGCAACAGGGAATAAAAATAAAATTTTAATTAAATAAATCAAGTATACTTTTAATGCATGGTTAGCAAACAACAAAAATACATCCACAGTAAATTACTATTTAAAAAAATGTTTTAATCCATTTTTTATTTATTTGAATGGTATTGCCTTTCTGGTACCTCACATGTTAATTTTGCCTTCTATCATTTCTTTTCCCACAAATCACCTCAACTGTACCAAGATAAAAACATATAACATTTATTTTTATGATTATAAAATCTAGACCATTTGTCAAATCAGTTTTAGATATCTTGTATATATGTGAATGTTGTGCTATTCTTGTCTCAAATTGGACCAGTCTAATGTTGTATATGCAGCGAGTTGTATCCAATTGGATTACTCATAAATATACTATGCTGAAATAAAAGCAAATTTGAGAACAAAAATGATGCAGCATTTACTTGTGCACAAATAATCTAAAATTGATTTAACAAATGTGCCTATATTTTATAATCATGAAAAGAAGTATGGGCATGATTTTGATCCTAATATTACTGAAGTTATTTATGAGAAAAGAAATGGTAGATGAAAGAAATAATAAAAAGCAAAGATTAAGGAGGTTTTATTTATTGCACAAAAATAAACATGTGATAAATCAGAGAGCCAATAACATTCAAATAAGTAAAAAAAATGTTTTTTTTTTAAATTTTAATGGCAAAATACATATTCTTTTTGTACATTGTTTGTTAACCATAAATATGATGCTAATGCATTGGAAGTATACTTAGTTTATTTAATTAAATTATAATTGCAGTTTGTAATTTTATAATTGACTATTTATTAGTCTGCATTTAAAACGTTATATTTACCTGTTTAAGGGGGTTTATTTAAACTTTTTAGTATCAATTTCAATCTATGTGGTCAAGTTGCAATCTTTAGTGCCAATATAAATATATATTGAACCATAAATAAAGGTGGAATTTCACCTTTATTGTTAAAAGGAAGTTGCCTTGACAACAGATTGAGATTGTTGATTGTTACTGATATAAGGATTGTAACAAGTGTTGATTGGTTTTAATAATTAATTAAATTGTATTTTTATTTTTGAATTTCAGTGTTAATATTATAGTAAAAATTCCAACAAAATGTATTTTTATTCTCCAATTGTGGTGTTATAATATTATAACAAAAACTCCAGTAAAAGATTTATTATAAGTTAATAAAAAAAAATTGTTTAACCTTAATGATTGTCAATTAATAGTAACTGATAATTTCTTGCTAACATCAAAAGCTAAAAATGTTATCTTTGCTTACATGGATATAATATTATTTATATTTTTTATTATACATATTGTGATAGGTTTTTGGTATGTCTAAATTAATAATAAGCATAATTTCAAAAAAAAGTATTGGCTTGTTTTTATTACTATGCTATTATTTATATAACTAATACAATTATTATCATTATTGTTAAAGTATTATTGACATTATAAATAAGCTATCTTATAACAAAATCTAAGATGTCTGCCCATAAGTTTTTATAGCATTTTAAAATACTTGAAGCAATTTTAAAAATTGTGATTCTACATTAATTATAAACACCTACTTGCATAAAGTTAGCTTTTAAAAGAAAAATATATTGATAAAATTTATCATACTGTCAATATATTTATAAATTAATTAAAATAGGATCAGTAAATAATACTCATATTATTGTATACATAATATTAAAAAACTACATTCAATAATGAGAAACTTTTAAATTAATATTTGAATATGTATGTGCATGCACAGATATTTATGTTTCTTTAACATATTTAAATTTAAAAGAGTATTATCTTAGAATATTTAGGTAAATTTATTATTTGTAATAAAATGCAATTTACAGTGAAAATAGTAAATAAAACAAAATGATTTATTTTAATACCTGTAATGTAAATATTTATTTTAACATTATAATGCTTACATCAATTTTATTAAAGAACATAATATTTTATTTACAATATATTTTAAAATATTATTTGTAATTTTAAAATGGTCACTGTACTGGGCACTGAAATTTCTTCAGAACATTATCTGCTGGAATATCGGATCTTAGCAATTTCATGACAACAGGATCAAGATTTGGTATAAAATAGTAAGAGTGACAAAATTTGAGCAAGAATGATGATTAAACTAATCATATTACTATAACTTGTAAACACACCTATCTGAGAGGAATCTCTTTTATTGCTGGTTATCCCTATTTAGTGCCTACTCATCCAATATCCCCAAACTAGTTTCTGGCTTATGGCCTTCATCAGTGAGAAGTGCACAAGCCTTCTGGCATCCATTGATTACTCTGTCTTGCTTAGAGTGGCACTACTGTATGGAGAGAGTTTTGCCTATTTTAACAACAGTTATGAGCAAGCATGGAAGATAGTGATCATGTGATGTTTTATGGTTTAATACCAATCCTGCCTTATAGGAAGGTGGTGGCTATGGTTGTAAAAGAGCCAAAGACCCCAAAATGTATGGGTGCTGAACTGAGTTCAGATCATATGAATATATAAGCTACTGAGCTTAGATTGAAATTATCTGTGTGTTTTCAATTTTATTCTCATTGTTTTGTAGTTATGTAGAGATAAAAGGTGGCTGCTGGAGGGTTGCATTAGATCCTAAGATCTAGGTGCAGTGCTCTCAGATCCAAGGCTCCTCACTGATGAAGGCCATAGCCAGAAACTAGTTTGGGGATATTGGATGAGTAGGCACTATATAGGGATTTTATACATAAGCCTTCTGGCATCCATTGATTACTCTGTCTTGCTTAAAGTGGCACTACTGTATGAAGAGAGTTTTGCCTATTTTAATGTTTGATTACCACATAAATAATGCAGTAAATGGATATATAGATATTATTAGATACAAAGTGAAAGTGTGTAATGCATTAAGCCTAAAAAATTGCAATATGATGCAGCCTCATTACTATTACTTTAAATAACTATTAATTTTTTTAGTAAAATTTTCTCATTTTAAATTTTATAATGTAACTCTTTCTGCACTTATATAAGTTGGTAATAATAGCTATAATAATAAGAAAGTATGGATATTATAAATTTGCCTTCCTCAAAGGAATCTTTTAAGTTAATAACAAATCTCATTTTAAAGTCTCTTCTTCATAGATATTGATATTTTTATTAAATTATACAAAACAAGAAAAGATCTGAGTTTGGATAAATGCATTATCATAATAAAATATGCTTTAATCAGTTTGTTTAGAAAATATTTCTGTTTGCATCTTTAGCATGTATAAAACTATTAGTCATTTTTAATGCTGCTGATTTCTAACTTCTAGAAAGAGAATACTTAATTTGAAGATCAATAACTTATTTTTAAATTCTATATCGAACTTTTAAACATTTTTCTGCAGTTAGAACTTACTAAGTCACAAGATAAATTAATAGTAGATAGTTTTAAATTGCTAAAATAGTTGGAAATGCTGATAAATTATTTTTTGTGATAGATCTAAAAAAATTATATGGCTTGAGTTTTAACTTATCAAATAATAACCGAGATATATATTTCATGGTCATAGTATCATATTCTTTCAATGAATAGAATTAGTCATGTTAAAAAATTGATTAGGTTGCCATAATGACAGTTACATAATTTCAAGGTATGGTCTTTAGTGGTATAATAAATCAATTTATCTGCTAATAACCTTACAATTTCATTTTCTGGTTATGTGATTTGCAGTCCTTATAATTTATTGCTACAAACTAACATATTAAGTTATCTTGATATAATTTTTATGTTAATAAAAAAATTGTGTAGTAATATATTTTTATTTAAAAATGGCTAGCCAACATTATTATTTAATGAAAATGCTGAAGCAATTATAGAAAGTAACTATTATGACTTTTTTTTTTAATGAGCACAGTATGTTGCATATTTTAACTCCCAATTAACTTAACAAATTTATTCATTACACAATTTTTTTCAGTGCAATTAGCAACTGTTTTGGGGGGTAAATTTCAGTTGTTGTGTTGATACATTTTTTAAGCTTCATGATTATTTTTGATATCCTTAAAAAATTCTCTTTGTTTTTTAATAAGTTATTTGTAATAATAAAGATCATTTCAACTATAAAAATTCACCAATCAACAAACATAACACGTTCATTTGAAAGTTTATTTACTTTTATTCTGAATGGTTGCTGCTAAAATGAAAGAATATTTGAGACTTTAAAAATGTAAGAAGCATTTAAGTATTTTCTTTATTAAGTAAAGAAAGAGTGTGACTAGACTTATCACATATGTTTAATGAAAAAGGAGCAAGTAAAATGAGGGTCACATATAAATTAATTTTATAACAATGATAGAAATGATCAGAATTTTATTTGTCATCAGAACTTGATATATCAGAAATATATAGTTTATTAATAAATATGAAATTATATCAATAGGCATACGGGTAAACTTCATGAGGATGAAATAATTATATCTAATTATTGGTTTAGAGTGAATATTTATTACTATTGTTATAAATAATTATAAATAAAAATTATAATCTTTCCAAATGATTAAATTAAATAATTATTATAGTTTCTTTTATTTTTTATGAAAAAAATACTTCCTTTATTTGAAAATAAATTAATTGAATAAGTAAAAAATTATCTATAAAAGTGTTGTTTATCATTTTACACATCAACTTGTTAGACAGTTATGTAAATTACTAATTTATTTACAAATAAAATTTCTACATATAGTATAACTATTAAACTGTTAGACTTAATTGTTATAAAAATTATTTAATAACATGTTTATTTACTAAAGTTTACAAAGCAATAATTTTCATTTTTATCTTTACTGAAAATGTAATATGAACTTTAAATTAATAAAAATCATTTAAAAAGATCTATGAGTCAAACTAGACTATCACATTTTGTTATACTATCTATTACAAGTAAAATTATTAAATATCTTACTGTAAAAATATTATAAATGTATTTTCAGGTACCAAAGTTAAAAAATTAAACTCAAAATATATTAAATATAAAATGTAAATTGTATTAACAAAATGATGTGATAAAGGAGTGTAAAAAAACTGACTTGGATGTCAAATAACTAATTGTGCTAGTTGAATGTAATAGTAATTTTTATCAATGTTATAATGTTCAAATTGAAAAATATACCTCATTTATATTTGTAAATAGATGAATTTAAACTCAGGATTTTTCAGTTTATTCATACTTCACTCTATCTCAAGCAACTGATACACATGACTACACATATGTAAAAAAAATACATGATTCTCAGTATATATATTTCATGCAGAACCTATACTCATCACTTGATGAGAACATAATTTTCACACATATAATCAATCAGTGTTGATGAGTTCTGGTTTTGCACAAAATGTGTGTATTGGAGATCATGTATCTTTTTTGCATGTGTGTGGTCATGTGTATCAGTTGCTTGAGGTAGAATGGAGGATAAAAAGCCTAAAAAATCTTGAGTTCAAATACCTCTAGTTATATATATATATATGTGTGTGTGTGTGTGTGTGTGTGTGTGTATGTGTGTGTGTGTGTGTGTGGATACATAATGTTTGATAATATAGGGGTCAGATTGATATAATGTCTACATGGATATGATTATAATACTAAATTCAATAAGAGCTTTGAACTTTCTATCATCAATTTTCAGTGAAATGGACTATTGAATAGTTGAAAGGGAAGCCAGCCCAATAAAGTTTAATGAATTGCTATCTTAATATAAACTGAGCACTGATTGTATATATGGGTGAGAGATTATGATCTGAACCAACTGATTAGTGCTGGTTTTGCACAAAATACATGTGTTGGGATCATGTACTATTTTTGCATGTATGTGGTCATATGTATCAGTTACTTGAGATAGAGTGGAGGATGAATAGACTGAAAAATCCTGAATTCCAATTCCTATAAAAAACATTCAGAATAAGCAAATTACAGTGCCTTAGAATTACTTATTTAAATATGTTTGCTTTGTTTAATCTAAAAATGGCTTTAGATTTACCTTACATCATGCAAAACATATTCATTCATAAATAAATAATCAATCAAAATAAAAATTGAGGCTTTGACCATTATAGTAATGTAGCATATTCATTTATATTTCAATTTTTTTAAAAAAATTCTAGGATATAGATAATTAACAGTACATTATGTGATTTTTTTTTTCTAAATTATTTAAATAGTATAAGATTGTTTCGTTAAATTGTACTTGTTTATTGAAAATTGTAACAGTATTAATATAATGCGTGGCTTGCCAGCTTTATTCCTCTATGTAATATTTACCATTGTGAAAAAAACAACAACTAATAGATAAAAATAAAATGTCTATATTTATTTTTGAATTCATGGTTATAAGGGTATATTAAATAAAATCAAGAAAATAATATATTTTGCAACCAAAACAATATCAATTACTTTTTTAAAAACTACATAAATGATAAATCAAATATATGTCAAAGTATAAATTCATAACAAATGTCTGCATTAATTTTTTAATTTATGAAGTCCAATATTTATTCTTGAATTTATGGTTAATGTATATTAAATACTGCTTACTTTAATTTCATATAAATTTTATGTGTGGACTACCAAAAATATATTTTTATTGTAAAATACATAATCATTTAATTTACTTAATAATGTATTTGTAACAGTAAATTCAGGAATAAATGTGAGCATCATAAATTAAAAAATAAATGTAGACATTTTTTTTGAATTTTCATTTCTGCATCCATTTCATTATCAATGTATTTTTTATTAAATAATTAATATTGTTTTGATAAATAAATTATTTTTATTGCAAAATAAATTATTTTTTTGATTTTATTTAATATATTCTTGTAGCCAAAAGTTCAATAATAAATGCAGATAATTTATGTTTTAATAATTAGCTTTTCTTTCACTCTATGTTATGTACTATGTAGCCAAATCATACAGGTAGACCACATACTATATTAGTAACATTGTAACTTATGACATATTTTGTACATTTAGAACAATGATAGAACAATAAATTTAAAAACTAAAGATTCCTAAATTGATTCTCAGCTGAGTAATCAACTGAATAGAGCTTCCATACTCAATCTGCTAATTAAGTACCAAATGTTGCATGATTTTTAAATCATTTAACCATATGATTATATTTATTTATAATAAGTATGTGATACTAATTATATAAAAATAAATTACAATTTCAAAATAAAACTACAAAAAATTGCTACATTCATTTAAAAAATGTTAATTTAAATTACTTTCTTTACATATATCTTCTATTAATATATTTTTTTAAAAAGCATGAAAATAAATATTAATGAACAGTTATATTCTCATCAGAATTGAATATATATATATATATATATATATATATAGTTATTTCAATCATTAAATATTTGAATCCAAATTTTAGTGAAAACATAGCATGTTAGTGATATGCTTGAATATCAAGTTGTCATAAGTGATTTAGAATAAAATACTAGTCATCACATAACAAATTAAGATCAACCCATTCATATTTAAATAAAATAAGTTTATTTTAGTCTGTATTCCAATCTTGATAGTTGTATGATCTTCAGGTTTATTTAAAAGTAGAAAATATTATTGCTTGAATTTGCATAGATCAATTAGCCAATGCCAGATCATCAAAAAATAAGACACAACTTACAAGAGAAAATGAGAGAAGAGGGAAAAAGGGAGCTGCAGTGTGATTAAAGTATTGTAAATTCATCTTACAATTACTCATAAATATTGATCTTGTCTAAACCATAATATTATCCAGATTGGACTGAACATACAATGCAACTGATTGACAAATGACAATAAAAATAAATATTATATAAACAGGCCAATTAAAGAACATCTGAATGAATTCAATGATTTCCAATAAGAATCTGGTTCTATATATTGAAAATTTATTTAAGAAGGACATATCAGACAACTGTCAGATATCAGACGATAGTAACATTATTGTTCACTATTTGATAGAATAGTGAAGCATATTCAGCCTAAAGCAGGAAGCTGCTAGCCAATTATATCATCGTACCTGCATGAGGTAAGCCTTTTGTAGGCTGGAAGAATCAGGATTCAAAAGAAGAGTTTCAGAATTCCTTTTTAGGCACTAGCGATATTGTTAACAACTAAACTTTTGTAATTTACCACCATAATGAAGATAAACATCTGTAGATAATAATTGTGTGTCTACATATATATGTATTTAATATTTTTATGGTTGTATAATGAAAATAAAGTATTAACCTTAATCTTGAAAAGGATGTATATTTCACTGAAGCATCAGAAATTTAAACTTTTTTTTTATATATATATATATATATATATATATATATATATATATATATATATATATATATATATATATATATATATAATCATTAAAAACCAATTAACACTTAGACAATCCCTGTATAAATAACAATCAACAATCTCAAACTGTCATCAAGGCAACCTCCTTTTTTTATATATATATATATATATATATATATATATATATATATATATATATATATATATATATATATATATATACATTTCAAACCTCTTCTAATTACATTAAGATTAGTATAGATAATGTGTGTGCTTAAATTTAAATATTATATGTATATTGTTAAAAAACGATTCTAATAATATTAATATTGCACCACATGAATTTTGGGCATGCCAAATGTAAAGAAAACTAAACTCTAAAATATGTAAAAACAATGATAATGAAGCAGTATTGTTTCATGAACAGCAACATGTTCTTCAATGGAAGTTGGATGAGCCAAATGTAAAAGGAAAACTAATAAAGACTGCCAAAAATGTAAAAATTAAAATAAGTGCTGCTTACTGAATAGCTTACATATTTGGGTAATCATGACTATAATAAAATATTATACTGAGCATGACTAGCTGATTGTGCAAGTGTCTCAAAGATTTGGGCAACTACACATAATAAATAAATCATGAATCAAATGATTTTCTCCATTTGTACACCAAATACCTGGGCAATCTAAATATATTACATGAAATGTAACACTTATTTAACTAAAATATATAACTAAAATAGATAAATAAACAGGTCGATTCACAAATGGTTCTATGGCAATTTAAATTTATATTTATAATGGACTCATAAATTTGTAAAGAGCAGCAATAGTCCAAATAATGAGTATCTTGTCTGGCAAAAAAGATATAATTCAATAAATAATGACTTATATGTGATAATAAAGTGCATTATGGGATGCACAATAAATTATTTTAATTGTATAATAAATTATGTGATAAAACAATTTTATAATGATTGATGCAATAGGCAAATAAAAATACTTAAGTTAATAATAATAATAATATAAATTTACTAAGATAAGTATTAACTCATTTAGATGGGTAAAATAAAGATTATAATTCTAATTTACCAACTGCAATCTAATACCTATCATACATTTTATAACTCATCTCCCCTTCTCTTTTCTTTTTATATATTTCAAAGAAAGACCTTTATTGATGGCCATAGGCTTACATTTGTTATAAGCTACTCCATATACATTTACATTGCTAGTGAATGGAGCAAGTTTAAGTATGTATATGTGATGGAACAAAAATAAAACTAAATTAGGAGGGAACGGTAATTAAACATTGTTGTGTTTCTTGAACATGTTTTTTTAAAATTTATGAATTTTACAGTAGGCATGGTAATTAGTTTATTCATTTACAAATTTCTCTTTGGATATTTTTTATGCAAATACATTTAATGAGGATGCAAATACATATGTATATGTTACATTTGTGAGAATTATGTCACACTATCACCGTTCAATTGCAAACATCAACATGTATAACTATTGTGGTGCTGGGTTTAGTTTGCTTTCCAGCATTTGAGTCTTGATTTTGTTGTTACAGTCCTCTATATCAATGGTATGCAGTCAAATACAACATTCTCTGTATTTTTATCTGTAGATACATGTCACATTTTTTTGAGAAATATATTGGTTGATGGCACAGATTGGCAGTTATATGGAGCCACCTTAGAGGTTTGATTGTTGTGTTATTAGTGACCAGGTTGCTGCAAAAATATCTGGATGTGCAATTTTATTGTCTCTAGTTTGCAATTTTGACAGTTTGATATTGAATGTTTATGGATGTCACTTTGTGTTGTTACCTAAAGTGAATGTGCACCTAGTGCACTAATATGCATAAAGCACAAAAGTGGCTGCTTGGATTGATGGAATAGAGCCTTTGTAAAATGAATTAAAGATTGTCTGAAGGGTAGTGTTAGATTTTCTATATGCTTCTGTCATGATGTAGCAAATTCTGTCCAGTGTTGAACAAAGATAGAAAAGATGTTGTTGTGAGCCCTAAGACATTGGGGACAGAAAGGATCTATGTTAGTGTACAGTCTCTGACATCTCAGAAAATATGTTGTTGGCAGTGTGTGCAGGTTTAATCTCAATAAAAAATTCAAAATACCTTGGCTCCCTAGATCATTTTTTAAACATACAGAGTAATTGTTGATTCTAAGCATTTTTGTCATTGGTGTCATGGCTTAGATTTGTATGGATTAATGAGTAAATTTGCCAGTATGAGTATTTGTATATTGTTTGAAGAGATATATTTGGAGACATGGTTTTTTACATAATTGATGATTGATGATAGTTGGTCATAGGGGGGGGTGATGGCCTATCAGTTGGGGTTACTTGAAGAATGCATTTTTGTAGCCTTCTTTAGATGGAAAGTATAAATGCTATGAAGTTCTAGTCCATTGTGAATGGGTAGTCTGGTAAGTTGTTTTTCAGATATTGACACTGTCTTCCTTTGCCACAAAAGCTTATTGGAGAGAAAAGAGATTTTGTTTATCAAACCTTTAGAAAAAGTGACAATGGGTAATAGGTGATTTTTGTTGTGACTAGCTGTAAATAGCTGGATCTTGGAGTATATTAAAAGATATGCCTTTGAGAGTGAAGTAGTGATTCACTCCATTTTTTATTTGAGTTCATTTTGGATTTTAATTCTCATTGCACTTGCACTCATATAAAAAGAAAATCCCAGCAAGGCAGATGGCTTTCCCCCATATATGCCTATGTATTGTTTTGTATGATGAAGAGACCAAACTGCAGTCTGATTTAGATTGACCCGGAGATTTGTGTGTAACTGTGAATTATTGTAGTATTGTATGCAAGATCAGTAGATATTTTAGATGGGAGGAAGACAGTTATGTTATCCATATAAGTGATACATATTATCTGCTGAGATGGGTTTGGTATTTGTATGCCTATGTATGTTTGCTAGATTTTCACTAATAGAGGGTTAATATAGAAAGTGAAAAGTAATCAGCTCAGGGGGATT
This sequence comes from Epiperipatus broadwayi, assembly GCA_028023455.1. Taxonomy (NCBI): domain Eukaryota; kingdom Metazoa; phylum Onychophora; class Udeonychophora; order Euonychophora; family Peripatidae; genus Epiperipatus; species Epiperipatus broadwayi. The sequence continues at coordinate 7,078,207 of JAQFVV010000015.1, forward strand.
CTTGTGATATTGATTGTGTTGGAGTAAAAAAATATGGAATTTTTGCTTCTGAGTGTAATAGGTGTTTCCCAATTCGTTGGCAGACATTTTAATTAATATCTCAAATGCTACAAAATCAAAAGCTGACTCAATGTCAATTTGGACTGCAACTGGGCTATATTTTTTCAGCCTTGCGCTGAGCCCAACACAGCTTTGAAAAGGAGTTCTGCCTGTCCTGTAGATGCTTGCTTTCTTGCAAACTGATATGGTGAAATCAAAGGGAGCAGATATGGCTCAATCTTGTCTTTAATGACTTTCTCAATGATCTTCATGGCTACTGGGCCCATGAAGGTAGGATGAATGTTATTAAGAGTATTTATTGGGGCTGGTTTCCTATTAAATAATACTATTGCAATTGGATAAAGATTTTCAATGTTGTTTATTTTTTGAGAGATAGTTTGCAAGATTATATAAGACTTGAGTAGTTGTATAACTAAGGTGCTCATACACAAATTTTGGTATGCCACAAATGCCTGGATAACATGCATTTGGGAAGAGTGGCAAATTTCAAAGCAAATTCATTAGTGGTAAATGGTGTATTTGTTTCAGGCGATCCAAAATAATTGGGAGGGGGGTTGAAGAGTTAATAGTAATGTTTGAAGCTTCTGTTTTAAATGCTTGTAAATAGGTTCAATTGTGTTATGCACTGCATGTATAGTTGTCCCAATTCAAAGTGTCATAGGCACTCTAATGGTGGAGGGAAAACCCATGGCCCATCTGATGTAGCTTTTGACTAAGGCAGATTTTGCCTTTTTTGATAGGTAGTCTTCAAGTGCTGAATGGGTGTTGTTATATGCCTAAGTGTTCTTATATATATATATATATATATATATATATATATATATATATATATATATATATATATATATATATATATATATATATATATATATATATATATATATATATATATATTGTGAGAGGGTTTAGATATTATCTTCTGTGTAGTTCATTTGCCAGAACTAAAAGCCTGGAGGGTGAAGGTGTTTTTCTTGTGGTATGATCAATATTAAATGGAAGTATATTTATGTGTGCCTGATATCTCTTCACATCACCTAGTTGTTGTTCTTCAAGTTTATGGAGCATAATATATGTTTCAGAAAAATGGGATTCTGGAGTGGATGTAGTGTAGTTGGCTGAATTTCATTTAGATCGAGTGTTGCAGTTTGAGCAGAGTAGTCTAAGAATGGGGTGAATTGAGCTTGAGGCTCAATTGATAGTTGTGATATACATTTAAATTATAAAGCATATAATTGTAAAAGGGTTAATTATAAACTCTTTAAAAAAGCAATAAAAGAAAAAACTTTAATATTGTTACTTTTTTTAAAAAAAAGATTTTCATATTGTTAAAATAATAATGAATGTGAAGTAGGTTATTACTAAAGTAAATTATTAATAAAAACAAAACTTTAATAAATGTCATTAAAATTGTCATTACATTTTTTTATTCTTTATATAAATGAGAATTATACAGTTTTTATTAGTGTCTGTTACCACAATTTGCATAAATATGACTCCAGATTTTGCTAGAAAACACAAAGATAGGGATCTATAAGCAATTTGAATCATTAGATGATGTCCAACCATTTTTTTTATATTGCTCCAAACACATTCAATTATCTTAACTTTATGACAGTCAGTATTTTATTTTAATCATAAAGATATCAAACTAAATGGGAACCCATGTACCCTTTCTGTAAGTTATCTTACAGTACATATTTTTTTGCTATATGTTCCAAATATATTTATAAAGTAAGATAAAATAATCATAAAACTTTAAGCAAAAAAATATGTGGTCTTCGTGCTAAAATCATTTCTGTAGCTTTAACACACAAAACACAGTCATGTGACTCTTCCTTCTAATTCTAATAAGGCCTTGTTACCACTCACAAATAACACAAATAATAATTTAAACAAAAATATTTCATTTTAAAATTTAATAAATAAATGATTCATTTATTCCAGATTTATTCAAAACAATAAATAATTTATTAAACATTTAAATCTTGAATTGGTTTTTATTATTTAGCAATTTATAAACTATACAAAATGTCAAATGAAGATGCCGTATATCAAAATTTATATAAATACATGAAAGCAGTCCACACTTAAACAATATCAATATCAGCAACAATCTCAATCTGTAGTTATGGCAATCTTCTTTTTACAATAAAGGTGGTTATCCACCTTTCTCTATGGTACAGATTGTAAATAAATATAATAAGTAACATTTGTCCATTGTGTATTATTATTGAAAGTAAAATATTATTCTGGCAAGACTATCAATATAAACACAACAGAATTGATACAATTATGAGAGGATTTTCAATAATTGGTTAGTTAGATTATTGTCATTATTTTTTTAAAAAAAAAAACACTTGACAATAGCTAATATTATTATTGCAAATCAGTAAAAGAAAAAATTTGATAACAAAACACTAATGATTGCATCATTATCTAGCAAACAAAAGTTTATATATTTTTTTCTATGATGAAAAAAAAATCAAAATGGCAAAAATTATTTTCTTGGAAAGTTCAATGCTAGTAATTAAAAAAATTGGCCAACACATTTAAAAAAAGTTGTCTTCTTTCTTATGGCAAATCAAATCAAAAGTCAGAATTAAAATTAACAAACATTGATAAGTATTTGTGGTTCTCTGACTTATAAAATCTTATGATCTCCGTCAGCCTTAAAACTCCTAACTATATTATAGAGGCACTCTGTGTTCAAAAAGAGAGGGAAAAAGCTAGAGATTTTGACATAGAGCTCAGAAAGCTAGTGATAAGCTGCAACTTCAAAGATTTTCTAAATAAAGTAATAAGAGACCATTTCATTTATTGAATAAAAGACCATAGCCTTAGGATAAAGCTTTTCATGGGCCATACTATTTTTGATTTTGCAGTCTCCCAGGAAACACTAGTTGAGTCTATATTAAGTCAGGTGATAACATTAAAGAATGCTGTCCCAGAATTAAAATTGTAGGTCAGAAATATGGGTCAGATAAATATTCAAATGATCATACTAAATCAAAAAAGACTTCAAATTAAAAATATTAAAAATATTCCAGAATAAATTTGCAAATATAATCACAGAAGTTTATTATAGATACAATGCCACATGCCCATACCCAATGACCATATAAATACATAGTTTGTATATATTGTAATCTTGTTAGGCATATTGAAATTGCAAGCTTAAGAAAGAAAAACATAAAAATGGAAAAGTTCATTTTATAATACCCTGAAGAGTAAAATCCTACAAAAGTCAATACCAGTATAAAAATGTAAGAGACACTAATTCTGTTCTCAAAAACCTCAATAACAATTAATAATATCTAAATGATCTGCAATCATCATTGTATCAAAAAATGCCCCAGCTGTTAATAATAATAAAAAAATATTTACTTCAACTTAACAATAGAATGAAAACTGATTATCAAGGTAACCAAATTTCACTCTTGGGTAAAGCAAGAGTGAAAGTTATAGTGCTTAAAACAATTATTATTTTACTTCTTATTGTGTTGGCTGATGAGCATAACAATCTACTAAGTCATGACTGACTTAGTCATTTAGGCTAGACCAAATTATAAATATAACAAAATTAATAAGAGATTGTTCAGCAGAAGGTCTGCACCTAGAACAGCTTGTCAAAGAAATAAAATTAATATATTGTCATTGCAGAGCTGTCAGGCTGAGGGATTGATTCAAAAGACAAAAAGAGCTCTTAAATAAATAACAATGGATACTTAGAATATCCTTATAATGAGAATGTTCTTGATTTAGCATACTATATCTAGGCAACCTCCCTGGTGAATAGTTATTTAACAAGGCTTTTAGAACAAATCTATCAGTTCTCAAAATATATTAAAAAAATTGCCAAAATGCAGGTTGGTATCTGAGTACTATTTAATAGAACCACAAAATTGGTTCCAGCAACAATTTAATTACACAAGGCTTGTAGATGGTAGTTGTTCTTCCATAAGCTCAGAAATCAGTTAAGCCAGACTATGAAACACCATGCAATAATGAAGAGTTCACCAGATCTGGTGAAGAAATCAGATCAGACATAGAAACTGTCTGGTAATGTTAATGAAATGAGATATGATAATAAAACCATACTTGATGATGATGAAATCAAGCCAAATAATAAAGCAAGAAAATAACTTAAGATTCCACCAAATTACCTTAAAGATTATGTATTCCAAAATAAGCTATTGCAAGGAAAGAGAATATTGTGAACTCATTTTATTCCATAAATAATGGACTTGCACAAAATACAATATTAATACATTAGACTAAATTATAACACAGCTGACCAATGAAATGACAATGAAAGTAAATATCAGACAATGGCATAAATAGATCAAATGGAGAGCTAGGTCAGCTTTACAGAAAGGAAAGATATCTCTCTCTCTCTCTCTCTCTTTCTTTCTCTCTCTCTCTCTATATATATATATATATCAATATTTACTAGAATAAAAACTACAAAATTTTAAAAAATGCCTGTATAAAATTAAAGATTAAAATTCTTTGCTATAGCTAGCTTCGGTATATTCCACCATCTTAAGTAGCAATCCGTTAATATTTAAATATGATCAAAGTCTCACACCAGTACAATTTTCAGACATCAGATACAGTTACTCAATGTCCTCTATTTTGTAGAATGTAGTAAGGCTTACTCAAGCTTTGAGTAGAAAGCTGCTAACATCAGTGTAAACTGAAAGTATCAGGGTTCAAAAAGAGACTAAGCATTCCTTTCCAAGGACTACTTACACCGTTATCAATCAAACTTTCGCAATCTGCCATCCGTAATGAAAGCAAACATCTGTATATGAACTATTGTATATAAATCGTATTATTGTAAATATTTTAACATTTATTTACTGAAATGTAAATTGTTATGGAATGAATGGGGCATTATTACGACAATTCTATCGATATAAGCACAGTATAAAGTGAGAAAAGATTTTTAAAGATTTCATCTTAGAATAAACGTTTAAAATTTTACCTTTAAATAAAAATGCTTATTTAAGGATGACATTAATAAAACATAAAAATATATATTATGCTTAGAATTTGAATATCATTCTGCTTTAAAAAAATAGAATCTATAAAGGATGTTTCTAAAATTTACAATTAAAAAAAGGTAAATAAACCTAAGATCTCAATGACATTTCAGCTTGCTGCTTAACGACTAAAATTAGAGAAATTAGTCGTTGACATGAAATTATTCATAAAATCAATACAGTCCTGTCAAGCGTTGGTGGTCGAGAGGTCAGCACAGCCGCCTTATAAGCAGTTACCAGGGTTAGCGGGTTCGCTTCCCGGCCTATACTATGACATATGAGAGAAAAAAAATCAATACAGTCCTGCATTTATTATAACAAAATATTTATACAAATAAAATGTTCTAAAAATCAATGCAGTCCTGCATTTATTATAACAAAATATTTATACAAATAAAATGTTCTAAAAATCAATACAGTCCTGCATTTACAATAACAAAATATTTATACAAATAAAATGTTCTAAACGCTAATTTGCAATTTTTAATTAGCAAGATTACTAGTGTTGAAATCTTGAAATATTATTAGCTAGATATATACAAGAAAAAAAATTTATAATTTCATTTTACACATTTTGCTAGAGCAAGATAAGACATCTATAAATATTTTCAAACCTGTAATAAAATTATTTCATTTGTGCCTAAATTAATAAAAATCACAAAGAACTAAAAGAATAAAATAACACTAAATCTTACTTGGATTACAGATCACGAATATAGAATTTGAAATGAATTACTTTTTCAATTTAATTACAGCAGACGATAAAGTGAGTCTGAAAAAGTTACGTAAAATATTTAAAAAAACAAAAACAAAAAAAAAAAAAAGATTTTTGAGCCAACTCTTTTTCCGATAAAAATTATATAAAACCTCCTAAAAATTTCAATTTCTTAAGTTATGTATAGCTTTTAATTTAAAATAATTATAATAAACTATCGTTTATATAATAAATTTCAATCCGCGGGAAAACGTAAGTTTTTTTTCATCCTAATTTTAAATATTTAGTCTTAAATTATTAGTACTTTACTTGGTATTTATTGAAATTGTAAATATCTTATTTTAAAATAGCTTTAAATATTTTTAATATTTTAAAAAATTACTTTCTATTTAATAATGTGCTTTTACTTTTAGCAATTATTATTACTGATGTTTCATTTTACGCAGATTATATTTTTAAAACGTAAAGAACATTGGTTTTTGTTTATTTTATTATTTATAAAAATTGTTTTGTTATAGAAGGCAGTACATTACCGTGTATTAAAGTATTTATAAAATTGAAAAAATAAGATTTATCGTATTAAATCAATATATTTAAAATTTTATAGATAGTTCGGTAAAAATGATTGGAATAAAGTATATAAATTAAACGGTTTTTCAATACTATTTGATTTCACAATATTCAAAGTATGACGCCCAACATTCTATTTCCTTAACTGATTATAAATTTATTTAACATCGAACAGCAAGACTACACACAATAAGTCATTATTAATTTCATTATTATAACTGGCTTTGATTATAAATTTTTTCATAAAGCTTCTCCTAACTTACTGATACATAATTGTATTTGCGAGCAGGGCATATTTCTAATGTCTGCCTCATATATTCTTATCGATACAATTGTTATTATGTGATTATTCATATGGTAAATGAAAACGGATAGGCTGCTGAGCAATATGCACCAGCAAGTATAGTGAGTTTACTGGCTTTTTATCTCTGAGTTTAAGACCAAGAAATACAAATAATCTTTCTTTTCAGTTGACTAATAGTTCTTAACTGAAGTATTAGTTAAGTTATTTTAAGATAGGATAAATGTGTGTGGGTTTTTTTTTCCTTATAGATATTTATAACCATGATAGAGAAAATCAAATTAGGGAGCTTTAAAGTTGCCAACCAAAACAAGAGTTGTTAACCGAAGATAGAAAATGCTAAAAATTCCCTGATTGCAGACTTATAGCATGAATTGGAAAAACTGTTTAATATTAAATGGAATGTTGCTAGACTTTGTTAAATTAAAAAAAAAAGTGAAGAGTCAATTTAAAAAGTGGACATATACTTCACTATAAAAATATAAATATTGCAAGCACAAGTTGAGTGAGATTTAATATAAATAAAAAGTGAAATAACAATATTGTGGAGGTTAATCATAATCAGACAGAATAACAAAATTAATTATTTAAATTAATGGAAGATAACAAAAACAGATAATTCAGGTTTATGCTCTAACAAGTTCTCATTGCGATGAAGAAATACAGATTTTTTTTTATCTGGATATACAAAATTCTTTTGATCAGACTAAACAACATTCTAAATTTTGCCATGGGAGACTTTAATGCTAATATTCATAAATGATTAAAAAATGAAAGTGATGTAGTTAAATTTAGTTACGGTGATAGAATCGAGTGTGGATGCAGATTTGTGGATTTTGTAGAAAAAGAAAAACTATATTATGAATTCTTTCTTTAAGAAAACTGCTAAATGACTGTGAAAATATAAGTATCCACATGAAGTTACAGCAGAATTGGATTTATTTTGATTAACAGAAAATATATATTTCAAGATTGTTCTTAGTAGATGTAATACAGAAAAGATCATTGATTTGTAGGATGTATGATAATGCAAAACTAGAGATAAGAAAACTATTAAGAAAATAGTATTAATAGTTAATATTTCTAACTTTCAGAAACATTCCAATAATTTACAAATATTAATAGACTTGATTGAAGCCAATAAGAAGATACCTAATATATATTAAGAATTTTAAAAAAGATACCTAACATCAAACTCTCTCAGTAATTTATTAATAAATTTTCTACTGAAACAAGTCAATGTATAAGAGAAAGAAAGAATATAAATTTTTTACAAATGTTCAAGAAGAATTGAATATTTAAAATTCTGTGAAATAATAAAAAATAATTAATAATAATATAAGAAAATGTAATTATGAATTGGCAAGGAAAGATATAGAAAAAAATAAAAGTATTAGAAGTGTAAAACAACATCTTGATATTGAAAGAAAAATTGTTTCAGCAATGAGAAGATTGAACTATTACTAAAAAGAGAGTTAATGTCAGAAAATATATGGAAAAGTTTCATGAAGAGTTGCATAATAATAAAGAATAAGAAAGCAAAATATCCTCATCAATTACTATATCTTCTGAATTGCCAAGTATTTCAAAGGTAGACATGAAAACTGCAATTAAATCTGTAAAGAAAAGAAAATCTTTATTAAATGATGGAATTATTTTTAAAAGAGCATGTTAAAAAACAGAATATTTATTGATAAAACCATCTAAAAAATGATAAAGATATACCAGATGATTGGAAGAATGCATTAATGATATAAAAAAAGTTATTAGAAATTACAAACCTAGCAATCTTATATAAATTCTTTACAAATTTTTACTATGATAATTATAACTCATCTACAGTGAACTTTGGTTTCTAAACAAGCAAAAGAACAAGCTGGATTTAAAAGTAGTTTTAGCACACTGGATCACATCCAAGTGTTGAGGCATAAATTATAAAAAATACCAATGAATATGAATTGTCATTATGTTTTAGATTTGTAGATTATGAAATGAAATTTAATTTTATAAGCATTTCAATAGAGATTAAAGCTTTTAATTATAAAGATATAGATTCAAGATATCATATTTTGAAAAACATTTATCAAAATGCAACAACAGTGATTAGATTACATGATGATACTAAAAAAGTTAATATTAATAAGGGTATATGATAGAGTGATTCTACATCTCCAAAACTTTTTACAGTAGTTTATGGATTAAAATGGAAGAGAATAAAATTAAATGAAAATTATTAAATACTTGGTGAATTAAAATGGAGACTAATAAAGTAAAATCATCTAGATTTTACAGATGATGGGTCTGTTTTTGCAAATAATGTTCCAAGAATTCAGGAAGTGTTGCAAAAGTTAGTCCAAGCATAATGTTCAATGGTTATTTTCAAAAGAAAATAAAGATTAATAATCATAAATTAGAAGTTAAAACTACATATATTGTGGTCGGATTATGAATACAATTACAAATGTAAGAATTAATCATATCATTATGTTGAGGATAGAAATTACTTAGTATTAAAAAGAAATATGCCTAATTCTATGTATTTGACAAAAGAACATTTTTAATACATGTTTTACAGTTTTTATTTATGGATTTGAGACTCGGTAACTTAACAGAAGAACAGATATAATTGAAAAAATTGAGAGACTGGAATGAATCTATTTCTGGATATATTCTAGAAAAGACAATAATAGTCAAAATTTTAAATTATATTTCAAGAGATTATAAATATCTAGAAAGTGACTACATGTGATATAGATGAATAAAATAAGGAAGTATACTGGTGTGATATGGAGAACATAGACTAGAATTGAAGAAATTGGATTAAACTTGAAGAAATCCTTCATCCTTTAGTGGATTAATAATAGGTGAAAATGATATTGATAGTTTATTTCAGGAACTTTGCCTTTGACCATTTGAAATAATATTAGACTGGTCACTCATTATTATTTTATTAAAAAACATTTTAATTCATCATTGATAGTACTTTTCTTTAACCATTTTAAAATCTTTATTTCTTTGAGAGCATTTGTTTATTGTCACTGCTGTCTCACTAATATTTTTTTTAAACAATGTATTTACATCAGTTATAGACCACACCTTGTTTTTGTGCATTTTTGTATATGTGTTGAGATATCTATATTCCAGTCCATTTTATAGATCACATTATGTTATTACTTAAATTTTATTTATTTAAATACCAAAATAATAAAATCTTTATAAAACAAATTTTTGATTATCAGTATATTAATATAGAGTTTCTTGCTAAATTTTTTAGATATTTTTAATTTGCACAACCATATTAAATAATAAAGCACATATTGTATCTTTTTTGTAAAAGAATATGACAATCTTTCTGTTAATTCTAATAATAGGAGATAGGTTAGAGTTTTAAATAGACCATATTGTTAGTTATATGCACATAAAAGAATTTAGGTGAGCCTATTCAGTGATAATTGTCAATATTCTATCAATATCATAAATTGACCAAATTTTATTGAACTATTTTTTGGATAAAATTTATTATTCACATTACTGATGGATGATTCTTTCTTTCACACACACAACTTAATTAGATTTGAAAGTGAATAAATAAAGAATTCAGCAAACTCGACCCTACAATTATTTTGCATTTAGAAACTTATTGCTGAAATTATTTGCTTGGGTACCAGCATTATACAAATGAAAATATTTCAAAATTTTATAATACACCATATTTTAATATTTCATATTAAAAAAATTATTGAAAAGCAAAGTTCATCTTTTTTAGACTTGTTTTTATTTACATTGCTTTGGAAAGTAAGACTAACTCAAATTATGCTTTGTAAACAGTATTTTCAGAATACCTTGATGGTTCATAATTTGACTGCATTGTTGAAATATCACTATTTGTTTGATCTAAAGATCATGGAAGCGAGTTGACTTTAACCACAACCTTACTGCATTAGTGAAATATCAGCTATTTATTTGATCTAATGATCATTTAAGTGAAATTTTGAGATTGATTTTTACTATGACTTGACTGCATTATGAAAGTATCACTATTTGTTTGATATAATAATCACTTAAATGAAATTCTGAACTTGATTTTAACCACAAAATATTCACACTACTGCTCTCAAAATTCTAAAGCTATTACTTTCTAATATTTTACTTGTCCATGTTTTTCTCAATTGTATTAAAAGTATATCCATTTCCATTAGAAAATTTTTGCATTTATCACCAATATTTCACATCATTTGAAATATTTCATATGATTTTTTTGCTCTTCTCCATATTCTATACTCTCTCTCTTTGTTTTTAGAGAATCTAAAATTCAATACTAATAAACTATATGTCATCTTTGTAAAAAAAAAAAAAAATTTAATCTTTGTGTTGATGTTTATATTATTGTTAAGGACATGATCTTTATTCAAAATATCAAATGTGCACCATATATACTAATTCTTTATAAATTAAAATGAGGCATGCCTTACAGGTTTCTAGTAATCATTTTCTTCTCATGATCTTTATTGATTTTTCCATAACACTTACAGGTTACGTATCCTTATATAAAATTAGATTTTGGATCAAAAATTATTTTCTATAAGGTTTTTCCATCTATATGGGTACCATATAATAACCAATGTAAGGCATTTTCAATAATTTATATTTCATGGTATATCTTTCGAAATTACTTTTCATTTTTTATTATTATCCACTTCAAGTTGAAGGTTTCAGTTTCTGTTATCCATAGATTCTTCTTATTACCTCAAAAAAATTATACAATCTCTTGGAATCTTGTTCAAAATTTAATTATTCATTTTTTGTCATCTCTTCTGGCAACATGATTAACTCCTTATTTTTTCACTGATATCTAATATAACTGTTTGTTTTTTCACTTTTATCTCCTTACATCTTGTTTTTCTCAAAATACTTTTTAATACTTCTATATATGTATATATGGTCTAAAGTCTCTGTATTCATTTGTTAGGCACCCAACTCACACATCTATATATAATCAAAAATAAAATATTAATTCTTTCAAACACATAGACATATTTACTTTTAATAAAATCCTTCATTCAAGTTTAATTTCATCTATTGTGTTTCCATCTGTCTTAATAATCTGGCCAAGGTATTTGTTAACTTCTAATATATTGCTATCAATTCTTTATTTAAATAAAAAAAAGAGTCATAGATCACATGAGCCCATTCTTTTAAGCTCATAAGATACAAACAATGAGCATTGTTAATTGCTCAACAAACTTTGTGATAAATGCTTAGCCAGAGAAAGCATTTAAAATATCTCTGTCAGGAAACTCCCTCCAAACCTCTGACCAATGGTTTTGTGCTTTGGCACTTCTCAGAGAGGCACTAGGGTAGCTTCAGACACTAAATCTAAAAATATCACCAGCAGCATGATGATGATAATGATGATGATGATATAGAAAGAAATCAATGATAACCAAATAAGGTCAAAAAGAATGGAGTGGCAAATCAAACAACAATAGAATATAAGCAATTATCGATACAAAAGATAGAACAGCTGGTAGAACTTGAGTTGAATCAGCAACATGATTAAAGCACAGACAGTGGGAAAAGCTGGGATTCCAGTCATGTTTGACATTCAAATATTGATCTTATTATATGAAAAAAATGCAACAGGACAGTTATAGAAAATTCCAAAAAAATGACATTGATAGAATATTAAAAAAAAAATAATAGAAAAATGCAACAGAAGAGTGAGTTGATATTTCAAAAAATGCTGCAGATAGAATTAAAAAAAATATGGAATAAATGCAAAAAAAAAGTGATTCAAAATTATAAGATGCAGACAAAAATTAAAAAATCACTAAACACATACAAAGAAATAATTTGAATCTCAATAATCAATGGAGAGAGATTCCACAAAAAAATTGAAGCAAAATAAAGAAAATCAGAGGGCAGTACAAAAAAGTTTGAATTTTTCTAAACCAAGACAAAAGATGATGCAAGAGACCATGAAAAATATCAAAGTGAAACTATAAGTGCAAGAACAAATGCAGCAGCAAATAGAAATTGTACAAAGAAAAATGTGTGTGGAGAAGATCATAAAAATTTGTCTACAACGGTAAATATGAACATAAGAAAATATACAGGCATTATAGAAATACTTGAAAAAATTTGGAAATTGAAAATAGTTGAAAAAGAGGAAATGAAAGATGAGTTCATAATATAATATCAGAAGATGAAAAAGAATTAATGTTGGGCAGTCATCCAAAAGAGAGTGGAAAAACCCAGAAAGATGTGATTAACACAATACATAAAATAGAGACTCATTGTGGAAAATGAAAGAATAAACTCAGAACTGGTTTAAAGAATGGGTGAAAGAAACAGGGGATGTGAGGATATAAAGAATACTAGGCCAGAGGAAATTTAAAAGAATGATGACATAATGATGGGATGTTGGAGTCCTAAGATATATAGAATTGACCACTAAACATCACATGATCACCATTTCTTTTGCTTGCACATAACTGTTATTAAAACAGGCAAAACTCTCCATAGAGTAGTGCCACTCAGTGTCAGCCAGGTAATCAATAGATTCCAGAAAGTCTACTCATTCAATATCTCCAGACTAGTTTCTGGCTTGTGGCCTTCATCAGTGAGAAGCCTTGGATCTGAGAGCTCTGCACCTAGATCTTAGGATCTAATGCAACCCTCCAGCAGTCACCTTTTATTTCTACTTAATTACAAAACTATAAGAATAAAATTTAAAACACAATATTTTCAATCTAAGTTCAATAGCTTATATAGTCATTATGGGTCTGAACTCAGTTCAGTACCCATACATTTTGATGTCTTTGGTTCTTTAATAACCATAGCCACCACTATCCTATTAAGCAGAATTGGTGTTAAACGAAACATCACATGATCACCATTTCTTATGCTTGCACATAACTGTAATTAAAACAGGCAAAACTCTCCATATAGTAGTGCCACTCAGTGCCAGCCACCAAAATGTATGAGTACTGAACTGAGTTTAGACCCATATGACTATATAAGCTATTGATCTTAGATAGAAAATATTGTGTTTTCAATTTTATTCCCATAGTTTTGTAGTTAAGTAGAGGTAAAAGGTGGCTGTTGGAGGGTTGCATTAGATCCTAAGATCTAGGTGCAGTGCTCTCAGATCCAAAGCTCTTCACTGATGAAGGCCACAAGCCAGAAACTAGTCTGGGGATATTGGATGACTAAGCACTAGATGGGGATTATATGCACATGCCTTCTGGCATTCATTGATTACCCTGGCTGGCACTGAGTGGCACTATTGTATGCAGAGTTTTGCCTGTTTTATATATAGAATTGCCAATCCATTTTTAAAGATACAAGTTATCAGAGATTTTGCAGGTAAAACACATATGAAATATTTGGATGACTTGGAAAGTTATATCCAGTGAAAACAGCTGACAGAAAGGAAACAAGTGGCAATAGACGGCATATTATGACCTCCAAGGCCTTTTCAAAAACAGAACATGTTAATTAAAAAAACCCATCTCATATGCAGAATATAGATGATATGTTTTAAGCAATTTTTGGTGAAAAGAATGCTAGAAATAAATTCAGTATTAGGTCATGCAAGAGAGAATTTGGGCAGGTAAAGGTGAAAGCTATACTGTAAGCTACATCCATTTTTTTAGATGCCTAGTGGTAAAATTAAGGATGCTGGCTATTTGCAGTATAGTGAGAAGATAAATTATAAAAATAATTCACCGCAATATGCCTTTAAAATAGAACAGATGATTTTAACTGCAGATAAAAAAAACTAAAATGTATGTGGCTAAATTTCCAAATGCCATCAGCATGTGTTTGAAAAACCAGAAAAGTATTGACTATCAAATAAATTAGAAATGAAGCTATCTTTGGCATATGTGGAAGACATTGATTTTGACCATAATAACAATGCAGAAAAAGAAGGGAAAGCTTAAGTAGCAATAGTCCAGCATGGTGAAAAAAGCAGTGTCAATCTAAATTAGGATCTTGTCACCAGTGAAAAAATATTTTGACAATCTTTCTGGTTCTATGAAAAGGATAAATGATTTTCTGAACAGATGCTGCAATATAGCATATAAAATAAACTATGAAAAATCAAAGTACACATCTTCGAGAAAATAAAATTGTATATAATGAACACTGAAAATGGCAACTAAAAACAAGTAAAAGTGATTTTAATAATCTTAGTGAAAGACTGCAATTTTTTTGAATATCTGGAAGTGGCAAAAAAATAAACCTACAATTTGGATTTTCACTGAAATTCTAACATCTGGAGAGAAAAAATTACTTCATTGCATATCATAGATGATAAATATATGCCCCTATTTTCCTCTCTATGAAAAATTCCTTTCGACATAAATGGTGGTAAAGAGCTAAATAATGCACCAAATTTTAAAGCCACATAAACATAAAAAGTAATGACAAGTTGGAGATATGTTGAGAAGAGTATTGGTGTGTGTGGATATGTGGTCTCAGTGTACACTTTTCAGATATCTGATCATTACAAAATGTGAGAATTCTGTGTAAATACTTACATAATTGCTTGGAAATTTATATAGCATCTAGGATACATGATATACTTTTGATAGCACCAGATAAGATCTCCTGAACAATAAATAATCTGCCAGCACAGTATTTGATGAGGGAAGTTTGTATAGAAAGTCATTGCCAATAGAAAAAGTTTTGACTTTGTTATCAGCTTACTAGTAGTATATGATTCTCATTTTCATCCGTATGTTGACATAAAAGTTCTGTGGGATATTGCTTATTATTATACAAGTGTTTTCTTATTGTTAGAGAGATGCAAATTGAAATACTTTAGGTGAGAGTTTAGTAATGGTTTGGGGATGTAAACACATGAATTTATCTAATCTTTTTATGTATTTTATTTGTTTTAATCAAGAGACTTTTTTTCAGTTATAGAGGGGGAAAATGAAAAAAAAAAACGGAAGAAAAATGTGACCACTCAACAAATGGATATGTAATCATCCAGTGATAATATAACATTTAAAAAGTAGAAAACTATCTGATAAAGATATAATAGTTGGTAACTAGTAAATTCACAGATTAGTAAATAAAAGAAGATGACAAATAATTCGACCTAGAGTAAGAGAGATTTAGTTAAGGTTAATTTTTAGGGATAGATTATGTGCAGGCAAGCATGTTTTATCACTTACGCTAAATCAATAGTTGAATACAGTTATATATTCTTCCGATAGTAAATAAAAACTTTTTTTTAATTAAAAACAGGTAGAATTTAAATAAAGTAATACCTAGAAGTGAATAAATAGAGTTAAAATATATGAAACAAAATTGGATAAATTTAATATGCATTCTAATTTTTGCTGAATTCATTAATTTTAATAGAATTAAGAAATTTTAACAAGCTTAAATCTAATAAATTCAATACTTCTGTTATTATAAAATGTAAATCACTATCTAACAATACGACTATTGTATAAAACAGAGAAATATTAAAATAATATAAAATTCAAACGAGTTGAAAACGCTTGGCAATAGCGTTTTATATTATTTTAATGTTTCTCTGTTTTATACAATAATTGTATTGTTAGGATTATGAAAATCAAATCTGAAAATATGTTTTTACTTTTAAAAAAAAGAACGGTAATAAATTTATGATTATTGGATTTCTAAGTTATTTATTTATAAGTAATGTAAAAAAGAGAGAGAGAGAGAAAATTGAATGGGTCACAATTATAGTTCTTAATCCTTAGTATATAGTAAAGCATGATAAAATTAACTGTTTATTAAAAATGTTGTTGAATCTTATTCACATCATGAATTGAGAAGATATTTAAAGATTAGTTTCAAACAGAAAATAAAATTAGTGGTTTAAAAAAAAAACAGTTGTTTTAACAATTCAACTTACAAGCCTGTTGTGTACAGAAGCCAGATTTGACTTAAGCCAACTGTACACAAAGTTTTAAACTTAACAACTAGTTTCTTATTGTGAGAATATAATATTATTAGATTGTTAGTATTTCAACTAGCTGCTTGTTGTTGAATTCCATAAATATGATCGATCTCAATTGCTCAGTTGGGTAGAGTGTTATCTTAAAATTCAATATTCAAAAATGTAAGAGTTCAGTTTTGATTCCCATGCTATTACTGTCACTGGTTCAGCCAGCAACATCCAAAGAAGAGAGGAGAATCTCTTCTGAAACATTGTGCATATACTAACCTGTATGCTATTACTAATAATTGAATGTAATTGGAAAATTTAAATAAAGTTAATTTTTCTAAAAACATTCAATATTTAATATTAGATGATGGAAATAGTCCAATATATAAATACAACAGTTCTTTATAATTTTGCACTATAACACTGCATTTTCTTATTGCGTTACTTTATTTTACTCTTTTAACTTTTTTTCATTTGCTTTTCACTACTCTCTATTCAAAATCAATTGTTTTGATCTAAGTATCTCTATGATAAGATAATAATATGTTAATGCAGATAATAGTAATTTAGTATTATCACTTGTAACCTTTAGAATATTTAAAGCAGTTAGAATTATTAGGATAATTGCAAGAAACAAATATTATACAGAATGTCATTATGTTCAAACAAGGAAAAAAATAAACTTGATAGTAATGAATAATGATTATTACTAACAAACATGATAGATAAAAATCAATCATAAAATTTAAAACTAGAAGTTTGACATTAAAAGAATATATATATATATGCTTGGAAAGAAAGTTTTTAATTTTTGTGTTTAATTGTTGCTTCTTTATGAATCTGAAGTTTGAATATTTAAATGAAAAGCAGTATAAAGATCGCAGATCACAGTGGAGTATGATAAGATATATATTTATAAAGATTAATAAAGAACAATCAAAATAAAATATATGGATAAAGTATTAACAACAGATAACATTAAAATCATTAGAAAGAATTAATTAATGCCAATAATAATAATAAAGCAAATTTTGTATTTTTAAAGCTACATAACAATCAATTTTGATAT
Organism: Epiperipatus broadwayi; assembly: GCA_028023455.1. NCBI lineage: Eukaryota > Metazoa > Onychophora > Udeonychophora > Euonychophora > Peripatidae > Epiperipatus > Epiperipatus broadwayi. The sequence goes on from JAQFVV010000015.1 coordinate 7,095,901, forward strand.
AGCATAATGCACATATAATATCAATCTAAGATGAAACTTTATTCATTTATGTAATAATGATTTATTGTATTATGTTGCACATTCTGTTGGTAGTTAATCAGGCTTATTTAATTTATATTTTCTATTGTTTTTAATTATCAAGAAAAATAGCTACAACAATAAAAAATAATAATGCATTTTTAGATTTATAAATAAAAATATATTTACATTTTTCATATTGTTGATAAATTAATGTTTTTTTTTATTATAATTGTCTTTTTATTAAGACATTTAATTTTTTAATCATTCATGCCAATATTCTTTTTTTTTTTTTACATTATTAACACTGTTTTTTTTTCTTAGTGATGAAAGCTTTTATTCATCAAAAAGACAAAATGCACAACAGTTAAAAAAGGTTTACAAAGAGATAATTACATGGCAAAATGAAATTCAAGTACAATATGGTAAAGGGGAAGGGAATACATATGAAATGGGAAGGAGATATGAAATGGGGGTGTAGCCCAGGCAAAGAAGAGTCTTAGGTAAGTAGCAATTTTGATAGGCTTGGTTGCCCTGGTGGGTTGATAGGAGAATCCATATGTGACATTAAATTTGGAAGAGTTGCTATATGTTAAGTCTGTAGAGGTTTCAGGGATGGATGAGAAGATTTTAGAGTTATGCCTAGATGCAACAAGTTGATTTTTGCTCTTTGTAGATGAATAATTTTAGTTTTTTCTGTTGTATTTGAAATGGCATTATGATTGGTCATGTTGTTCTTTTTGACTTGCTTTTTATCTCTGATTTAGTAAACCACAGCCTGCAAAGGAGGAAAATCCAGAGGGCAAGGAGTTGAAGACTTTGAGATATGTTCTTTAGTAATGGTGTTTTTAATTAAATTTTGTTTGAAAATTCGGATTGGATAGAATTTGGGTAATTTTGAGGGTTTTAATTTATGTAGTTTAGGACTCTGCACATTTTTTCCGCTAGGGACAGTGGCCATCTTTAAACCGTTTGAAAGAATGAAAAGTAATATGAAGAAAAATAATTTTGAAATGGAAAAATCAAATATATTGATGAAAATGCAAAAAAAAAAAAAAAACACTAGGAAAACTTGTTACTAATAATTTTAGTTGAGTAATGAGAAAATTGAGTGGAATTTTAGGCGGTTGGTAACCCCAGAGGAGGGAGGGAGGGGGTCTGAAAAAAAAGATCGTTAAAATGGCCTAAATAACTGGAACAACACATAAAAAACTTTATAAACAAGTTCTGAGTGACAGGGAATAGGAGTAGGAGAAATATTTAGAAGACTAGGAGGGAATAAAATCCTTTATGGTCCATGAAATAGTTGAACCACCCACCAAACAGGGAGGGGGGTAAGGTAGTTAAATACTGTTAAGCACAAGGTAGACATAGGAAAATTATATTGAAAATGCTATAAAACTGAGATTTAGTGAATGAAAGAGTACATTAGCAGCAAAATAAGGCATTTAAAGGGCCAAATAAATATAAGAGGTACCTTTCACTGCTGCAAAACTAACTTTTCAGAGCCATTCTGTGCAAACTGTGAGGAGGATGACTTTCCAGTAAGAGCTCCATCTATGGTCTGCATTATTATTAACACTGTTTACACTGATAATGCAATTTCTAAAATAATTTATTCGTGTACCCTATGAAGATTAAAATAATCTATGAATGGAATGGCTTTATCTGGCAGTTTGGTGCTCGAACGTCCCTTGAATATCTGAATGTATAATGCTGTACTTTTCACTAAATAATTGATCATATTGCTTTTACTTTTTAATGAAACTAAAAAAAAAACCCTTGACAAAAAGAGAGGGACGGGAGATATAGTAATATATATATATTATTGAGATATGATATATATATATATATTTATAGATTATAATAACGTAAGGTAGCAAAGAAGAAAAAACTAATTACGGTAATTTATTCATTATTAATAAATATTTATCAGTATTTAAAAGACATATAATTTTAAGATTATGTGGCGTATGCAGAAAATAATTAATTACATCATGATTTTTCTTCTTTCTTTTTTTTTGTACTAAAATAAAAGATAAACTATCAATAAATATATTTCAAGGACATTTGTTTATATAAAAATTTTTTTTACCTCCAGGATAAGTTTGTTTGAAAGTGTAAATCAGTGGCTATCAAATCACTGCCGACATATATAATAAATATCGGCATTCTTTTATTTTTATAACTTCATGAATAATTTAAAATAAAAAAAATTATATTGCTATAATAAATATTGAATAAAAATATTTATACAACTGTCTCTGAACGCCATCTAAACCTCTGATGTTAAAAATATCGGTATTTGAAGAATAGAACTGGAAAGCCTAAGTGTCAAAATTATTTATTTTATTAATAGATTTTTGTCATAATACTTATTATAGCTTTTACGTAGTTATTTAAATAAGGATTATCTTTTTTTTTTTTTTTCAGAATAAGAACTGCAGTTTCTCTAGCTACATAAGGATCCCCATTATTAATTGTGTTTTTTTTTTCATTACAAACGTTTCCACACAATATATATCTAGAATGATTGTTTCATAATATGTTCAATTCAACCTGATTATTTGTAACCTCAAAGCAGGTTTAATTTGACCAAATATGTTTTTTATGGAATTTTCAAAATGTTTTATGTGCAATACAATTCATGAACATCAATACTGTACTTTTTAGTATTCATATTTCATGACCATAGAATCATAAGAAACACTATAGCAAGAAGGAATTCTGATTTTTATTTTTAAAGGTACGTTTCTGCATTTAAAAATCTTTTCTATTTTCATTTAGATGCATATAAACATTTTTATAAAGAAAGGTTTTGATGTTTATGTATGTACTTTTTTTTACCCAGTTTCTGTTTATTTTTAGATAAGAAAATAAAAAGATTTAAATCACATAATAATTTATGCTTTATTATTGGAAGTTAATATTCAATTGCTGAATTTATATAATGTAAAGAAATGCATTTATTTTTATTATGATTTTTAAATATTTCTTGTTTCTGTGTTTTATCCATTAAAATTATCACTTTCAGATAGAATTTAATCTCATAATCTCATTATGACCAGAAATCACTTTCTGTTAAGCAGAGACTAACTTGATTGAGATTTGACTAAGTAAAAGTGGAAAAAAGAGGAGAACAAAAGATCTTAAAATATTGTGAATTGAGTAAAAGTATTATGCTTTTGTACTTTTGGTGCTCCATTACAATTAGACTTTGTAAGACCTGAATACATTATAAGTAAAAAATTTAATCAAATTCTATATATATAACGATTAATTTTATGGGTACATTAAGTTATGCAATTGGTAAGTTAATAAAAATCTAAATTAATTTATTTCATTCAGCATTGCCCTTATAGATTCTCAGTCTGAAGCACAAGATAAAACTTTTTAAAAGAAAAAAACAGACTTACTTATCCCTTTTATGTAAATTCATTTATATAGGCAAATGTAAAGCACTTTGGAAAGAAAGCATAAAGATTTTAAATTAATCATATTACTTCTTTAAAGCTATATTTTAATTTGCTTTCTATTATTTTAATTGCCATTTGTTAAATTTTTCAATTTTCATCTTATCAATATCAAATTAAATAATAAAATATATAAATATAAACTTTTCCCAGTGATTAATATTATGTATTATTATACTAGATTAAGAGTCCAACACTAGTTTATTAAATAAATGAAGTACTCTCTTAAAAAGTTTTATTTTGTGCTTTGGATTGAGTATATTAATGTATTACTCAATATTAACTGCTAGAAAAATGTATATTTACATATTTAATTATTTGATTTGATATTGACAAATTCCCAAATTAAAAAATTTGGAAATGCCAATTAAAATTACATAAAGCAATTTGAAATATAGCTTTAATAAAGTAATGTAATCAATTTAAGATCTTCATGCTTTCTGTCCAAAGTGCATATTTGCCTATATAAATGAATTTAAGTAAAAGACATAAAATGGTCTGCTCTTTTCTCTTAAATTTTTTTATCTTGTGCTTTGGATTGGGAGTATTTCATTTATTTAATAAACCAGTGTTAGGATGTTAATCTAGGGTATTGTGTAACATTAATCATTGGGCAAAATTTATATGCACCTGGGTCTCATTTTATGTGGTAGATAGGTTCCTCAGAAAACATGCACAAAAGAAATTGCACAAAAGTAAATGTAACTTACCTTGAAAAATGAAGGATAGGTTCTGTAATTTCCAGAAATTGGCATAAAAGCAAAGCAACAAGGAAAAATTACTTCTAAAATTTGCATTAATAAAATAAAGAAATAAAGTGTGACTAATAAAAAATTTCAAATATTTGAAAAAAATTAATACAAGACAAACTTTTTTTACTTGTTTTATTAACTACAATATTTAATTTTACATTTTTTATACATATTTTAATCATTATCACTATTTGACAATATGCATTCATTTATGAACTAGTAAAAAAATCAGATTCGTGATGTGATGTACAACTAGCACCACTTTCAGTCTTGTGCTGTGTTAATGGTTTTCTGTTTCTATATTAAAAAATGAGATGCAATCAAAACAAAAAGATTGTACATTATCATTAGAAAGATTATTTTCAGTTTATAAAAATCAATAAAATCTTTGTTATTATTTATTTTAAAAATCTAAAAAAATATTTATTTCTGTTAATATTTAACAAAATACATTTTAAAAGTTTAAAATTTTTGAATATTTACTGTGATAATTTTATACATACATATAAATCTATTATTATTATTTACTCATTAGTATAAGTAGATTATTTACATAGAAGCTAAGATTTTAAATACAGCTTCAGACCATATTCACATTAGCTGCTAATATAACATTATACTTTTGAAGAAAAAAAAGCATTTCAAGTCAAAATAAGTTATTAATAATTTAAATTTCTTGATATCTAATAAATATAGTGAAATATGAAAGATATTAAGAAGAAACATGAATCACATAACTTCAAAATTGCATTAAAATAATCTGCATAAAATGAGACCCAGGTGTATATATGTTTATTAAATATTTAATTATAATAGATAAAACCTATATAAAGTTATGTATGTAAGTATCATACATTTTCAATCTGTAATGTAAATATTTAAGCAAAAAGTCATTACAATCCTGAGGTTAACATTGAGTTAATGTATACATGGATAAATCATAAGTACAAGTTCACATCTTTTATATGTGAAAATCTTCTCTTTAAAATATATATTTGAAAAAGTTTATATAAAAAATCAAAATAATTAAAATTCCTATATGAGGAAAAATATTCTGTGTGTGTTTGTTCATATTAAGAATTACTCATTTAATATTTTTCTGCTTTCAAAGCAAGGTAATTCATTTTTTCATACATAACTAAGATTTTTCTAATTTTTGAATTATGAACAACAGGTTGAGGGACACATAAGCTAAAGAAGAGATTTTTTTTTAAACTAAAGATTGTTATTTATTGGAGAAATATTAATCAAATGTTCACAAAAAATCACTGCTGACTTGATGGATCTAACAATAACAATAATATCAGCTGCGATTCAGTAGTATTACAAAGATTTTGGTTATTATATTTAAGACACTGTGATATCAGCTGTCATAATAACTACAATGTAAAAGATATTTGCTTCAAACTAGTTTTATAATAAGTATTAAATAATTTAATTTTGAGGAATTAGTTTTTCATTTCTACCTAACAAGAGAGCACATTGATAATTAAATAGTTTGAAAATTCTTTCACATATTGACCAATAGATTTTCTTCATTGGCAGTCTGAGGAACATCATGTCAAATATTTACTCTTTTCAAATTTTGTTATCTGAACAATCAAGATCACAATTTCTAATAAATCTTCATCTTAAATAGTTATTTTGATAATCTATAAAACAATTAATGTTGAAACAAATGTTTTTCACATTGTTATGATTGCTGAACTCACATTGTTTTAAATATAACAACCAATTTTTTTTTGTGATGGTAAATATGCTACTGTTATTAGATTCTATCAAGTCATCATTAACTCCTAATGCTCATATAAATAGCATTTTTAAAATGAACTTTTAGCTGGTTTTATTTTGACCTACTCAGATCGACATTCATTATTATTATGTCAGAATTTATTACATTCATTTCTGATTGTATTCTCTCTTTTATTTTTGACTGTGAACCTCTCCAAAGATGTATACATTTTTCTAATGATTTAGATCATCTCATAATATTAACAAATAATATAGTACTCATTTAGAGAATGTTCAATCTGGTAAATTAATTTCTTGTTTATTTTCCTTGATGCTTTAGTATTTTAAAAAGCCGTTGCCAGAACCATAATTCAAAAGTGTCACTATTTTTTTTCTATTAGTCTTAAAATACAACTTTCACATTCATAGAGAATATCATAGAACCCTACATCTAAAAATCATTTTAAAGTTTCTTATTGTACCAAAAGTTAATGTTCAATAAATCTATAGACTACTAATTTCTTTGTCATCAAAGAAAGTCCTAGGAAACAAAACAGCTATAATTTCTTTTTTATCATTGATTTTGTAGTCAGCTACTATTATTTATAATTTTTATCATGCTCTTATTTATCTTAATCCTATTTTTTACTTGTTTGTTTATAATTTTCCTGTTAAATATCATCAGTCCTTTGTTTTCAACCATAGTATGGAACTATCTCAAGTTGTCAATGTTTCATCAACAATGCAGAATCCACATTTGAATTTTTCTTTACAGATTTAGTATACAAGTTGAATAAATAGAGTGATAATATAAAATCCTATTTCAGCAGAAAATTTTAAACTTTATTGAAACATTCCAAATACAAACAACTTGTTAGTAATAACACACAAATAGACAATACAGGTTAGTAATTACACAATGTTTCGAGTAGTATTATTCTCCACTCTTCTTCAGGTGTTGCTGACCTATATGCACAGTGACAATATTCACTTAGAAGTTGAACTCGCACCTTTAGATTCTTGAATATCGAATTTTAAGGCAAACACTCTACCAACTGAGCTATTCTGTCAAAGGCAACATATAGTAGAAATTTGATATATTTATATATGAGGGTTGGTTCAAGTCCTCCTGAGTCCTTCAATTTTTTTTTATTAATAACAAGTCTAATTATTTTTTTATTTTTTTATTTTTTCATAAGAGCAAGATTAATTAGAGGCTTCAATACATTGTGTATTGCCACACTGAGTTGACTTATAGGATTATTTACCATTGTCATATGAGCAGCTTCCTTAAATTTTTTTCTATGCATTTTTTCCTCTTTATCCAATATCTTTGTATTTTCCCACTTAAGCATATGGTCATTTGTATATGCTTTTATTAATTTAATTATTATTAAATTTTATTTTGGTCCAAAAGTATCTTGCTTAGAGTTGCCTAAGCTTAAAGTGGATCCCATATAAAGTCTATATTTAAAACGATACAATTATTTATCATTTTCAAAAATGTTTTTTATATTATATTAAATTTACCAAAGCTATTAAACAGCTGGTTGGTTTTTTACATCAAATAACCAATTTCTTTAATATAATCCTTGTAATCAAATATTTTGTTTATATTAAATATTACATATGATTTGGAGCCATTTTTTTAATATTGAATAATTTAAAATTAAAATTATTATACATTTCATTAATATTTTAGTCAAAATTTCCAGTGTATAATAGTAGATGTGTAATGAAATTAATGTTAAGGAGTTTCATAATATAAATATATTGCTTATAATAACTTAAAAGTTCTTATCAATAAACTAATTGATCTAATGGCAGTTGACTTACAGTCAAGAATGGACAATGGAATAGTTGTACCAATTCATATCAGAAATATCATTTTTACAAAGATCACTAAAGTACATCCGGTTGGGCTTTGCTATTATCTCTTTACAAGTTTATTATTGCACTAAATTGTATATCATTTTACAACTCAATAAATTTAAAAAAAAAATAGTATTTAGGTTGAGCAAGAAATTAAGTCTATTTTAACAAAATAATTAAGCAATAAATATAAATAATAATTTCCTGGCAAATCATAATTTTCAATTATTATTCATTCCACTGCAGGATGAAGGTCTTTCCAAGTTTAATGCAGTTTCTCTGTTCTATAGCCTTTCTTCTTCACATCATATTAACAAATTTTTTTCATCTCACTTGTTGTCTCTTTCTGGGCATTTTACAATTTCTTGCAGTCCAATTTAAAGCTTCAATTATCAATCTCTTTTAGCAATATGTCCAGCCCAACTCTCATTCACTGATGTCAGTAATACCTGATATTTGATCACCCACATATTCAATTTCCAATTTTTGTTATTTTCAACATATGTCTCCAAACATAACTGAGTAGTCTGAAGTTTCTGTCTTGCTCTTCTGTTAAGGCTCTATATCTCAGATCCACAAGTAAAAACTTATAGAATGCATTTATTAAAAAAAAAAATTTTCAAAAGAGACTATTTCCTTTTATAATTAAATTATTTCTAGCAAAATAACCAAGTTTAATTTTGTGATTAATTCCATTCATTTTGTTTCAATCTGTATTAATAAGCTGATCAAAGCAATTGTAGTTTTTTTTTTTTGATTCATGATTATTAATTTTTATTTTTGTCTTCTGAGAAAATCCATTGAATATTACTTTAATTTTTTTAGAATTTATCTTTAATCCTATTTTCTGATTTTCATCTAATAACTTTTGCAACATTTTCTAAAGCTCTGAAGCATTATTTATAAAAACAACTACACCATCTGCAAAATGAAGTTGACTTAACATAATATGTATTTATTTTTATTCCTTTAGCTTTCCATTTTAATCTTACAAAATACTTTTTGTAAAACTGCTGTAAAAATTTTGGAGATATAGAAAGTGTTTTTAGTGTCATGATGTAATCTAATGTTTGTTATTGCATTTTGATAAATATTCTTCAGAATATGATAAAATCATTGGTCTAGATCTTAATGGTCCAAAGATTTAATGAAATGCTTATAAAATCAAATGCCTTTTCATAATCTATATATAATGAAAACTCATATTGTAATTTCTATAAATTCTCTCAATACTTGATATACTAAAACCATTTTTAAATTCATTTTGTCCTTTGATTCGTTGAATCCAATGATTGTTTTAAATGAATTGTTATTATTTTATTAAGAGTTTTGTAGTCTGTAATTTCCTCATTTCTTTATTATTTTCCTAAACATCAATATTATAACTGATTTCTTTCAGCCATCTGATACATTTTTATCATTTTTTAATTCGATATATAGGTTTACCAATAATTTTTTTACTTCTTCATATTCTTCTTTTAGGATATCAGTAATAATTCCATCATTTACTGGAATTATTCTCCTTTTTTTAGATTTAATTGCATGCCTCATTTCTTTATTTTAAATGTATTGGATAGAGTAGTACAGGATAGAGATTTAATAAGCATTATTATCTTACATCTATTATTACTTAGTAAAGTTTACAGTAAGTTTCATAGAAATGGTAAAAAATTATGCTGCTATTACAATAATATGCAAGCTAAAGTCATATGATGGAGTCAGGTGACATTTTATTGATTCATTTAAAATGCTTGGCAATTAAGAATATGTAGTAATTGCAATCACTGCATTGTTTTTTAATCATTATTAATTACTCTTAATTCTTTGTAAAATCTTTCAAACATTTCATAATGCCATCCTTCTTTTTAGTAGTAATCCATCTTTTTTTTTATTGAAGAAATTTTTTTTTTCAATACCACGATGATACTTTATATTTTTGAAACTCCTTTTATAGCTTTCTTAACTAATTCATTTTTATTTTCTTATATCATTATTAACTCTTTTTTGTATTATTTTACAACACTCCTGATATCCAGTTCTTCTTAATGGATAATTTTTAAATATTTTTATATTCCTACTTTTTTCCATACTTTGTCCCATCTCAATTGAAAATGTACTGATCAATTACTATTTATTTACCAGCTATCATTGTTGCTATTTTTAATAGAATATCAATTATCAGTTTAATCTGAATCATCTTCAAAGTATGTTAATATTTTTAAATGACTAACAAATTTTTATATGAATTTATTGGTCTGATTCTGAAGATTGGGCATATAAATTGTCAATATGATGTTTTTAACAGTTCTTATCTTTCTAGTTTTGCATTAACATGTATCTTACTTCTTCATTATTTGATGCCCACTTCCTGCGTAATTCTATTAAGAACATTACAATTCTAATATATACATTTTCTGCTAGTCAAAATATTATCCACTTCTGATGTATCTTAATTTGGATGTTTTCTTGTTCACTTCCATTTAGTTTTTTTCCTGAAAATTCCACACGACTTATCCCTTCTTCTTCTAATGCCATAAGTAATTTTATTTACAACACTTTATTTTTCAATCATTATCCACTTCTAGAAATAGTGTGTTTTATGTCAGATTTAAAATGTTTGATATAATCAAAACCATTTTGTACATTTACATAAAAAATTCTTTATTTTTTCATCACAATGAGAATTTGTTTAAGCATAAAGCTGAATTGTCTGTATTTAATATTTTCCATTAAGTTGAATTATTAATATTGCTGCTCTGTTCGATCTCCACAATGTTGTTTTCCCACTTTTTATTTATAATAAATTTTATTCCACTTGTGTTCCCATATTTGTATTTTTATAGTAAATTATGTGTTTAATTTTTTCACATCAATGGTTTTTTTACTTATTCTTCTAACATTGAAAAATTCAACAATGTTCAATTTAATATTAGATAGTTCTTATTTCAAATAATGCAATATTCTTTCACTTGGAAATGGTCTGTAATTGTAGATATCTTCTTTATTAAGTGACAGTCCAAATTTGTAATCAGGGAATTTTTAGCACCAACTACCTTTGATCACCAACTACTGCCTTAACTAATAATTTTACAATCTCTGGTAATAAGATCATAATTTTGTTTTGTCTCTGTAATGATTGTAAATATCAATAATAGATCATTCATACACAAATTCATCCAGCCCTCAAGAAAACTCAGTTGATATTTCAGTAAAGAACTAACTATTAGGCAATTAAAAAGAAAGACCATAGTATTTCTTGGTCTTAAAATCAGAGCAATGAAGTCACCATTGTTAGTTAATGAATGTTGGTGATGCTCATCATTGTTCATTTACCATATAAATAATCATCATACAATAATAACAGCTGCAATAACAAGAAGAATATGCATGAAATGAATATTAAGAATTTGGTCTGCTTGACTCCTTTAATACATCAAAATGAAATCAAGTAATCTCTTTTCAGTTTTCTTATTATTAATAATATTATGATGATAATGATGATGATGGTGATGTCCATTTTCCAGATTGGAAGTGATCTAATTTTTATTTATTATGACAATGAAGCTATTAATATAAACGTTTTACCTTTACGTATATATATAAAGCTGCCCAAGGAAATTTTTATCTTTTTTATTAATATCTTATATTTTAGAAATCTTGTTTTGGAACAATAGCAAATTATTAAATACGAATAAGATATATTCTTCTAAATTAGTTGATCTAAATTCTATTAATAAAACATTAACGTTTTCGTGTATCTTAATTTTGCATCCTAATCTTGACTCTTAAGATCTTTTTCAATTGCTGATTAAAATGAAAGTCGGCCTGAATTACTACTGGACAAAAATGCCTATCAAAATTAGCATTAACTGCTGTTAGAGAAATCTGTATAAAATCACTTGATTTAATTGTCAATCATAAGAAGATATTCATAAGAAGTAATTGAAGAGTTTGAAAGAAGCGATTTAATTTATAATTACTATTATATAAATAGATATTTAATTAATTAAAAAAAGAATTACTACCCCTCTCGCTTATCTCAGTCCGTACCATTGCCCATTTGCAAACCTATTTATTATAAATACTAAGCACAAAAAAGCTAAACAAATTCTCTCTTTAAAAAATACACAAATAATTATTTGTTCTTTTTATTTCTGCTATTTCGGATTAGTTATTCGAAGGCTGTGAGAGAGAAGGAGAGAACAAAGAAAGGTCCTTCATCTCTGAGAGAAAAAAAATAGTAATCCTGTTATGATTAAAGTTCAGTCAAACTGGTCACGAAGTTATCAAACATGATATTTTGTGCCTCAAATATATTACTAAAAATTAATTTCTTGTCGTTAAAAAAAAAAATTATGAGTAGTCAAGAATATGACTTGTTTTTCTTAAAATTTCTTCATCGTATTTACAGAATATATATTGTACCCCCACTAACTAGAAATATAATGATAGGATAACACGACTAGCTCAGATAAAATGATTACGCTCGGCTAAAACACATATAATCTTACTATAATCAATAATAAAGATATTCTATGATAATATCTGCTATTTAACTAGCGATTTATGAAAAATTAAATAAATAAATTATTAATAAATCATAGACAATGAAGTGAAGTACAAGCAGTAAAGAATTACATTGAATCAATATCCCACAGGATACAATCTCAATGGCATAAGAATACTATCCCCCCTTATTATTTAAAATAATATATTTATAGCATTCTTAAGACTTTAAAATAATAATCAATTTAGTATAATGCTACTAAATAAATTCTAATCTCTTTATTAAAACAATACCATTATAATTATCTCAGCTTCTTTAAAATAACTCTAATCAATTTATAATCTCCTGTAGTCAAGTATGATAAGGGATTTTGTATCATCCTCAACTATACCTAACTAATAATAATAACAATAATAAATAATGATAATAATAATCTTTAATAAATAATTATTAATCTTATCCACTGGTCAATATTATGGTAAGTAACGATAATGATGATGATGATGATAATAATAATAATAATATAATCTTTTAGTTCTTATGTGGCATCTTAAATAGAATATGTAGTATAATCTGATATAACCTGATTATATGTGGCAACAAACAATGTTAAAATCCTATGCAATAAATTGTGCAATTAATTATGACCATAATTAATAATATTAATGCAATGGAAAATTTCTCAAGTATATTATATTTTGAAACATTATGATTTCTTAAATAAATAATTATATCTGTACTGTGCAAATATTATGGTTATTTTGGTATCTGTCAATCATGTATTTGTGATGGTGAATAAATCAACATAACACAAAGTTTTATAAAAACAAGTTTAACAAATTTTATTATCCCATAGGTTAACAAAACTATATACACTATTTACAATCGTGTTTAATAAAACCTAACAAATATCAAACTAATGAAAATAATATTAAGTTGCATACTTTCACATTAAAAAATAATAAATCAACAAGTAAATAAACCTTTACTCCTACTTATATGCTTTTTTGACACATTTTTTTAAAATAATAATAATAATACCAATTTAAGAATACACTTATAGTTTAATAATAAAAAATATCCATTAATTAACATAGCTAGAACATATGGTTTTCATAAGTGTACACGAAAAATATGAAATACTTAAATAATATTCATCTTTAAAATATGTTCAAATATTTTTCTACAATAAATCAATCAATCTTATCTAATATAGTAGTACTACTGTTATTTCTAAATACTTTTACTTGGTTTATTCCATAAATAAAATTGACTTTAATAAAATAATATTACTGGTGTTCTTTTATATATTTTTGCTTGGTACAACTCTCTAAATAAAAATCCTTATATGTGTGTTTCATGTATGTTTAGAATATAAAATACTATTTACAAAATACAAGCATTCATTCTATTTTGTATTGTTCATTTTGGATGTTTTATTTTTTTTAAAAATATGCATTAACACATAAAATCAAAATATCAAAATTATTCAAAAATCTCATGAATAATTATCATCTCTTTTATGTTTTTAAAAAAATAGTTTAATAAAAATATGAAAAATATCTATGATTCTTTATTATTCACTGTTAGCATTTACATTTAATTTCATTTGTATTTGACCTTAACCTAAACCAAAACAAGAAAAACCTATCTCATCTCCTTTCAAAATAACAATACTACAATTCAAAATTATTCATTATTTTCTTTCATAAAATACAATGCTATAGGATGCAATAACTGTTGAAATTAAAATAGCAATATGATGTATAAGCATGAAGAACTAACTAGAGTAAAGACTCAATAGTATAAAATATATGGGATAATCTATATGGATACAATGTGAATGAAGAGGTATGACTTCTCTGTCTAATAATCTCAAATATAATAATGTTCAGGATATTTATTCAGCACTCATTCAAACACTTTAAAATACATAATATCAAGAAAACACTGTCCACAGAAAATATATACAAGACACGGCTATGTTATCTGTACTTTCATAAACTACTAAGATAATAATATAGGTTACTTTCCTATTTCCTCCATAGGTCCTACATATAAGCATCCAAAGGTTTCTTTACATAATCGCTAAGTCACTATCGAATAAAACTTCACAATAGATTTAACAATCTACATTGCAAAAAAATTACTAGCATTACTCCAAATAATAAACAAAATTCGTATATGACTTTAACAATCCAAAATTACTACAAGGAAAGGTTTATTCACTTTTAAAACTCAGCAATAAAAATACAAATGATTTTGTTTTAAGATATTAAAATCAATATTCAAAATATTTCCAAAAGTAGGGTTCATTTATTAAAAAATCATAAAAATTATGAGTATCAATAAATTATATTACATTGATAATATAAAAGAAAATGTATGCATATCTTTCTAAAAAATCATAGCTTATATTTTAGAATAATCAAGTTTTATGTGTAATTAATGCACACACACATGTTCATACGTTCATATGACAAAGCAATATCACAAAAATTCCAAGCAATTCTAGTAAATGACAATAAAATATACATCATATAAAATTAATATATTTTATAAAGTTTACCTAGTGACCCGTACACTTTTTAGTCACTCTTAGATGTCTTCTGGTCCAATATTTAACATAAGGAAACATTAAATAATAATATTTATTCAGCAACACTCGGTACCTTAAAAATGTTTATGAAAAAAACTACAAAATATTAAAATATTCTTTAAAATATTAATTATGTTAGATTAAATAAAAATATTTAAGTGTAATTTTTCCTACTTTAACACTAAATAAAACTTAATACTACAATTAGTATGTGAAATGATAATAAAACTATAGTTATTAAAACTCCAGCTCTCCATAAAGTTCAATTTTAAAAAAGTTTATTTCTTCCTTTTAATATTTTCATAGAAGTTCCCTGGTGCTTGTTGCTTAGTGATGTTACCATTCAAAAGCTTTGAACACAAAAACTTTTTTCTCCCAGGCATGGTTGCTCATGAATAAAAAAATTAAATCAACTTTTGAATCCAAAAATATTTGAAGAACAATTATTAATCTTGTTATGAAAGTCTATAGATTACAGTCTATTCTCTGTAGCTTCCCAGGATAAAAATTATTAAGGTGACCATTGAAAATTTTTTTTAAAAATCTCCAGAGTTTTTTTTTTTGTTCACTTCGATTCTATGGGCTTTAGATGCATCAGTTGTCGGTGATGTAAATCCATGCATATTTTTACAGAAAATACATATTTTATATTCTGTTCAAAAATATTTTATAGTAATTCAGAAAAAGTCATTTATAATATTATATTTCTTAGTCAGGATAATATTTTTTAATTATCCATTTATTTCTTTTTCTGACGAATTAAAAAAAACAGTTTTATATTATACTAATAATATATGGTATTTTTAAATAACAACTTGTCATAAAAATTTTTTATCCATAATAATGTTGGTTTTTCTTTTTAATCATTTTCCAAGAGAGATTTGTAATAAACTTTTTTAAGTCAATATTTTTTAAAAATATTCACTGCAGCTTTTTTCTAAAAAAGATATACGTAGTTATTAATGTAAGCATCAATGGTACCTTTTTATTCTAGATTCAATATTAAATTCATTTTCAATGTTTTCAAAAATATTAAAATTTAAGTTTTTTCCATATAACTTTTTGTTCTCCAAATAAAGTTATTTATCTTTAAAATATAATGCTTTTCAAAAAATATTTATGCCTAACATTCTTGCAAATATCCAAAGTTTTAAGAAAAAATAATCATATAAATTTTTCCATAATATATTTAAAATTATACTTTCCTTTATCAGCTGTACTTTTATCATTAATTCTTTTGAATACATTATCTTTGGTATTAAATTCATATTTTACCATGAAGCTGGCTTAAGCTTCAATAAAAATAACCAGTAGAGAATTTTTTGATTTAAGAACACATTATTATTTTAACTTAGTAAATTGATAATCCTTCAAAAACTCTCTTAAAAAATATTAATATTAATAAGTAGACTAAGTAATATTCTGATATTGATATATGATAATAATATTGATAATATTAAATTATTAAGTAAATTATTAAGTTATTAAGCAGGCAATTATTAAAAAAATAGCATCTACTTTTATATCAGATTGAACTCACAATCTGATTGGTTATTCAATCTTCAACTTATGGTCTAACTTACATATCTGGTAAGTTTAGGTTATTAAAATTTAGAAATAAAATTTATGACTCATATTAAAATATTGAATATTATTACAAAATTTAATTCTAAATAATTTTACAATTTTATTTAAAAAATTAAAAACTTTAAAATAACATTTTTAAAATAATACTTTATTAATTTTTCCAATATTTAATTTTAATGTATCTATTTTTAAAATTTAACTTTACTAACTATACTTATTTTAAAGCTATCTAATTAAATAATTTTACTAACATTTACTTTTATGATACACAAATGTTTCAATTTTTTAAAACAATTCTAAAGCAATTTTGAAACTTTCTTTTAGAAACCTTGCAAACACACAATAAAATACATATATTGTCAGTTACATGACTTTTAAAAACCAGACAGAATGTATCAATTTTTATAATTACAATCAGAAAACAGGATTAAATATTTAATTACAAAAAATATATTATAAAAAATGATAAAATATAATAATACAATTTGGAATAATAAATTTTGAAATTATTTAAGCAATAACAAATTAAATACATTTGTCTACCACAAAATATACCTTTAATAAATAATTTATAACCCAAATATTAAATCTAATTTTTACTTAAAATACATTAGCTTATTTAATTTTAAACCATTATTTTAAAATTAGCTCTTAGCACTTTGTTTAATAGGACTTTTACTATATTATTTCACTATGGCCAGTTTTCCCAACCATACAAAAATCATAATATTTAACTTTACCTTATAATTTTAGTATTTAAACCTAATTTTTCACATATTTATAACTCTCAACTCTATTTTAACAATGTTTTAATAATCTTATCAACACCATACAGCATATATACTGTTTAAGTTTTCCCCTTAATTTAAAGTTTTTCAAAAATTAACTTAGTAAATCTATTTGGACTTAGTAAAAAGGGTACAATATATATGCAAATTTATTTATTTTTAATTTAAAAGACATGATTCTTAAACTTCTTTCTAGAAGATATATATATTACAATGAAAGCCAAATACAAAAAAAAAAATAACCTTTAATATATATTTCATGTTGATATTTGACTAAATTTATTTGCAGCATATTTCAACTGGATACCTATATTTTCCCCAGCTGTTAGTCTGTAAATGTCATAATTTATAATTTATTATTATATCATTTTTTTAAATGTATGAACTTAATAAGTCATCTATTATCATTATTTCATTTCTGTAGGATTCCAAACAATTACTACTATTAGATTTTTTTTTCAATATGTGTTCACATTAATAGAAAATTGTCAAATTTTGATTTATAAGTGTCAAACTCAGTACAAAATGCATCTTGGGGGTCATTATCATTTATTGTATCTTTATTTATATGATTTTAAAAGAATGTGTGAAAATGTGGAGGTTATTTGATATACTTATAAATATATTAATAGAAAACTATTTTGTAGTTATTATCATGTGAAAACTGATAATGGTTAATCAGATGGCTTTAAATAATGCAGTATTCTTTTACATAAAATGTGATGAGGATCTACAATTTTTCTTTCTTTTCTTAGACTCTGTGTAAAAATAGTTAAATACTGATTTACTGACCAATAATTTTGTACATAGTTAGTTTGGCTTTGGGCTGCTAATTTTAAAAGAAATTTCCACTTGGTTGAAATCTAAAATATTTTTAATTTTTATCTAAATATAAAACCTGAAGTATAGTCATGACAACTAAAAATATACTGATAATTTAACCTATAAATGCAGTAACTGTCATACTGAAGTTTCCCACCTTCAAGGATAAAGTTACTATTTTTAAAACAAATTCTAATAATACTATCTTATGTATGATAATAATAATTACAATAATATAATTCATAAATATTTTTTAAACTTTTCTAATAGTATTTATATATATAGCATCATCATCATCATTAGTAAACATGGTTTTGACAATTTAACTTTTAAAAAAAAAGAAAACTAAAAAATTACAATTTAAAGTTGCGCTTAAGTAAGCCTATATCAAACAATAATCATAAATATATTCATGTATATTGCAAGATGGCTCTTTAATTTGTTTGCTTTCAATTTCTTTTGAAATGAACATTTTTTTGTGAAAAGACTTCAACATTATATGTAACTATAGTTCTCCATTATATTTTATTTTCATCTATATTTTTCCAATGAAAACAGACACTATTGCATCTTTTAGAATATTTGAAATAATTTTTTTAATTAGATTCTGTTTCTCCCATAAAATTTTTACTTATTTCCTTCATAAAATAGTTCATATAAAAAGCCAATTATTATTTATTTGTTCCATACATTAATGCAACAAACATATATCATTACATCAGTAAATTCAATATTGTCATAAGAATATAATAATTAACTTATGATCTTGCTATGCAAAATAGTTAACATAGAAACACGATTATTATTTATTTGTTTCACATGTTAATGCAACAAACATATATAATTACATCAGTAAATTCAATATTGTCATAATATCATAATTGACTTATGATCTTGCTATATATTTTGAGAAGGTTAGTTTACTATATTAGTACAATAGTAAACATTGGTCAAAACATATTAGCAGTATTGGTATTAATTTTGTAAACTCAAATTGCCTGCTGTTGTTGAATTTTTGATAATACATGGATGAACTATATTTAGGCAGAAAAACTGCTATAAAAACATTAATGCAACCAATGTCAACAATAGCATTTAATATACATTATTATTAGCAATCAGATTACAAGATAAATTTATATTATATGAGCACTTACACGTGCAGATTTTTGGACCTATCATAAATAGTAATTGCATTAAAAATAGGTTTTATTCTAATCATATTCTTAAGAATCCATATCTTAGATACTGTTCTTTAGAAGCATTAAAAGTATCTATTTAGATTTTCAGGTTTATAGTATTGCTGAGACATGAAATTCTTTTAAAGGGTATATTATGGATATAAATATTTTGGGGTTCGCTAAAAGGAGGAAATACGTCTGTTTTCTGAAAATGATTCTATTGTTGGAGACTTGATTAAAGAAAAACATGGTACTTTTCACTAGATAGAATAATTAAAAAATGTGTGAGCTTTGTAACCAAGAAGTTTGCTTTTAAAATGATTAGTAAACTAAAACTATAAAGTAGATACTGAAATTCACTGATTTTAGATCTTTTTATGCATTGATGATCTGAAACATGATTTAATCCTATTAAATCCATCATTGATGCTCTCTTGTATGATGCTAA
Organism: Epiperipatus broadwayi; assembly: GCA_028023455.1. Classification (NCBI taxonomy): domain Eukaryota; kingdom Metazoa; phylum Onychophora; class Udeonychophora; order Euonychophora; family Peripatidae; genus Epiperipatus; species Epiperipatus broadwayi. The sequence continues at coordinate 7,115,679 of JAQFVV010000015.1, forward strand.
TGATGTTTTGAATTAGAAAGAGAATATTTGTTATCATTTTTTGAATAATGATACAAGAACTGAGAATAATTTTGAGTAATATATAGATTCTATTCACTCATTTAGATTTGGACAAAGATATTCTGTTTAGTGAAATTAATAATACTTTCCCTCATCTTAAAAATATAAGGCTGTATATCCTGGTGAGATATTTGAAAAAGTTTTAAAAGATGGTCATGACATATTTAAAAATATTAAAAATTTTAAGAAGTATATAGACTCGTGAAGTTAAGATGCTTTATTTTTATGAATGCTTCTATTGTTCCAATTTTAAAAATAAAGTGAATAGTCAAAATTATAGTAATTATCAGAATATCAATAATATACAATACACTACAGTAGTTATTTTCAAGAATTTAATTGAATAAATTGCTCCCATTTGTAGAGACTCTATATGGTTTTAGACAATAAAAAAGCATTAGAAATATTATTTTTGTTGTCAGACAAATGCAATAAAAGCCTTGGAAGCATACAGCTTCCAATGTTTTGATATTGCTTTCTAACAAGTTAAAAAATAAGATATTTCATCACAGTCATATAATCATTTTAACTAAGTTAATTGTAAAGAGAGTTGGTATTTTAATTGAACAGAGGTGAGACAAACCCTTATCAGTGTAATTTAAAGACTGTAGAAAAATTTAATTTAAGAATTCTCTACAAAATTCTAATAATATGCAACAACATTATAAAACCAATTAATATGTTCTTTAGCATGCTGAATGTGATGTAGAATTTTTTATTGTAAAGTCACATATTTATTAGTTTGGATATGCTTACATTATTAAGTTTATGTGAAAGACATTCTAAAAATATATAGTATTACTTGCTTTTTAGGGAAAATATGGATTATAAAAATGAAAAATGAAAAACTTTGATAGAGAAGGTGCTGAAGTATTTCAGAAATAAATTTTCCACAGGATAATGCTCCAGCGTGTTCTTTATTTGGATGGATTTGTATTGCATGGATTGGTTTATATAATAATTGTTAAACTAATTTTCAATATGTTATTATTATAATTATTTTGTGTGTGTATATATATATATATATTCAACTATCCTTATAAACTTTGTCAACTAATACTTTGAAAGGTCAACTTTCCTATAATTCTGTGGTCTTAATGTTTGCTGCCTGCCTATTGATTAAGTCTTGCTTGTATTTTTATATTAACATAGTTTCCTTGATTTTTCTTTTATTATTATTTCTTTCAGTTTGCAATATTTTTACATTATTATAATTGAAATCAAAACAATATATACATGATTTATTATGATCATAAAAAACAGAAGCTGATAAATTATTATTATCTTTAGTATTATATATATATATAAGACATATTTTGCGGGTTCATCCGTGTTAAAATATTTTAAAATACTGACTTTTCGACTTGGTAACACAAGTCATCCACTGAGTAATAAAAAGTAGAAAGACGGTTGTAGAGGCGCTACAGTCACTGATTTAAAAAACGTTAAAGTTCCACCAATAGCAAAAATGTTAAATTAAGAATGTTTTTTAAAAAAATCTTTTCAAATAGGAGGAAGTTTGCTTGTATCATCTCGCTTATTGATACAATCTGGCCTTTTAAGTATCTCAATGGCTTCTCTAATTTTGCACTGGTATATTATTATCACATCTGGATATGATCCTGGTACTAGAAAAATTAATTTTATGACCTGAATCTATAGTATGGAGTGAGAGTGCTGATGATGAAGAATGTTGTTTAACTGCATTAGCATGCTCATCTCTCCTAACACTGATGCGATGATTACTCATACCTATGTAAGAAGCCTTACAATTTTCCCATGAGATTTGATAAACACCATGAGATTCAAGAGGGATTGAATCCTTAGGCTTGGTTATTATATTGCTGATCTTTTGATGAATAGAAAATGTTGTATTTATATTATAGCATTTTAATATACATCCAATACTGTTTGTAGTTCCTTTTACATATAGAACACAAATCCTAATAGCTGATTTATCATCTTTTTGTTTCCTATTTGGTCCATTTTGAGCTTGAAATAAGGCTTTTTTAATAAATGTATAACTATAACTATTTGTTAATAAAACATTATTAATATAATTTATTTCTTCTTTCAGATGTGACTTATCTGAAAGGTTAATTTCTCTATTTAAAAGAGTTTTGGCTACAGAAACGATCTGAGTTGAGTGATGATGAGAATGGAAATGTAAATATCTGTCCATGTGTATATTCTTTCTATAAATTGAAAAAGATAAACTATTCAGTGTTCTGGTGACTAAAACATCAAGAAAAGGGAGTTTTCCATTAGACTCTGTCTCCATTGTAAATCTAATATGACAATGCATATTATTTAAATGTAAGAAAAAATCATCTAATTTATTTTTACCATGTTGCCATATGACAAAATGTCATCCATGTATCTGAGCCAAATTGGATTTGAAATTATCATATTTGTTAGCAAGTAGCTGCTGCTGCTGTTGACAATAAATTAATAAATGAAATTTTTCTTATATCTTTAAGTTTTGTTGAATAAAATTTATGTATTTTCATGTACAAATCAGATAGGAAAACAATCCTATGTACAACTAGTTTAGTTGATGTAGTTATACTAATGTGTTGTAATAACTATTTTTAATTTATTAAATTTAATATCATAAAAATTTTGTTGTCTTCAACATTTAATTTTGCCTTACAAACTAAAAATATCTCAAGACATTTAAATGATTTAGATTCTTACTGATAATTATCCAAATTGAAAATTGTGAAACATTCCTATCATTTCTTGATAAACCACGAGTTTTTGAATATTAAGTACTACAGCACAGTTTTTATAGGTTATGTCTAAGTATTGAAAACTTTCTGTAGATAATTTTTTTGAATTAATAAAAATGCCAGTCATTATCATTTTGTAAATCCAGAGATCAAAAAGATCAATTTCTTCTTTTCACTTTAATTAGTTGAGTTTAAAAATTCCATAATCAAACATATTACACATTTTGATATCTGCTTCATGAAGGCATATGTAAATTATTCCAAATATTGTAATAAAAATTAAAAACAAAATTGAACTTAATACCTAGTCCTGATTAACACTAGATTTTATTTCAAATATTCCAGAATTTTTATTATAAGAAATTTTGTTTATTTCATACCTTCATTCAAATTGCTGTATAATATAAATAAACTTCTATAAACAACCAACTAACTTCAGACATTGCTACAAATGTTCTTGGATATGTGACTACAATGCCTTAACCAAACTGATTAAAGCAATATATAAAATTTACTTGATTTTGTATTTTCATGATGCTAAAACCGCACATATTTCTCTTGATAACCACTCATCTATGATTGCAAGCAGCACATTGAATAAATCATTGAAAGTATTTTGGTCGTAGTTGATAATATTTTATAATAATTATTTATCATGTTTATTCCTTTTATACATTGGAACAATAAAAAGCATTATTAAGATCAGATGGCAACCCACAAAAGCCAGAACTCTTTCCATTTTTTTAAAATTACATAAAAAAAATGTAAATCCATCAAGCTGGATATCTCTGTCCAAATATAAATGAAGCTAATAGAAAGCTGTCATTAGTTTTTATTTTGTTTTTCAAAAGATGATCAAAATATTTCCTCCATTTATTCAAAATATCAAATACATAAATGTTCCATTACGGATTTAGTAGAATTGTGGTGCTTTCCAGATCCATATGTTAATTTTATTGCCAAAATATTTTTTTTAAATACACCGACAAGTTAAGTTTATTAATCGTTAATTAAGTTATTTTGTCAATTTTTATTTACGTTTTTACATCTCCATCTTTCTCGTGGAATTTCACATTAATTTTATTATTTAGTAAACCAGAGAAAAAACTTGGATTCTTTTTAATCAAATCATTAGTTTTATATTGACACGGTTAATGAACTAATTTATGATCTATCAAAGAATGAATGAATACTCATAAATGCTCCATATAATATTAATTTATTATTATTTTTAACCATAACATAATTCATAAGATGCTATCGTTTTGAGTATAGATATTTCAAAACATTTTATAATTGAATTATTTACTTCATTAAATTGTAAAATACTATATATATATATGTGTGTGTGTGTGTGTGTGTGTGTGTGTGCTGTAAGCACAGATAATGAAACTAGTATATATAATCGAAAGCTTTCGATTATATATACTAGCTTCATTATCTGGGCGTAAGTACAGTACATATATATAGTATAAAACATTTTATAATATTTTTTCTGCACAAATATAGATAATGTAATAATTAATGTATGTGTTGTGCAAAACTTCAATAATAGTGGATCTTTCAAGATTCTCAGAGCCAATACAACTACTTATAACTTTACATCATAGTTCATTGTTTATACTGATATGTCTATTAAAGTCTTCAAAAGGAAAAAATAAAGTGATATTGTGGCAATTATATTTTGTATTAAGAAATAAAAGCGTTATTTTTTTTAATTTTCTGAAACTAAAATTTGAGTATAAACACCAATTGTATTATTGTGCAAGTAATTTTTAACAACCTTATTTTTTTCATTATTGATATAGCTAGGATGCTAAGAATAGAAAATGTTGTATTATCATTTTAGCATCTACCTGTTTAAATTAAATTTTCTCTCTTTGTAAGATGAGTTTCTCTGAGAAGAGATATATTGATCTTTTACTTTGACAGTGTGTACAAGTAATGCAGTAATATTTAAAAAAAAAAAAATATGTATTTTTAATAATAGTACTTTTGACTTTTATACCATTGCCCCTATTGCATGAGTGAGTGCAAAGTCTAATATTATGTGGAGACTAAATGATGAATAATGGTAATTATATGATCAATAAAAAGTTACTTACATCACAGATCGATTGCTATATATTCGAAAAAATTATGAAAGAAATTTTTTAATCTAAATTTTGCTAAATGCTTTTTTTTTATGAAATATATTTATATCATAATATTAAATGAAAAAAAAAAAAGACAAAATTTTATTCAATCCAATAATTTGTGCTCTAGATATAAGTTCTTCTATAATATTATTAAATATCTAATTTTTTTTTTTTTTTTGCCATTGTTTTCTGAAGCTTTTGCAAGTAGCACCTCAGTTGAAAAATATTAAAACTTTTTTCTGTTCTGTATTTAATAGCTAATTTTTATAGTCATAAAAGAATAATAGCAAATGCTATAACATAAACATTCTGATCTTTTTTTTGTAAATAAGTTTCTACATCTAAAGATCTTTTCCATGTTTTTTCATTTCAACTCTAACTGGCTTCAATCTGCTATAAATTTTTTGACCTAAATTCAGGTCTCTTTACTTTCTAGAAATGGTATCATTTAGATTGGTTCCATAAGTATAAGTTGTTTTTTTTTTAATTTTAGAAATTTAATCATTGACCAAGTATGCCAATATCTTCAGAAAATTTTATAAACATCAAAAATGCCAATACCAAAATGAAACCAATAAAAAATGTTAATTTCAGTGATGAAGATATTAACAATGAAGAAAAGAGGGAAAAAAACATTATGAAATTTAAAAACAAAAATACTATTTATATCAAAGAAAAAATTATACATGGTGAAAAGTTATAACCAACAATTGAGAAACTTTTGAAGAGCAAAAAAATTGAATATATGCAAACAATTCACGACAAAACAAAGCTATGCACAGCTTTATATAATAATATAGTGAAAAATAAATAAAAACTAATTAATACTTTTGCCAAACCCGGTATAATTTCAAAAGCAAAACTATCCTCAAATTAATGCGAATACATTTTCAAAACAATGAATTATTTAATAAAATAATAACACCTGAAAGATTGATATTTTCTATTATTCAATGGCTGCTAAATTTTTGGGTATTTATTCTTTTCATTTAGATTATGTTGAGATTCTAGATAAAGTAAGTCTAATTGATAAAATCATTGTTCTTTTTTTATCTTCAAAGAGCTTTTTAGCTATGTTTATTTAACAATGGATGACAAAATAAAAGTGGAAAATCTGTTCAAATGTTTCATGGAAATAAATTTACAATATATTAAAAAACTCAAATTAAATAATTTCTGAAAGAATAATACTTTCATCTGTGCAGTTTGTCCATGTTTTCCAAAATAATACAAAAGTATCACAATTATTCTTGAATTAAAATATACAGAGATTAAAATAGATAATAAAACCATACAAACAAACATTTTTTTGTCTAAAAGTTTGTGATGGTGGTATATTATTAGATGTGATATGTTGGAAATAGTCTAACATATCACAGCTAATTATACAAACAAACAATTCTGATTTTCATTTAAAATTAGAGAAAGAAAACAACTGAAAACATTATTTATAATTGATAAAAAGATTCTCATGCACAGTACACATCAAAAGAAGATTATCTCATTGTTTTAAATACTACTAATCAAGGCATATTGCAATCAAACATTCAATGAATAGGTGGTCGAGAGGTCAACATGACTGCCTTGCACTTGCAGGCAGGTTCATGTCCCAGCCGATGCTATGACACTTAAAAAAAACATTCAATGAATAAATGTCTTTTTGACAAAATTAAGCCCAACTGTCCTATGATGTTTAACCCATTATTGTTCAAATGATGGCCAAGAAAGTAGCAATACAAAATCTCATAAAAGCAATAATGATGTGGTCAAAGAATGAGTGCAAATATATGACTTTGAGCATTGTGATTATAATAATTTGTCTAATGCTACTTACTTTACTAATTGTAAATCTAATCTAAAGATATAACAAATCATAAAGTTGAAAGCTATCAAAATGATGTCAATCTATCAGTCAAAAATCAACACCTTTCCTAGCTGATTAAATACACTATTATCTGAACTATCTTCTGAAAAAAAAAAAAATCATTCTCAAATGAAAGATAAGTCAATACTGAAAAAAAAAAAGATAAAGATAATAAAAATAAAAAACAAAAAAAATTAGTAATATAGGTGATGAGACAAAACATAAAATAAACAAACATATTTTACCAACTCTGATGAAACAAAATTTCAGAATGACAAAAATATCAATATCTCATACAATGTTCTGCAATGGCATAAAATTTGCAATCCTTGATATTGGAGATTAAATACCTGATATTAAGTTTATAAATTTGGCAGGTTCTTTAGTAAAATATATTTTGATGCAATTTCTGAAACAAAATTCAATCACAGTATCAGCACAAATATTTAAAAAGTTTTAGTATAACATTCATTTTTTAAATAATTGCCCAGCAAGAAGTGATTTTTTTTTAATCAAAAAATGTTTGGATCAATAGCAATACTTTTTATTTAGGTATTTCAAATATTAAAATTTTCATCTGTATATTTTATTTATCTCATAGGGGAATGAAATTGGCAAAATAATTAAACATTTAAAATACTTCAATCAAACCAATTATTTTTTTGGGTGGGATAATTGTAATATTCAACTAAATATTCTGAGTATGCTAAGCATTAATAAAAGCTAAGTTTAAATTATAAAGACTCCCTTTTCTATATGAATACCCAGATCATTTAATAGTACTTCAATCAATAAATCCTGTCCCATGTGTCATAATAGGTCATTTTCATTGCCAAGTATAACATTTCTTTAGAAAATTAAGTCAATATTTATTATCTCATAAAATATATACTTCAATAAAGCATTTATCAAAAAATCTCATATTTATTTTCAAATTATAGTTCACCAACATTGATTTATAATATTTTTACCTAATTTCTGGCTGAATCTTAAATTTACTATTCTATCAGTGCTTTTTGATGACTTTAATACTCTAAAACTGAGTTTAACATTTATCATCAAAAAAAAAAAAAGCTTCAATTCATACTTTAGAAAAATAATGTCATTTAATTTACAATTAAATATTGATGATCTGTCAAAAATTATTATTAATAATTTTAATTTAAGAATGTCATCAAACATAGATCTAATAAACAAATTTATTAGATATTTATAGTTCACTAATTAATTAGTTATGAAAGATTATCAAACATATTTTCACAAAACATGAAAATATTTTATTAGAGAAATCTTAGACTTAATCTAAAAGATTTCTTTATGAGTTCAAAATAATAATAAAAATAACACATTTGCATAAACTAAAATTTGGAAGTATAATTGTATCATTTAATATGTTGGTCATATAAATATGAAATATTGTCAGAAGATTATATTATCAGAGAAGAATTCACACATTAAAAAATGAATTGTTAATATTTTATGGAGAATCAGATGCCTCATTCAATTTTGAAATAATCCATAATCATGGACTGATTGAAATACTCATACTAACCACAATCATCTTGGATTTTTCTTGAAATATGATTGAACTATTCTAAAACCTGCAAATAGCATTAGGATTTTCAAATATTACATTTTAATTATATAAATCCAATAAGTATTTGATAAATAATCATTTTACAAGTTTCTTTAAGTTATTAAATATGAAGTGTATGAATAGTTCAGTTATTAACAAACAATGCTACAATAATGAAGAATCCTAATACCATCAGTTTATTTATGACTCAATTAAAATCTAAACTAGTCAAAGATATACATGCTAAAATATTTGCTAGAATACTGATGCATACACCCCAGCATTTTTTAATAACCAAACTACTGCCAATCCAGTATTCTATTTCTGCAAAAAATATTCATCATGCAATATTGACATATTATGAAGTTGTTATGCATATAAAACAAATGTTATCAAAGCAAAAATTAATTTCAAAATTGCTATAGACCATCTTGACTTTCATTATCAACTGAACAAAGGATAGCTAATATTGACAGCGTTTCCCAACCTTTTTTGGCTCGCATACCACTTGGTAGTACATCATGCTAAATTGTACCACTTCATAAAAATGATTGTATTTTGTGAAATTTGTTATTGCGAGTGTGTTATTTTATTTGCATTATACATATTATAGGGTGACCATGTATTCACATCACATAATGAGACAAATTACATTGTAACATGCCTAAACGTCATGCTGGATTATAAACTCACTGAAATTATAAACTCACTGTAACATATATGTATGTGTTTGTTCAAAGTATCATATTTATCTACTATTTTGTCATATTTCATTTATTAATAAATGGTTTTAATAAAAACACAAAATTATAAAAACCCAATTAATATATTTTCTTATCATAATCAAATGTTTTTATAAAATAAATTTAATGAGATCCTTGTGCTTGTTTCGAAAACATAATTTTTTGAAATTTGGTTCAGAAGATGCAAGATATACCCTTAAGTCTACAGCTGCATTCAATCTGTTTCAATACTTTTTTAAAAAAAAAATATATGAAGAAAAAGCTCTTTCTACTAATTCCATACTAGTAAATGGTAATAATAATTTAAGAGCTTTCTCAGAAAACTGTTCATATTCTTTAATGTTTAACCAAAATTAATTAGATTGTGTCGATAATTTAATTAAATTTTCTTTCTCTTTTATTGATAATGATGTATCTTTTTCTAAATTTTCTTCATAGAAGGGATTTGAAATCCACTTATCATTTGTGTTTTCGGGTTTTGGAAAATATTCCATGAAAGACAATTTTAATCCTGTTAAATGTGCTATTATATTTTCTGTATATCTTGAGACAGACTAACCTTATTTTCAAACAAAAAAATATGTAGAGTTTCAAATTCTTCCGGTTGATTGTTTTCAATACACTGTTTCCAAAAATCTAATTTCTTAATCATACTTTCAATTTTATCATTAACATTAAAGATCGTTATCGAGTTATTCTGAAGTGTCAAATTTAAGTTCATTTATTTGCAAAAAATATCAGATAAATATGCAAGCACCTGAAGCCAATCAAAATCATACAATTTCGAAGAGAGATCAAAAGGATTGTCTTAAAAAAAAAACCTGTGCTTCTTGTCTAAGTTCGAATAAGCAGGTTATATAGGGATCAATGAATTTTAATAAACAAAGACGATACAATCACAAACAATAACCTGTCACTTGTAAGCCATGCGGTGAAGTGAATGAGAGTGCAGCACTATCACAACAGTGGCGGTGACATCTCAAGTTACTGGTGGCTAACGGCTAAATTTAAAAGTGCACTCCAAAAAAAAAAAAAACGATATCAATTGTTGGATTTTCGATCATCGACTGTACATATTAACAACTTTACTGTATAATATTATTCATTAAAATAATTTTTATGAATTATAGGAAAAAACGTTTCTATATATTTTTATGATTTAATTTTTTTTATTTTTTATGTCCGCCATTATTGATTATTTTTCGTGTACCACCAACCAGCAACTCGCGTACCACCAGTGGTACGTGTACCACAGGTTGGGAAACGCTGGTCTAGAAAACTAAACTTTTACATATGCAGTAATTAATTGTATAAAAAAATAGATCAGCAGCAAAAAAAAAGACTCTATAAGATTCTCACTAATATTTTAGAATACAAAAAGTATTGCTCTTTTTTTTTTTTTGCTTTTTTGCTATCTACATTGATTCACTCTTAAGGAAAATCAATTTCTAAAATATTTATGCCAAATTTACCAAGAGATATAAATATATCTGTCTACATGGATGATGATGATGTGATAATTATCAGAGGAGTCTCTGCAAATTTTTATTATTGACAAATACTTAAAATTTTCAAGAATAACTGCATCATTTCTATTAGTATACACATCTTTCGCATGGCAAATATTAATAGAAAAAAATATTCCATCAATTACTTTAACGTCAAAGTCAATTTAATAATTAACAAATTAATCACCAAGAAATTTTCAATTAAATTATTAACTTTCAATCCAATCAAATGTCACCTGAGAATAAAAATTAAAATGTTAATTCTATTCTCAAAATTCTTTTAACCTATTATGTGCCTTGGAGTTATATAAATAATATAACAATGACACACATTAATAAATATATAAACGGTTATTTGTGGGGAATAGGATCAAAAGTTTTATCATATAATATTTCACAAATGTCAACTAAAAACAATTGTCTTGGATTAGTTGAAGTTAAATTCGTTTGTTAACTCATAAAAGTTAAGTCATTTTGCAAAATATGTGATCTTCTATTTGTCATTTATCTCACTAAACAAAAGCCATCTTATTTGATAAAATTGGGAGGAAAACATTTAATGAGGAAATAGCTATGTAGATATAAGAAATCAAAAGAACAAACTTAATATAACTCAAATGTCACAGGTCTTATTCATAATGGTCCATGTCAAAATTCAATCATGGTGTCAATTAAAAATAAATTCAACTATTTTAAGTGTTGGAAAATATGCATTGAATCATTAGCTCACATTGGCATCAAATTTCTTCGTGATATTTTCCCAAATACAAACATTTTTTATAAAAACAATTCATAATTATACGATACGATGAAGCAACTTTTTTCAGATCATTGCTTATTAACTTTTTTCAATAACTTAAGATTAAATTGAATCTTCATTAATAACCCATTAAGTAAGACTTTGACATTAACATTTTTAAATGATGTTCTAAAAAAAATAAGAATTGTGTTATCAATGCTAAGATTTATGTGACTATTATTAAGATATAAAAAAGTTCTCCAAAATAAACATTATTATTATTATGTATAGAAACTTAAAATAATTGCCAAAAAATTAAGATTTTTAATGTGTCCACAGGCATTATTTAATTCATGGGATCCATTATTGCCTAAGTGAAACATGGGTTCACTGCCTCATAATAAGCAATTAAGACTTGTTCCTTTGTACTAATATTTTAAATATTTATGCTCATGACTATTAATTAAATAATTTAATATATCAAGCACAGAGTTCTTCTTTTCAAAATAGTTCATAAATATCCAAAATAGAAATAAAACAAACTAACTCCTTTTTTAAAAAACTTGTTTTTTATATGATTATAATCATGAAAAAAAAATCCAACGTTTTGACTAATTTATATAGTCTTTTTCAAGGTACACTAAAATAAAATAAAATATATATAACAAATAACACATATTCCAAAAATAAATAAATAAAAAATAACAAAATATATTCATAACCAAAAATTTACCTTATCTCACCCTCCTTTCCTATTACCAACAAACACAACTCAAAGAGAAACAATTTCCTTTTTAAAAAAAAAAAAAAAAAAATCTATATATATATATATCCTTTAAAACATTTAATTAAAAATCTATTATTTTCTTTTCTGTTTATCTATTAAGATCCTATTTAATTCTGGTTTTATTTCATTAATGTATACACTTTTTTTATCATCCTTTCATTATATGATTTAATACATTCCAAAGGATTTATATCAAAATCCCCATGCTTAAATTTATTCATGTGAATGTAAACAGCAGAATTTTTATCATCTAAATGCTGTTTTAATCTAGTTTTTAATTTATTCTTACTAGTCCCAACATATGTCATTTCTACATTCTTTCTAAATCAATTCAAACATTTTATTATTAATTAAAAGATTTAAACTTGCTTTCTTTTTATAAACTGGACTAATTGAAACATTATATTTCCTATTAATCATTTTAACTAATTTCTTAACTTTAATAAACAAATCTTTAGATATATTAAAACCAACATAAATAATTTTTTCTCTATTCCTACTCCTATCTAATCCCATTCTATTTCTTATTTTATTTATATTTTTATTAGAAAACAAATGTTCAACTACACCCCTAGGATAATCATTCATAAAACATTCATTTCTAATAATATCAATCTCATTCCCAAAAAAATTACTATTTGAACATAACTTAATTGCCCTAATAATTTTATTATTAACAATATTAATTTTACTATGATTATCAATATCTGAAAAACAATTATTTGATAATCCAAAAAATGTTTTTTTTTTTCTAAACACAGATGTTTCTATACTAACACTACCATTCCTATCAAATTTTTAAAAAATTTTAACATCCATATATTCAATAACATTAATAATAATTTTTTTTTCCATAGTAAATTTTATTTTTTCAACTCTATCATTAATATAACTTAAAAATTATCTGCATTTCTTTTATTACCATTGAAAATTCATAAAATAGTCATCAACATATCTAACATAAAAAATTGGTTTATTTCTATTATAATTAAAAAATTGCTCTTCAAATTTATACATACATATTCCTGCCAAAAAACCAAAAGGCAAAAAGAGGGTTTAAGTATGGGTAATAGTCTGAGTGGTTTTTTGGCAGGAATATATATGTATAAGTTTGAAGAGCAATTTTTTAATTATAATAGAAATAAATCAATTTTTTATGTTAGATATGTTGATGACTATTTTATGGTTTTCAATGGTAATAAAAGAAATGCAGATAATTTTTTGAGTTATATTAATGGTAGTGTTGAAAAAATAAAATTTACTATGAAAAAAGAATATATTAATGTTATTGAATATTAGGCTGTTAGAATTTTTTTTAAAAATTGATAGGAATGGTAGTGTTAGTATAGAAACATCTGTGTTTTAAAAAAAAAAACATTTTTTGGATTATCAAATAATTGGTTTTCAGATATTGATAATCATTCTAAAATTAATATTGTTAATAATAAAATTATTAGGGCAATTAAGTTATGTTCAAATAGTAATTTGTTTGGGAATGAGATTGATATTATTAGGAATGAATGTTTTATGAATGATTATCCTAGGGGTGTAGTTGAACATTTGTTTTCTAATAAAAATATAAATAAAATAAGAAATAGAATGGGATTAGATAGGAGTAGGAATAGAGAAAAGATTATTTGTGTTGGTTTTAATATATCTAAAGATTTATTTATTAAAGTTAAGAAATTAATTAAAATGATTAATAGGAAATATAATGTTTCAATTTGTCCAGTTTATAAAAAGAAAGCAAGTTTAAATCTTTTAATTAATAATAATGGGGACTATAATAGGTTAGACATTATGAATTCAGTTTATTTGATAAAATGTTTGAATTGTTTTAGAAAGAATGTAGAAATGACATATGTTGGGACTAGTAAGAATAAATTAAAAACTAGATTAAAACAGCATTTATGTGATAAAAATTCTGCTGTTTACATTCACATGAATAAATTTAAGCATGGGGATTTTAATATAAAGCCTTTGGAATGTATTAAGTCATATAATAAAAGGATGATAAAAGAAAGTTTATACATTAATGAAATAAAACCAGAATTAAATAGGATGTTAATAGATAAACAGAAAAGAAAATAATAAATTTTTAATTAAATGTTTTAAAGGATATATATAGATTTTTTTTTTAAAAAAAAATTGTTTCTCTTTGAGTTGTGTTTGTTGGTAATAGGAAAGGGGAGTGAGATAAAGTAAGTTTTTGGTTATGAATATATTTTGTAATTTTTTAATTATTCATTTATTTTTTGGAATATGTGATATTTGTTATATATATATTTTATTTTATTTTAGTGTGCCTTGAAAAAGACTATATAAAATAGTCAAAACATTGGATTTTTTTTTCATGATTATAGTCATATAAAAAACAAGTTTTAAAAAGAAGGAGCTAGTTTGTTTTATTACTATTAATTAACCAACAAAATATTTCAATATATTTTCTAAATGTAATATGTTATAATCTGGTATAAATTTATTGACTACTGTTTTTTTTTTTTGGGGGGGGGGGTTATAAATAAAAGATCCAAGGAAACAAAAATTTTTGATAACTTTCATGCATTCATTATTAATTTTAAAGTAATTACACTATATATTATAATATAGTGTCATGTAGCAATAAATGACATTTTTCTCAGGTAATCCAATCAAAAATTAATATTTACAAAAAAATCTTCAGATAAAGCAATAAAAGTCATAGTTATAAATTTGTTTACCATAGATTCAAAGTGCATTTTTGCAAAAAAAAATTCATCTTAAAATCATACAAGACTCTAGTATAAATGGAATTGAGATTTAGCATTTTTTTATAGCTGCATTTTTTATCAGTTACAGAAAATTTCAAAAATTAATACACTAATCTTACAAAATAAAGAAAACAAAATCTTTTATTCCGGGGAAGGGGATACACTGTTTTAGAAATGTTCAAATTAAGCTTTTTAGAAATTGTACTTTAGGATATTAAACAACACAATATGGAATTATTTGCAAATATTAACTTTTCTAATGACTAATAATTTTCTATTATTATATTGTTTTGTATCATTTGACTAGCACAGGAAAAAGAAATTCAAAAGTTTATTAATCAAAGAAGTATAGCACTATAATGTTTTATTAGATACTGCAAGACAATATTGTGTATAAAAAGTTTACCTATTGTAACCATATGAAAGTGAGCAAGGTTTGTCTTGTTCACTACAATCCCTAAACTGCAGCACCAAGTAATAATTTTATGGAATCAGTTAGTAGATTATTTGAAATCTGCTTAATTCCTATGCTAAATCCCTAATTATAAATGATATGTACTTATTCTAGCCTTTGTATTAATATATAACGAAATGAACCTAACAGATTCAAGATCACCTGTTCATTCTATATTCCAGAAACAAAGAGTACCTTTGATCGAATCTAGACTATACTCATGATATAGATATCTATATATGTATGGGGTTTTAATTCATTTTGAATACTATATTGTAATGGTCAGAATTTCCTTAACAAATGAGAGTCAATGCATCTAACTATAGTGGGACTTAGGATGCCATGAATAATGTGATAAAAATTAAATCCATGATTGAAACTATTTCAAATGAGATAATTTAATATCTAAATATTAAATATAGATACAACTTAGACTAGTTCATCCAATTTTCACCTCTCTTGATTTTTCCATTATGCTCAGTATTCGAACTCAGGGTGAATTTTGCATTTAACTCTCTTCAGGAGTCCATCAATATCCTGTTGTAGTAATAATACTTAATATAATATCAATAGATTCTCAAAATTTACTTTCAACCAAGTTATTATGATGTTAAGTTAGGATGATATATATATATATATATATATATATATATATATATATATATATATATATATATATATATATATATATATATATATATATATATATATATATGAGTATGTATATTCAATCTTATTTTATTATGAAAACAAACAAAATAATTTAAATATATCAGAGACTTCCTTAAAATAAAATAAAAAATTAGCAATACTTATTAACTGAAACAATTCAAATGTATTTTTATATATCAAAAATTATAATTATGAGTGTTTTACAAATATTTCTATTATATTAGTATATAAAATTTATCAAAAAATTATTAGTATATAAAATTTGAAATGATACCTTTCTATATCCCCATAGTAGATATTTATCACAATACAAACATTATTTAATAGGTTATAAAACAATAAATGAAATTTTATATTTTCAAAAAATTATAATAGTACTAACTAACTAAATTTAAATTAAATAAATGATGTAAGTATAAATGAAGACTTATAATATTGAATTCTTTGGAGGGAATTTTATTTTTATGAAACTCCCCATTTATGTATGGTCCCAATCATTGAAAGAAAAGACCTTTAATCCAAGGATATTAGTCTTTTATACAGAAAAATAAACAAATATTACTAAATTAATTGAATTAGTAATAAACAAAAATTCTGTCTTGTTTTAAGTGAATTAATTCAATATAAAAAACAATAAAATCTTATCTTCATATTAAGTTTACTTATTACCCTGATCAAGTCATTTTACAAGGAAGACCTAAATTTTATTAAATAAATAAAAAAATAATCCAATGATTTTTTCTTTTTTTTTATCTAATGATTTTCTAAAATGAATTATTCCAATGTATATGAATTTAAAAAGCAAAGGAAATAAAATTATATATTTATTGATGTTAATACACAAAGATAATACTATGTATTAAAAGTTTATGATATTTTCCTATTCATTTTCATAATTTGAGTGGTAATGTTCATTAAGAATAAAGTTCTTTTATTTTCCAGTCATCAATCATTAATGAGGTAATCAGTATACTCTGTTGTTCAGAAACACTCCTCTCATGTGATGTTGGGATCCCTTTTCATAAATCATCTCACTATAAATTGAAGTTGAATATTGAATTATATAAAGTATTTATATATTAGGCATTTCAGTAGAAATGAGTAATTACACTGTTCTAGGTTAGAACAATAGCATTTAATCCTATGGAAAATTGTCTTTACTCACGATGCATTTTATATAACTTGAAATCTTAATTAAAGTAATTTTATTTAGATATATGTGTTTTAATGATATTTATCATTCTTAAAATTCAAGTTTAGAATGATCTCATTAAGAATTTCTTTAAATATTATATTAAAGATAATTTCATTTTTGAAATTATTATTAATATTTTTAAAGAGTAATTTATTTAGTGATGTTGCAATTTTTTTTGTTAGGGAAAGAGTGTTGTAAAGAGTAAAACAGTTTAACCCTTATTTTCAGTTGTTATCAAAAAAAAAATGTTTATAAAATATTTCAGAGATTTTATATCAAGTTCGTTTTTTATATAATGACATTTATAAAGTTAATCTTTTATCTAAGAGTAGTGAAGATGCAACAGTAACAATAACAAAAAAATAATGAAAATGAAATAAAATATGTGAATTGTATTAAAGTGGAATAAAAATGATACTAATAACTAAATTTAGAAATATATGTGTGTATTATTAACTATTTACATTAATTTTTTTTTATATGTACATATAATCATTCTAAAATATTATAGCATAATCATTTATGCCATTGCTATTATTTATGTCAACAATAAAAGATCAGAAAAAATGTGACTCATGTAATATATATATATAATAACAAGATTGTTTTTGTTTTCCTCTATCAATGCAGTGAAAGAAAATTATCAGAAAACTTTTGCCTTATTAATTTTGCTCTTATTAATGGAAAGATAAATTTCCATTTATGACTTACATAATTGACAGGATGCACTAGAAATCAAATCATCTATCTAAGGATTTTTCCATTCTCCTTTTCATATGTTCTATCTTATATCAATGGAACACCATGAATATAGACATGCATAGCTAAGAAAGTAAATTGTATGTTTAATCAACTCATCCCAACCTGTAGAAGAAAGAGATCATTATTCAAAACCTGAGAAGTAACTATAAAAAGAAAAACATTATGGTTAATCATCTGAATCATACTGTCATTCAACAAAGGTGATATTTAAGAAAATAAAAAAAAAACATTCTAAACTTAAGCATTTTCTTTAACTACTTCCAGAAACAATAGTCAAAACATTGAATGGAGGAGAAGAAACTGTTAAATAAAATAATTTGCTCTCAATAAACATAAAACAGGGAAAATCCATATATATATAATTTTTAAAATGATCAATCATAACTTAATTAACCAAAGTATAAACAAGTTTCTAACTCTTTTATTATTTTGCTATATAGTATAGGAATTTGTGCCCATAAACAGGTAGAATCACCAGGACAGGTAGCTATTATTATTATTATTATTATTATTATTATTATTATTATAATAATAATAATAATAATAATAATAATAATAATAATAATAATAATAATAATAATAATAATAATAATAATAATAATAATAATAATAATAATAATAATATATAATAATAATAATAATAATATTAATATTAATAATAATAATAATAATAATAATAATAATAATAATAATATTAATAATAATAATAATAATAATAATAATAATAATAATAATAATAATAATAATAATAATAATAATAATAATAATAATAATAATAATAATAATAATAATAATAATAATAATAATAATAATAATAATAATAATAATAATAATAATAATAATAATAATAATAATAATAATAATAATAATAATAATAATAATAATAATAATAATAATAATAATAATAATAATAATAATAATAATAATAATAATAATAATAATAATAATAATAATAATAATAATAATAATAATAATAATAATAATAATAATAATAATAATAATAATAATAATAATAATAATAATAATATTAATAATAATAATAATAATAATAATAATAATAATAATAATAATAATAATAATAATAATAATAATAATAATAATAATAATAATAATAATAATAATAATAATAATAATAATAATAATAATAATAATAATAATAATAATAATAATAATAATAATAATAATAATAATAATAATAATAATAATAATAATAATAATAATAATAATAATAATAATAATAATAATAATAATAATAATAATAATAATAATAATAATAATAATAATAATAATAATAATAATAATAATAATAATAATAATAATAATAATAATAATAATAATAATAATAATAATAATAATAATAATAATAATAATAATAATAATAATAATAATAATAATAATAATAATAATAATAATAATAATAATAATAATAATAATAATAATAATAATAATAATAATAATAATAATAATAATAATAATAATAATAATAATAATAATAATAATAATAATAATAATAATAATAATAATAATAATAATAATAATAATAATAATAATAATAATAATAATAATAATAATAATAATAATAATAATAATAATAATAATAATAATAATAATAATAATAATAATAATAATAATATATAATAATAATAATAATAATAATAATAATAATAATAATAATAATAATAATAATAATAATAATAATAATAATAATAATAATAATAATAATAATAATAATAATAATAATAATAATAATAATAATAATAATAATAATAATAATAATAATAATAATAATAATAATAATAATAATAATAATAATAATAATTTCAATTCAATTAATTAATTATCTATAAATAAAAAAAGTAATACAAATATTTAAAAAAACAAACAGAAAATCTTGTGGGAATTACATGTAAAAATAAATTAAATAAAAATACAATAAAAACTCAAAAGAACAGTTTAGGAAATAAATAAAATTAATTAAATAAATAAAATAAATGCAAAATTAATACATACTACACAACCATTCCAAATATTTTTTGAATGATATATAAGAAATATTATTCAATCAATTGAACATTCATATCAAATTTATTAAACAACTTTGACCCAGAATAAATATATTTCTTCTACTAGATTCCTTAAAAAATTTTGGTAAAGGTAATTGAAATTATAGAAAGACGAGTATTTAGAACATAAACTCTAGAATTCAGAAAAGGTTTAGCACAAAAAATATCAAAAATAACTCTATATTGATATAAGTGATTTACATCAAATAAACAAATGCAATATAAATATCTCGAACAGAAGAGGAACGAGATCTACAAAAATAATGTAAAGTATAATTTTGCAAAACACGAAAAGATAAAATATGTGAGAAGCATTACCCCAAATAATGATATGTAAGATAAAATACCTGATAAAGGAATGTAAATAAAAATGAGAGCAGACCTTGAAGAAATTAACTAAATAATAAAACAATAGTTTAAATTACGTAAGTTAAAAGATAGGTAATGTGATTTGTCCAGACAATCGAGTCAATATATATTCCAAATAAAATAATTATCTACAGAGAATATTCTAAAGTATATACTATTATATGCAAATATACTTACCAATTTTAATCTTAAGAAAAAGAATAGCTTTAAGAAAAAGAATAGCTTTTGTTTTATCTAAATTGACAACAATAATTATATGCCAACCATTTACCAATTGAGTCCAAATCTCATTCACTAATTTTTCAAGAAGATTATAAGAAAAGCATAAGATAAAGCAATATCACAAAAACCAAAAATCTTAGAATGTAACTTCAATGAAAATAAATCATTAATATAAATTAAAAACAATAGAGGACCAAGTACTGAACTAGAACTCAGAATTAATCAAACAACATCACTGATAGTAATAAATATTAGTAAACTGTTTCTATCATTTAAATAACTCTCCAACCAACTACCAATAGATCCAGAAAACCATACAAGTAGCAACCTAATAAAATATTATGATTAACAGAATCAAATGCTTTAGATAAATCAAGATAAATAGCCAATGTTTTAAGTTCTGATCCAATAAGATGTTAAATACTGAACATGATGTTTTAAAGCATCTAATGTACTTCTCCAGGAAGAAACCATATTGATAGTCAGATAAAATTTTATTTTTAAACAGAAATGACAACATTTGATCCCTAACAATCATTTCCAATAATTTAGAAAAAAAGAAATAATCAATTGGCCTATAATTGACCATAAGAGTAGAATCACCCTTTTTATAAACAGGAGTAATAGCATTAACTTTCAGACATTCTGAAATGATCCAGACTCAAAGATAAATTAAATAAATGAACTAAAATAGGCAAAAATGCAACCTTATTTTCTTTAAGCATCTTAGGTGTTATACCATCTAGTAAAAAGTGACATTTTTTAAACTATCAATTGCTACAACAACTGCTCTTCCGATCTATCAGAATATAAAAAAGAATTCAAACTTGAATAAGAAGACAAAATCTGCTCAGGCACATCACGCATCGATAAATTTACAAAATACTCATTAAACCGATCAGCTAAATATTTTTCATTATTCTGTAACTCAATTAAACTTTCATTATATTTAATACATTTAATACGATCAGGAGAAGATTTTTTAATCAAAGAATTTATTGTTCTCCATTTCAAAGAAACATTTTTATCACTAAGAAATTCTTGATAATATCTAAACTTCAACTTTCTAATATCAGACTTAATTTCAACATTAAGTTTTTTAAAACATCTGATGAGCCATCCAAAGATTTTAATACATTTCTCTGATTAATTTTACATACCAGCATCTGTCACCCAAAGAGTCTTCTTCTATTCTTACTTGTCAATTTTAAATAAACTTTGCTTTAGCAATTAAATCTAAACAAATAGCTTGAACCCCAAAATGCATCATTTACATTATCTATCATAAAAATCTCATCCCAATTCTGAACAGATAATAAATAATTCAATTTAGAAAAGATAATTTCTCAACATATGAAAAACATTAATATTATCCATACAATTCAATATTTTTAATTCAGTAGCAAAATGATCTGTAAGAAATAATTTAGAAAGAGACGAATCAGAAAATAAACTGCGGCTTAATCTAACAAAAATATGATCTAAAAGAGATTGAGATATAGGAGTAATACGCGTAGGTGAAAAAAGCGTTTGACTAAATCCATAGCTATAAAGTAAATTTAAATAGTCTATAGTAGACTTACAAGCATTATTTAACAAATCAATATTTAGATCACCCATTAAAACAGCAGATTCTGAACCCAAATCTAATAACAAAGAATCAAGTTCAGTAACAAAATCCAAAACTTTACTTGTACATGATCTATATATAGCCAAAATAGAAAGCACACATTTAGGAGTCTCAAAGTTAATAAAATACATTCTGCAGTATTAAATGTTGGAATATTGAAAGAAAAGTCTAAACGGTTTTTATAAAAACCATAACACCACCAGATCGTAAATGCATACGAGGAGAAAGTATACTCGTATAGCCATTCAAACTATATAAATTTTGTTCTTGTAAAGAAATCCAAGTTTCCGTTAAAATAATTATATCAAAATGAAATAAAGGAAAATTATTTAAATAAACTACAAGTTCATCAAAATGACATCTAATGCTACGTATGTTTAAATGAAATAATTTAAGTGAAGCAAAATCTTTTTCCTGAGAAATCAAATCAGAATTTATCATAATAAATAAATTTCAGAATAGTAGTAGTAGTAGTAGTAGTAGTAGTAGTAGTATTGTATGACAATAAACACACATTGATTTATTATTATATATATAAAAAGACATTTAATCTGTATTACAATTTGTTAGCATTTATATTAAAACAAAGTCTCCATTTTTTATTTCCTTTATTATTTTGTTGTTAATACAAATTTATTGTATTAACATTAGTATTTATGACCGTGCATTATCAAATACATAATATATTGTCATTATTTGAATACTCATGCACTTGATAAACCTTTAAATAATAAATATTACCATCTGTTTTATGAGTTCATTGAAAGTTTAAATAAAGAAATGGCCATTACTACCTTATTGTTATTTTGATTTTATTGTTGCCTTTCACCCATATCACAATAAAAGATGAAGCTAATACTTTATTCAAAATACTTGATTTATTTTGGGTTATAAATTTATTTCACAATTTCATCATATTTGCTCATAGGGTCATGATGCAGCATACTAATTCATTAATACATATGTACTTTGCCCTGAGAATTTTTAAATGTTTTATGATCATTTGTTTAAGATTTGGAGTTACCCATAATTCAACATGTATGCGTTAAAAAACAAATTAAAACCCCATAGTCTAGATTTAATCAAATATACCTTTCATTTCTGAAATATACAGTAAACAAGTGATATTGAGTCTTAGTCAGGTTCATTTAATTATATGTTATTACAAAAGCTATCATGAACTTTGACCATTTACAACTATGAATTGAGCATGGGAATTGAACAAATTTAAAAGAATTTACTTACTGATTTCATACAGTTACAATATAGTTAGTTAATTACTACAGTTTAATTGATGTGCCAAAGTTGTGATAGAGGTTTGATATATCAATTAAATTATAGTAACTGTCTATCCATATGTACGAAACAATGTTAAAGATCCAAGACTTCTCACTAATGAAGGCCACTAGCTGGAAACTAGTATGGGAAATATTGTATGAGTAGGCACTAGATAGGAATTTTATGCATAAATCTTCTTGCATCTATTGATTACTTTGGCTTGCACTGGGTGGCCCTACTGCATGGAGAGTTTTGCTTTTGTAATAATAAACTATGATAATATAAGATTCAAAGTAATAGTTTCTGAAAGTTATCAAATATATTGAACCTCAACCTTACTGATCACAATTAGAATAAGCTTAAAGTCTTGTTTTGTTTTAATTAAGCTTTCAAAATATGAAAGACAAAACAGACGAAAGCTATTGAATATAATAGTTTTTATAGTTAACAGGCTCACATATAATTATATTCTAGAAAAATAGAAATGATAATCATTCCCATTTTTTTACAAATCTCATCTTTGATATGTATGCATGAAAATGGTGTTATTTTGCTTGATAAAATTCACAATTATTAATGTTTTCTTTTATATAATTTGTAAGTACATTAATAGTTTCTAGTCAGATAGGAATTTAATTAATTCTATTTTAAATATACGTCATGAATTAAATACACATATTAGTAATACAAATTTTGTATTTAATATATTATAGAGTTATGCTTTATAATATCATTAAAGAAATCTTTTAAATACTTTTTATTAGCTCAATATTTATCTGAGATATAAGATATTAATTAGTAACTGAAATTCTGAATTGAGGACTATGTCTTTATAAAGTTCACATCAATTTTAATACTTCTATGTATTACACTTTTCACACCTTGAAACAAACTCAGTGAAATGATATTCAAACCTATTTTTTATTTGATATTAATGTTGAGTTTTATTTCTTTTGGAACTAATTTGATGAGTTATGTTTGTCATAATTTATAATTCAGAATTTGGCTATTATATAACATCTTATAACTTAGTTAAATAATGAATTTATAGAGGATGCTTAAATGATATCATCCATATTATTATAAAATATAATTCTGTAATGTATTTATTATATAATTAGTTATATATGTGATGAAATTTTTAGTACCTTCAAAGACGTTTTAGGGAGTTACAGTTTTCCTTAAAATAAGCTTCAGGGAGATACAGTTTTCCTTAGAAAGAGTTATGTATTTTAAAATTCTTTATAATATTTAATTATTTCACTATATCAAAATTCATACTGTATCTAAAAAGAACTATAGAAAATAAAATTACATTGTTTATTGAAAAATTAACGAATAAATTTAATTATTGCAAAACCTTTTGTACTTGTATGTATAATTGCCACTAACAGTGAAGTATTTATTGTATCATCATTTTTTATATGTTTTTATAGTTAGTTTATTTCAAAACTATTTTACTATTTTATCGCCATTCTATTGCGATTATTGCTTCAAATTTTTTTTAGTTGCGTGAAAGATTAAAATTATTAAGTGCCTGATTTAAACTACAAGGAGGAGGGACAAAATATTTTACTTCATTGATAAAACATTTTATGTGTCTTAGGAAATTTATGATCTTTCAACATGTATAATCCAGACTTAGCAAGTAGAAATTTTCTGCAATCATGCATGGTAAAAAAAAAAAAAATTTGAAGGTAACAATTACATGGAACTGACGACATATTGAAGACTGTGATAAAAGAGTATTTAAATGAATTGAAAGCAGAGTTTTATATCGATATCATATAAAATTCATTACATTATATAATAAATAATTTTGTTTGTGTAATAGTGGTGTAATATAAAATGTTTAGTTTTATTTATCATTGTTTATTTTTTTGAATTCTCCTCTCTATATATGTATAAGTACGTAAGACGGAGCAATCGTAGATGTTTATTACCAAAAACTATTTTACTAAAAAGTAACTTAACAGCCATTGCCATTGTATTTTAGTTGCTTTGAGAGCAAATCAAAATTTAAATGGAAGACGTAGAATAGTTACTTTTTTAAAATCATTATTTATTGTTTTTTTTTTTCTATGTATGTGCGCGCATGGATATATATCCTAACTTTTTGATATTTTTCCTACATATAGTGTACTAATATCAATTCCTAATCATTGAAAAATAAACATAAAATAGCTTTTCCATTTTAAATATTCTATTCTTGGTTTAAAGCAATTTTTCCAAGTTAGGATGAATTTTCTAGGAAATGAATGAAAACGTGACTCTTGATGAATCACAACCTAATTATTACTTTTTTTAAAATAAACATTATATGTACGTTTTTTATTTTCACTTATTCCAATTATTAGAATTATTGCATATTTAATATTATGAAAATTTGTTTATCAGATTGAACATTATTTAATGTTTTTAGAGAAAAATAAATATATATATAAACTTTTTAAATTATTACAACATAGTAAAATTTGTATATATCTCTATACTGTATATCCTTTATTTAAACGTATACATTTTATATGACATATTTTTTCATCATAATAATTCATATCTATTACTCAATAGTTTTCAACATTGATATGACATGCTTATTAATAATAATGTAAATAATTTTAAATGAATTTAAGATTTTAATGAAGTGTTGTCTTAAATGTTTATTATCATTAATTAAGAACACTTATTATTTTTAATCTACTGAAAATAAAAAATAAAAACTAATTCTCAAACCAATTTTAAGATATATTTGTCTTTTTTCAGTCAGACTTAAATTAAATCAACTAATTTTTTCATTCATATTTGCATTAAAGGCATATATATATATACATATAATGTCATTTTTTCAAATATGAAATGAATACTTGAATATCTCAGCTATTTAAGATTATGCTTATTAAGTACTCTAAAGACGAAACAAAGCGAAGGCATACAGTTTGACATGTAAATGAATCACTAACATCAGACTTATATAGTTACAAAAACAACTGACTCTCTTAGATCATTAATTTACATAAAAAGGTAAAGGTAGCTATTGGATATGTGCCTACAAATTCAATAATCCAGGCACAAAAACTATAGTAGAATTATTTTAGTTACTTTGTTGGTTTTACTATCTAGCATCCATTAATTAATCAAACTTACAATTAGATAGATTTAAATAGAATGAATTATTGCTTTTGATTAAATAAGTTCATAACAGCCTATTTTATTCTAGACAAAAATATAAGAATTGTATGTGGACATCCTACAATTATCATTAATTTATAATGAAAGATATATATATATAGTAACATTGTGTAACTAGCTACAAGTTAAGAAAGGACCGATATTATAATAGTATAGGCTTTATAAAAAGAGGGTTAATTGAATCATGTGGCATTGATAGAATATGTTAATACGCCTCTCTTTTTAATAATTTATGTCTCTTTTAAAAAAGAAAAATAATAGGTTAATAACCATAACTTGTAATAAAGAAAAATAAAATGGACTAAAATACTGCTCATGATAAAAGAACACATTGAAGTTGTTAGAGTTAAAATATAAAAAATTATCAAATTATCAAAGTTAATAATTAATTGCAATTTGTTTTGAAATAAATTCAAATTTAAAAGAAACAATATTCTTCCATCTGTTTTTTTTCTTGATTTTAATTGTTATTGATCAATAAATTAATAATTAGTTAGATATCAATTAAAATAGATCAGGCAAGTTTTGAAGCTGGGCATCTGGAAGATGTTGACCAAATACTTTTTAATAAATATTTTTTTGATAAACATTGTTGTTTAGATATAAAGAGCTGTGATTAAGATTTTGACACAAAACATATTTTATTAGTATAGAGAAAGTAGCTAAAACTGTCTATTATACTATATAAGGAAATCATAACTAAATAGCATATGATTGTTGCAGCTTTCCATATTCAAATCTATACAGCAAGTTGCTGGTAAAATTAATATTTTATTATTATAAAAAAGTTACAAAATGGCAAAAAATATGTGGCTCATGCCTTAGTATGTAGACTAAGCTTTCTCAAGCAAGTGTTTATCTCTGTCCTAGTATGTAGTTTCATAAATGAAAAAGTTATTAAGATCCAGCCCTAGCCTGAAAGAAAAATGATCTTCATCGTCATTTGAAGAAAGAGTATTCATAAATTGAAATTGCTATTGCAGACTTCTTCCAAAATTATACCTGCCAATAAATTTATGAAAGGAAAAAATCATACCAATGCTGACCAGCCAAAATAAGGAAAACCAAGGATCACTTAATAGACATTTTATTCATTAACCAATCAAAAAAAATCAAAAACTAAAGAATTTTAAATCAGCTGAATTATTTATTTGCCAGTCACACATAAAAAAAATCAAGGGTTACAAAATCAACTTTTTATTTGTTCTCTGGCTGAAATGAGCAAACTAAGAATAAACAGTTCTAATCATTTATTAATAGCCTCAGTAAAAAATAAGACAATTTTGTATATATGTCACATATGACAAAATGTTAATATCATGTGCTCATGAACTAACATTTTATTTAGTTATTATTACTATAATCCTTACCAGATATATCCAGCCTATAAAAGCCATGATTTTTTTAATTAGTTGCTTTAACAAATTCTTTTAAGATTTAATAAAATTAGAAGTGAGTGAGGTGCTGGAAAGAGAAGCTATAATAATTATTTTTATAAGTCTATACAAAAATTAAACAGCTAAGTGTTTTCGAGACATGTTGCCTCATATTCATAGCCATAGTGATAAATGGTGTAGAATAGAAAGTAAGTGATATGCAAATTATTTACATAGCCCAGTGTTTGAATATCGTAAATTAAATAAAACATTTTGATATTATATAAGTAAATATGATAAATATAACCTGTCAATTTTGTATTATGATTTATTAATGGCAAAGTTACTTCCCAGCCAGCCTGAAAAGCCCTCATTGCTTTAACATTTTTTTAAAAATTTAATGTAAATTAAACAAAAGGTTTTAATATTATATAAATAAATGTGACAAATGTACCTGCTCATTTTTGTATTATGGTTGCTTTAACATTTTTTTTGCTTTGTGGAATTATTTGCATTGAATAAAATGCTTGTCATTAAATTAAGCTTCTAAATTAAAATTAAAAATTTTAAATATACCTGTTATATTTGATATGAGAATTTGACAGCATTATGGAAAACTATTAATGATGGAATTATTTCCTACTCATGAAATATTCTTCATAATATGGACAAACATAATAGTTTTTTTTTAATTTGACATGTGACAGCATCATGAACAAACATACATTCACCAATCAGACAACAGAGAAAATAGAGATTTTATATATAAGATTATTATTATTATATTTAATACTAATATAGTTTACTCTGAAATGTATAATGCAATTTTAGTCAATTATATTTTTTATGTGTATCATTAAAACATGGTGAAAGAAATAGTTTATACTAATAAATACAGATTGTAGTGGAAGTTATTAAAAATCTTTACATTGTAGAAATGATCTTAAATGCTTTGCACTCCATTTTGGCAGAGTCCATTATTTGATGTAGTGTATTGTTGCATTATATTATTGTACTATGTGGAATAAAATGTTGAATCATAAATTTTGGATTTATGTATAATTCTCATTCATGTTTTTATCATTTAGTCAGATAGTTACAGTGCAACACTGTGATTGATTTATATCCCAAGCTATTACCCATGCTGATGGGATAACCATTTAAGAAAATAGATTGAACCTGGGTTCTTGGTGGCACTGTAATATGTATGGTTAGTGATATCAGCTCCAACAAATAAAAATGTCTAATAAGCTCAGTTCTCATAGATAATAATCTCTTTATATATTATTAAGTTGCTTTTCATATTGTAGATGCATGTCTATGTCAGTAAACTATGATGAGCAGAAAATATTGCTATTGAATGGCTAATATTACCAGCAATAAGCATACAAACTGATAATGCTCTTCACTATGTTCATTATCAATCTTAGATTGAGGCTCAAAAATAACAATCATATATATATATATATATATATATATATATATATATATATATATATATATATATATATATATATATATATATATATATATATATATATATTTGTAACAAAAATCCAAATACATATTCTTTGTAACCTCACTACACGAATTATTAAGGATATATTCATAAAAGAAATATTAAAATAAAGATATTATTTTTTTAAAACCAACTAAATTAGCCTGACACAATAAATCTAAGGAAGGTCACAAAGTTTCCATAAAGATAATAACTTCTGGTATTGACATTGGTTAAACTAGCTTCAAAATCCATAGCAAAATACTATTAGGTAAATTTAATATTTGTAAACCAACAAATAATTAATAATTGGGTCTATGAGATGAATGTGGAATTTAAATTATGAATTAAATGACAAATAGATGGCAAAAATAAATAATAATTAAATAATGAAAATGAACAAACTTAAGAAAAAGAAAATGTGTTAGAATAATGAATGATTAAGTGGTGATGATAGAATAGGAACCAATGAAAGATAAATCAGTTATGATGGTGAATTAAGATAAAATGAAGATGAAGAAGTAAAAGAAATAAAATCAAGATGAAATATGAGAAGAGTGTTGATAATGGAGAATGAGATTCTAAACTATAAACTAATATTGTATTAATGAGCAGTAAGGTAAAATGAAACAAAGTATAGATTCTAAGTTTGACTAAACTAGAATATTTAACCATGAAGTTAGAATAAACTATAAGTTTTAAAACTAAAGCAGAGATTTACATCTTAAAGTTATACTGAATTAATAAAACTGTAAAGATAACCATAACTCCAATCAAAGCACAAGAAATAACTTAAGGCATAAAAATTACCATATATTCAAAAGTACAATTAAGAATTAACAATTTACTTTTCTCATGGTTCCAATAATTTAAATATCATTTTACAAGATATACTTGGGTCAGTGAGAGGGATTTTGCCACTACCCAAATATAATAAACAAAACAGCTCATAGAATAAAATAAAATTAATAAATAATATTTGGCAATTCCAATACCAACAGTAATATGAACTTTAAGCTTTATGAAGTACAAATAAGTTATTAATAAAGTACACAATAACTTACATACTTTCCTTTATTAAATAACTGTGGTAAATATGATCAAGATCAATGAATGATGTGCCTTGTGGTTCAAATAAATAGGTTATCTCAAAACCAATAACCCATTAAAATATTATTTAAAATAAGACATGGGCTTAAGATCTACAGCATTCTAATTAATAAGCCATAAATTTTAAATGACTTTAAATGTAAAAGTTTACCAAAACCATTATGATATATTAATGCAATATTAATATATAATAAAATATACTGTATTAATTGATGATGTCTTTAAGACAATAAAATAATGTGTTGATAGCAATAACAATAATAATATGGATGATGATTAGCAATAAGACTACAGACAACTAAATATATTTTAAAACAACAAGATTTATTTACACTATTTACAATTTTTTTAAAATAATAAACAATTGAAAGACATACATCTATTTTAGAAACAATATAAAGTAAGGTATATTTCATTTGAGTACTGGTATATCAGTTTTAGTGCACTGATATGTTTAGTAATATAATATTCATTTATAATATGCTATTTAGAGCATTAAAGGATAACTAAACTTTTAATAATATGATAATGGCAATTATTATATTAAGTACAAATGACAATTGTTGCTGTTTAGCATGAAGAAATTTATTACATAAATATGGAAACAGACACCCGAAATCAAATGTATGCAGAATACTAAACTTTGCCTATGCCCATAAAATAATCATTCTAAATACTGAAAGGTCTTACCGATCCATCGGCAAACTACTACTTGATGGAAATAAAATAACATTGCACATGTGTATCTCTTATTATGTTATACATAAAATAAGTTTTAAAATTACTAATAAATTTTATGGTTCACTTGTAAATTGTTGACAAAGTACAACAGCACAATACATACACTATTTTATTTAGCTAAACACTATATATAAACAAGTATCCTTAAATCTAATTCTACGTTATTGTTATCGTATAATTTTAGAACATCAAGAACTTCATCATATATGGTGGGAAATAATTAGACATCATCATGAGGGATCAGACAATAAAGAAAGGCTCTTCAAAACAACATTATATAGTTGTATAATAATATGGCAGATTCCAATACCTCTTTCCTAGGTATAAAGGGTGTGGACATTGTCTCAACACAGGGAAACCAAATGCATGCCATGAAAATAATCATCTTTAGGGATTAAACTATGCTAATTAAGCATTAACTAATTATCAGCTGTAACGATCCGGAGAAAGGCGACTAACGTAAACTGCACTACGGGGCGCCATCTAGGCATTTGAACCTAGAAAAATTTATAAAGTAGGCAGATACGTAAGTCAAAAAAAAAATTTTTTTTTTTTTTTTTAAATTTTGATTCCGGTCGTTAGCCCATGTCACTAGCTCAGTGGAATAGCAGAGATTTAATAAGATAATCTAAGAGTATATATAAAAAAAGGAATAAAATAAGCCACTGCCAGTAATTAACATACAAACATTTATTTATGCACATATATATAAGATTTAAAATTATTTTAGTATTAGTTTTACATTTTAACATTTAACATTATTTTTAACTTTGATTTTGATTTTAATTTACCTTTAATTACTATTATATTCTAATTTTACATTTTAATTAAGTTCGCACAGATGGGATTATAAAAGCTTGTTATAATAAGTTGCTATAGATCGGTTACATAGATTACACGGTTAAAAACATTCCAAAGTAAACATAAGCGATCAAAATATAAAATTATTGATTACTGACAATTGCGGAGGGAAATTTATATGTAACCCAATAGTATTCACCATAAGATACTTGCATTGTCACCAATAACTTAAAAGACATCCGAATAAATACATTTTAGATACTCACCGTAAGGTATCATTATTTATCGAATGTCTATATATTTTGATCAAATATGAAAACGCAAAACATAGTTAACCGATAAACAATCCATGCAAGCGTCTATAAACAACTTAAATTTAATGCATTTTTATTTAGGGTCGAGTCTGAATACTACATAGATTTGCATTGAAATTAAAATATTCTATCCCTATTTAACCTTAGGCTAAAATTCGCAGTCAAACTGGCATCAATCCATCTGATACATCGATGTATTCAATGTAATACGAAATACGGCAGCACCAAAAGAATTAAGAAAAGACATTGACTCTCAATCAGATAGGAATATTACATCTATCTAACGAGAAGAACAATAAAAAAAAAACTCCATAGAAAGGAACTGCGTTCTCCGTCTTATAATTCCTTCCATAGGCAAACGGGTGAGTGCGGCGTATATATAAACGATTCTGCCCGTAGCGAATCTCCGATTACATCTACTAACTACATCAATATATCCAATCCATTGACCCAATCTAACAACGACATAAATAACCTAAGATTACCCTCCCCTAATATAACTTTACAAATCTATACAGCCATTCACGCCCGACTTAAGTTTAACATTTTTATAATTAATTTAACGGAAAACAAAAATCATAATAAAACTTAAAGAACAAAAAATAAATAAATGGAAATGATTTTACAAAATAAATAAGAAAAAAAATACATCAAATAACATTATTAATGAAGAATTTAGTTTGGTCAGATAGGATTCTATTGCATTATTTACTAAAAAGTTTTAAAATTTAGAGTTCTTATTGTTTCAAGTGAATATATAAGTTCTTACGATTTTTAAAACGTCCAACTTTATCCGTTGCTTGCCATGAACGTAAATTCCCACGCCGTCCTAAAATTGGTATCCATTTAGCCGTTGTTTTATTTATTCATTCGGAGGTTTTTTAATTTAGTTGGTCCTCAATGTAGGAAACGATAGTTCATTTCTCCCTTCTTTAACAGCTGAAAGAATTGACCGTGCGTCTGTCAATTCCTCCAACTCCGGACTACTACATATAGTCACATCGTAATAATCAATTTCCAGTCACTGATTAATAATTTCCAAATTTTCCTTTTATATTAATGTGAAGGATTGAATTTACATTACGTCACCGATGCGATGGTCCTTTCGCTGCGGTCCGATTCCATAGGGATTTCTTCTTATTTGCTAACAGTTTCTATTGTTTTCTTATCTGACCGGTGTTTTTACATTTAAATGCCGAAGGCTGGTTTACATTTAACTAATTAACAATCATTTCCATTTCTGATTAATTAACCTGTTTTCCAAATCAAAAATATATTTAAAGATAAATTTAAAGATATAATTTCATCTCCAAATCTTTTTAAAATTTAGTTTTAAAATACTTTTTCTTTAATAAAGTTTTATTTTAATAATTTTTCATTATCTGTGCGATTTAATTAATATATAAGAGTTTAAGATGATATTTAATTTCAATTTTTAATTCTTAAAGAAAATTTTTAAATGCGAACTTTTTAATTTACTTTCATGTTTAATAAATAAAAAAAAAACAATGTAACGAACGTCTGTGCTCGTTACATATCAGTAAAGTTACTTAAAAAAAATGATCAAAAAAAAAATTTTACTTAGGGTTAGTAATTACAGTACACGACTAACAAAATTTACAAACATTCGGTTAGTATAAAGACTATATATAAAAAACATGTTTACTATCGCTTTCCTAAGGACCATTTACGTCTACGCCTCCTCCCCACAAGAGTTATTATTATTTTTTTATACATTTTATTTTTACACACGGCATGACAAGCAAGTTATTTTATAAATTATTTATTTAAGAAGATTGCATTGAAGTAAATATATTTTGAAAGATAATGGATTTATACGTGTATATTTGCAGCACAATTATTCATACCACCAACTTATTTATGACTGATTAAAATACTTAAATAGGATTACACTGAAGTAAATTCCCAACGGTACTCATCGTAAGGTACCACATTTACCATCATAAACTTGCGTGGCTGTGCGCTCCTATACATATTAAAGCATAATTTATATTAACAACAAAATATCAATCGCAACCTTTTGACTTTCTTTTTAACGAACTACAGTTTAAAATTATTTATACTTTCTAGTTTTTAATATATGTGCTATTTCATTCTGGCAGTGCTTTTATAAGATTTAAAGTATACGACTATATGTAAACAGATAA
Organism: Epiperipatus broadwayi; assembly: GCA_028023455.1. NCBI lineage: Eukaryota > Metazoa > Onychophora > Udeonychophora > Euonychophora > Peripatidae > Epiperipatus > Epiperipatus broadwayi. The sequence goes on from JAQFVV010000015.1 coordinate 7,150,418, forward strand.
AAATATTTCATTTTGATAAAATTTGCTCAGGGTATATGTGGTTTATTAAAGATCAGCCCCATGTTGGGCGCCATTGTAACGATCCGGAGAAAGGCGACTAACGTAAACTGCACTACAGGGCGCCATCTAGGCATTTGAACCTAGAAAAATTTATAAAGTAGGCAGATACGTAAGTCAAAAAAAAAAAATTTTTTTTTTTTTAAATTTTGATTCCGGTCGTTAGCCCATGTCACTAGCTCAGTGGAATAGCAGAGATTTAATAAGATAATCTAAGAGTATATATAAAAAAAGGAATAAAATAAGCCACTGCCAGTAATTAACATACAAACATTTATTTATGCACATATATATAAGATTTAAAATTATTTTAGTATTAGTTTACATTTTAACATTTAACATTATTTTTAACTTTGATTTTGATTTTAATTTACCTTTAATTACTATTATATTCTAATTTTACATTTTAATTAAGTTTGCACAGATGGGATTATAAAAGCTTGTTATAATAAGTTGCTATAGATCGGTTACATAGATTACACGGTTAAAAACATTCCAAAGTAAACATAAGCGATCAAAATATAAAATTATTGATTACTGACAATTGCGGAGGGAAATTTATATGTAACCCAATAGTATTCACCATAAGATACTTGCATTGTCACCAATAACTTAAAAGACATCCGAATAAATACATTTTAGATACTCACCGTAAGGTATCATTATTTATCGAATGTCTATATATTTTGATCAAATATGAAAATGCAAAACATAGTTAACCGATAAACAATCCATGCAAGCGTCTATAAACAACTTAAATTTAATGCATTTTTATTTAGGGTCGAGTATGAATACTACATAGATTTGCATTGAAATTAAAATATTCTATCCCTATTTAACCTTAGGCTAAAATTCGCAGTCAAACTGGCATCAATCCATCTGATACATCGATGTATTCAATGTAATACGAAATACGGCAGCACCAAAAGAATTAAGAAAAGACATTGACTCTCAATCAGATAGGAATATTACATCTATCTAACGAGAAGAACAATAAAAAAAAAACTCCATAGAAAGGAAATGCGTTCTCCGTCTTATAATTCCTTCCATAGGCAAACGGGTGAGTGCGGCGTATATATAAACGATTCTGCCCGTAGCGAATCTCCGATTACATCTACTAACTACATCAATATATCCAATCCATTGACCCAATCTAACAACGACATAAATAACCTAAGATTACCCTCCCCTAATATAACTTTACGAATCTATACAGCCATTCACGCCCGACTTAAGTTTAACATTTTTATAATTAATTTAACGGAAAACAAAAATCATAATAAAACTTAAAAGAACAAAAAATAAATAAATGGAAATGATTTTACAAAATAAATACATTAAATAAAATTATAACTAATTAATAAATAGTATCGGTCAGATAGAATAATATTGCAATTATTTAAATCTGGAAAGTTTTAATTTACTGTTCATAAATTTTAAAGTTCTTACGGTTATTTAAATAGTTCATCTTCATATATTCCTTGCCGTTTGAACGTGAATTCCCACGTCATCCGAAGATTGGTATCCTGTTGGCCGATTTATTTATCCATCCGGAGATTTTTTTAGTGTAGTTGGTCCTCAATGTAGAAACGATGGCTCATTTTTCTTCCTTTCTTAGCAGAACTGAAGGGATTGAAGCTGTGCGTCTTTTTCAATCCCCTCAGCACTAACACCTAGCTGTTACATCGTAATAATCATCAATAACTAGTCACTGATTAATAATTTCCAAATTTTCCTTTTATATTAATGTGAAGGATTGAATTTACATTACGTCACCGATGCGATGGTCCTTTCGCTGCGGTCCGATTCCATAGGGATTTCTTCTTATTTGCTAACAGTTTCTATTGTTTTTCTACCTGACCGGTGTTTTTACATTTAAATGCCGAAGGCTGGTTTACATTTAACTAATTAACAATCATTTCCATTTCTGATTAATTAACCTGTTTTCCAAATCAAAAATATATTTAAAGATAAATTTAAAGATATAATTTCATCTCCAAATCTTTTTAAAATTTAGTTTTAAAATACTTTTTCTTTAATAAAGTTTTATTTTAATAATTTTTCATTATCTGTGCGATTTAATATATAAGAGTTTAAGATGATATTTAATTTCAATTTTTAATTCTAAAAGAAAATTTTTAAATGCGAACTTTTTAATTTACTTTCATGTTTAATAAATAAAAAAAAAACAATGTAACGAACGTCTGTGTTCGTTACACAGCCTTAATAACATAATCCACTCATGGAATAAGCAATGAAAGAGTATCCTTTATCTACCCATGCTCAATATCAATGATATACTATTTGATGAAATTATGTTTCTCACACATATAAAATGGAAACTAGTGCAAAACCTCATCAAAACAATGGCAAGATAAAATAATTCTCACAACAAAAGCTAAAAGATAAATATCCTACTTCACAATTTATATTAAATAGTGTATTAAACTAACAAAAGTATTGTAAGTCAACCAACTATAAAATATTTTTAAAAGCATAAAAAAAATTGCATTAATAAGAAACACACAGTCAATGAAAAATAGCACAAATTTTATAAACTAAAGTGGATGTATTAAATTATAAGCAAAATGTAATAAAGATATAAAATGAGGGTATCCCTGCTTATATGGAAAACTCCATATAATAAGATAATTATGTTATTATGAGTAAGTACTATTATTCTTCTGGCAAGTTATTTTGTCTGTTACCCATAAATAGAATACACCTGGGTCTCATTTTATGTGGTAGATAGGTTCCTCAGAAAATGTGCACAAAAAGAAATCACACAAAAATAGATGTAACTTACCTTGAAAAATTGGGGATATGGACTGTAATTTTCAAAAATCGCATAAAAGCAAAGCAACAATGTAAAATTACTTTAAAATTCAGATAAAAAAAAATAAGGAAATAAAATATGACTAATAAAAAATTTCAAATTTGGAAAAAATTGATACAAGACAAGCTTTTTTTATTTTTTTTTATTAACTACAGTATTTAATTTTATTCAAAACAATATATTTTTATGCATAATTTACAGTATTTTACATTTTTTTCATACAATATGCAAGTTTGTTTGTGAACTGGTAAGACATCAGATTCATCACAAGAGGAAATACAACTAGCACCAACTTACATTTTTTTAATTGCTCTTATAGTGCACCTGGACAAACTAAAATGTTTTCCAATCACAAAATAAAAATAAGAACTTAGACTTATGATAATAAAAAGACACCTACTCACCACTGTTAGGCAAAATTTTATTAAAACTAACAATTAAAAATTAAATTCTTATTTTCAAATATTAATTTTTTAATTTTCAATTCCGTTTAAAAATCAAATTTCATTGTTACACATCACATTAATTTCAGATCACATTATTTTTTTAAATTGTTAATTATAATTAAAAATCAGATTTTAATTTTTAATTGTCAAATTTAATTGTGTCCACCACTGTTACTCACCTTTTAAAAATAAACTTGTGGACACTAAATGATTAATCGATTATGTACTCTTTTTTTAAAAAGCAAAAATAAAATGTGATTTAAAATGCAAAAACAACAACATGCATAGTATATGCATCTATAACATTTGAACAGATTTACATTATAATCTTGTAAAATTTATTAGTTGTGGACACTAAATGATTAATTGATTACATACTCTTTTTAAAAAAAATAGAATGTGATTTAAAATGCAAAAAAATAACAACATGCATGGTATAGGCATCTATAATGTTTGAACAGATTTACATTATAATCTTGTAAAATTTAATGTGTGTATATAAAATGGGGAAATCCTGATTTTAAGTGAATAATGAACTTCTTTATTGCATAAAATCTATTACAGTACTATTATAAAGTGCTGAAAATATTGAAATTATTAGATGGAAGTTAAACTCCGATAATGCACTATTACTTTAAATATGATGTATGAGTGTGTGAATTTTATAATATTTAAAGTAATAGCACATTATCAGAGCTCAACTTCTGATCTAATAATTTTTATCGCATAAAAGAAAACTGCGCACAAAGATATTATAAAGAAACATGAATTGCATAACTTCAAAATCGCATTAAAAAAATCCACATAAAATGAGACCCAGGTGTATCAATAAATTATTCTTATAAATGTAAGAGATTGGCATATCTCTTTATCTAAACATACTTAATTACTGTTAAATTTTAGACGAACCAGTAAAATAAATAAATAAATGTATATAATTTTACCTTGGTCTATTTTCAGATTTATCACAAATTTATACCATTAATATATATATATATACCTTAATTTTTTATATATTTATCACAAATTTATACCATTAATATATATATATATACCTTAATAACTTATCCAAAATTAGTGCAATTTAATAATAAACATGAAAAAACAAAAAAAACAAAAATTATTATATTTTATATTATTCCCCTAGTTCATAATCTGAGTTTCTTCACTATGAGCTGACTGATGAGGGAAATGATGCTATTATGGGTTAAACATTTTACAAACAAAGCATTCATATTTTCTTACATTTATCCCAATATAGTAAAATCAAATCATCAAGACTTTATTGCAATACAATAATGATGTAATAGCGCTTATAATTATTTGCTGCAGAATTTTGGATCCACTTATTTGGCTAAATTGTTTTAATAACAGCTTCAAGTTTGACAGCAAGAGAAAATTTTTACAAAAGCATTTTTTTACTTTTTTTTATCCACAATAATACATTTTAAATAGTTGGTGATGACTTCAGCATTTCAAATCATTTTGAGATCGTTTATTAGTACTTAAAACTAATATTAATTCCAGCATTCCAACTCAGTTATTAAGAAGCAGATATTTATTCATTTATGTTTTTATATCAATATTATTAAATATTTTCCTTAATAATATAATGAATGGTTATTGTTTTTTTTTTTATCAGGATTTCCATTGAAGATCTTTAATAAATATGAGTTAAACATTTATTTTTTTTCATTTATCAGTACAGTAAACGTATTTCAATTTTTACTTTTAATGAAGAAACAAGTTAGCACTCCAAAAGATTTATCAGATATTTTTTTTTTAAAAAAAAAGTAAGCTAAACTTACACATCCTATAAAATCAGTAAATTTTCTTATTTATTTGAAAAATATTAAAGATTTTAAGACTTCTCATTCGATAATTTAATATACAAAATTAACAAAGCGTATGACACACTTGAATGTGAAGCTATCAAGATACACAGAAATTATTACACGCTAAGTGCTTTTGAGGCTTTTTGCCTCAAATTCATAGCTCACAGTACCACTATGAATTTGAGGCAAAAAGCCTCAAAAGCACTTAGCGTGTAATAATTTCTGTGTATCTTGATAGCTTCACATTCAAGTGTGTCATACGCTTTGTTAATTTTGTATATTATTTATTTGAAGTAACTTTTACTTTGTTCAATTTGAATTTTAAAAGTTTTGTCCAAATTATTTTTTTTTAATCAGATTTTTATTCTTACTTTAATATAAAAGCAAAATGTATTTTATTTTTACTTTATAAGTAAATGCACAGAATTTTTTTTTCTTCTTTTTGTCATTTTAAACAATTGACATGGGATTTTTAAATGTACATAATAATAAAAATTGTAATGATATGTGAAATAAAATTTTATGCTTATGATTTCTTGTCCAGTTTTGAATTCAAGCTTCCTTTTGGTAAAATACTTGTTTTTCAAAATGATTTTCATTTTTCTCCCAGTGTAAAATCTTGTCAAATGTTGATCGATGGTTAAGGAGGTCATATGCATGCAAGGAATTAAAATTTTCTATTCTATGATTTAAGATTTTCAATATATTTTAGTTTTGGTCAATTTAAATATGGTGTTATCACTTTTTCAGCTTTCTTGTTGATTTCTTTAGTTCTGTTGTTTCAGATGTTAATGTCATTGTTCTAGTTCTTTTTTATTAATAGTCCCCCCTCTACTATTTATGTTAAGTTATTTATACCTTTTAATACATTGAATTGTGATACAATTAAAAATAGACCAATAACAGCATAGTGTGTATATAATTAATACTTCTCTCCCTATATTCACTATTGATAATTAACCAAACTATTCAATACTATTTCAAAACACTATAAAAAATATACTTAAGGAATTGATTACAAATATTGATTTAGAAGAGTTATAAATTTAAATCTTTCTAACTATTATTATTTAATAATAATAAAATATCAAAACATGCTTAATAATAACAATAATAAATTATCAATTTAATATTATTGAGAATTATTCCAACTGACAAACTGCATATAAAATCTTATACACACCCTGCCAGAGGGCTTAGCATATTTTGAAAAGTCCGAGTCTTTATCGCTCCCAGGAAATTTACTGATAAAATTTACTTACTTTTAAAATACAATTTGGCAATTACTATTACATACCAGCAAGTTAATACACTGATTTAATATATTACAATTGTTATTAATTAAATTTATTTATTTTTTTTGCATTTGACCAGTTAAATAAGGCTTGACAAACATCGAGCCCAAACCATACTGTTATATATAATAGTTTCACTACAAAATAACATTTAAACTAAATATTACTCACAATTCCACTTATTTCCCATACACCCTTATTATTAAAAGATGTTAATTGCTTCAGAATCATAAATTTTTAATAATAAAAATTGTTTAATTTTTTTTATTTCATTTCTCTCAAAGAAGACAACCTTAGCTTCATCAAAATTAATAGTGAGGTCTGTATTTTTTTCATGGATATATAAAGCAGAACTAAGATATTTATTTCTAACCCTAATTTTATGTACCTTTATTTTTTCATTTAGCCTCAAACAACTCTGACTATATATACCTTCTTACAAAAACAATGGATAATATACATCACTCCAGGAATAGTCTTTTTATCAAAAATTTCCTTTGTATTATTTAATAACTTATTTAAAGTAATACCCCTTTTTCAAGCAATTTTCTTATTTCCAAATAAATTACTATTTTTACATACAAGACAATTTAAATTGCAAAGAAATAAAATCATATTTTTCTTTATCCTTTATATCATTACAAATATTGCTATTAAATAAAATATTTTTAACAAATTTATTAGAGTAACCAACACCAAATCTTTATAAAATTGATCTTTTTGAAACAAAGTTACCCCACTAGAATTATTTAATATCTTATTTCCATAACAATAATTTCTTAAATGAGATACTTTATGAGATACAGATTGATAGGTATCAGGTTTAATTATAGACCTTAACTCTTTACTCTTAAAATAATGGAGTAGTGTAATATTATCCCTTGTTTTTGTAAGAAAGTATATATAGGTCAGAGTAGTTTGAGCTTAAATAAAAGAAGAAAAGTACATAAAAGTAGGGCTAGAAATAAATATCTTAGTTCTGCTTTATATATCCATGAAAAAAATACAGGCCACACTATTGATTTGAATGGAGCTAAGGTTGTCTTCTTTGAGAAAAGTGAAATAAAAAGAATTAAAAAATCTTTATTATTAAAAATTTATGATTCTGAAGCAATTAACTTATTTAAAAGTTCTTTCAATATTAAGAATGTATGGGAAGTGGAATTATGGGTAATGTTTAGTTTAATATTTTGTTATTTTGTAGTTCTTTACACTTAAGAAGTCTGCTTGTAGCAGTGAAACCATTAGTAGTGTTTTAGAGTTTATTTTCTTGGCTAGTCTGATTGAGTTGTGAATTTGGGTAATTTTGATTATTTATTGACTAGTTTTGCTCTATGTTTATATATATATATATATATATGTGTGTGTGTGTGTGTGTGATTTGTGTGTGTGTGTGTGTGTGTGTGTGTGTGATTTAAAAACCATGAGAGAGTCAATTGAAATATTAAAGAGACCTACTGGTTTAAATAGGGCTGAAGAAGCACAATGTATTCCAGCTATGTGGAAACCTCTTGTTTTATCTCTATCTTCTAATATTAACTTAAAATTAATAGATGAAAATACTGAGGGCAATAAACATTTTGATAAGCCTCATATTTTAAATGCTGAACTACTTCAAGCTAAATCTCATTTCTCATCTCACACTCAGTTATGTTACTGTTTGAGATCTAATGATTTTTTTTTTCAAAAGTTAACCTTGATGATGGCAGATGCTAGTTGGTCAAAATATTGGTATGTAATGGAAAATAATACACAGTTTAACCCCAAAAATAATAATTTATATATGTTGTACCAGTAACCTGGAGCAACTACCTTTAAATATGACTAATCAGTGTAACTTTTATAGAGTCATATTAAAAACAGATAATAATGGAAATAACTGAACCTAAATCAAGTTATATTTTCCAATTATGTTGATAAGATCAACACTAGTGATTCAAAATAGATTTACCACTCAGAAATAATTTAATTTAAATAAAAAGGCATGCCTTTACTTAAGTGCCATGCTGAATGGATCAATTTCAAATACTACAATACCTCAATTCACAATAATATTTAGCATTTTCTCAGTGGTTAAACATTCTCTCTATTTTTTTTTTCATTTTGATAAATATGGAACTAATAAGTGCTAATGTGAATATTTGAAACACAAGCTCCTATATAAAATGGCACTGAAAACTTGAATTTTGAAAACTAATAACCATTTATTTAACATTTACAATTTTTCCATAATACAAGGATACACAAAATTAAAATTAATTATTTTAGAATACATTCGCACACTACCTAAGCATGTAAAAATAATTAGATAAAAGTAACTTAGCAACTAATACATATGAAATAAATTCTAATAAAGTATCAGATGATACTAACATTTTCACTTTTATCATGGTATATATTTTTAAAACTTCCATTACTGATAAAAAAAATTGTGCTGTTCCTTTTTCCAGTTTATCCAAGTTAAATCTTCAGTTTTCAAATAAATAATAGGGGCACATACATTTTCATTGGTGTTTTAGTTAATCGTGGGTTATGGCATTGAAGTCAAGCTCAGATAGTTTTCAGAAGATGTTTACATAATTATAGCAGATTAGCACATGTTAAATTAATTAACAATGCATTTTCTGTGACTGTATTAACAAATAATAGGTATTCACAAAGCAACTATTCTGTTTCTATCAAGGACAATATATTTCATCAATTCACAGCAACATATAGTGATATATTTTAACTATTTGTCAGTGAACAGATATCTGCATATATATTAAGCTCAGCTACACAAATCTAATTTACAGCAATCAAAAAAGAAAGGAGAGAAGTGGGACAAATGAACTTTCAGGATTTGAATAAATCTTTAATTTAATTACTAATAATTATTACCTTCATATTTAACATTTGGACGGTTTATATTACTTTTTTTTTATTGGTGTGAATACATGTAAAATATATATAACACCTTTTCTTTTTTTCTGATTGACAATTTATAAAGAAAAACACTCTTTTTTTTTTTTTTTTACAAAGAAAACTTTAATTAATATGTATATTAAAGAAAATAAAGCAAATTACGATCTTAAAATGCTGCTAGAATATTTGCGCAAGCTTAACTGCAAATGTTACTTTCTTTTTAATGTCCATAAAGTTTATTCAGATTAATTGATTTTTTACTTGTAAAATAATTCAATAGATGGCAGTATATTATAAAACTTTTTGCGTTCTAAAAAATGACGTTACAACCGTAAACGTAGTCCAAAAACTAAGCAATTTACAGCGATGTCAAATTTACTCGATTAAAAACGAATTTACGAATATGTATCAAAAAGTGCCTCGATTAAGAACGAGTCAAACAGTTAAAAGGTTAATATACTAAATAAACTTAAAATGGCTAAGATAAAGTATAAACATGTTTTTTTAAACAGAGCACTCACTTCATTAAGTTTGTTAGGATTATATATATTAAAATAAATTTAAAATATGTTAGAATAAAGTCTAAACAGTTTGGGTTTTTTTTTTTTTTTTAAAAAAACTATGTTAAACTGTGTTAGAATAAAGTCTAAACGGTTTGTTTGTTGTTGTTTTTTTTAAAAAAAAAAAAAACTCCCTAAATTCCATAGCCATAGTTTGATTTTTTCCTGATGGCAAGAATTAATCAATTCATTTTTAAGTGGTATAATGTGTCAGATCCCAGATGTCCAGAGTAGATTTCAGCATTTGACAGCTTTTTTCTCTTTTACTTACTCAATATAACGAAGATTTGATGTTGCTTGAATAAAGTGAAAATTCAGAATGACTTTTAAGAAAAAAATGCCTTTATATAAATTTTACGACTTTTTGTTTTTAAACGCAGATCAAGTTTTCCATCATGTTTGATATTGTTCTTGTTTTTAATACCCTTTTATTTTAATTATAAAGTTTTCGAAAACATTTGCAAAACAGTTTAATTGCCTGAATTTTTTTCTTGTTTTTTAATCTCTTATCTAAACAGACAATCTTTTGTTAATCTAATTTTTTATTGAATTGTTTTGCTATTCATTCTTTGATAAGAGAAAAATTTAATATATTTTACCGGTTTCTCTTAAATTTAATTTTTTTTAAAACTATTACCACTTCTACATTATTTAATATGACAATTAATAATTTATTTTAATGTACATTTAATATTTTATTCTAAACTATTTGTTCTCTTTTATTAGTAGTAAATTATCTAATAATTTTTTTTAAACTTTTGAATGCTAAATCTATTAGCATCTTCACAACTAAATCATCTTTCAACCATGTGAAAACTACATGGCTGACATTGAAATGTACAAGACATTATTCATTTCAATATATATATTAAAACAGGGTGAGGATGAATGATGGAGTACCTGGGGTGATGGCAAATTATCATGAATCCCAATTAACTAAATGCTTCAAATAATAAAATTTAATAAAAAGTATAATATTTAAATAAAGTAAGATATTGAAGTAATGCTAACATATATAAAAAAGAACATAAGAGATCTTGAAAACTTTATGAGATCAGCCTCCTAGATCAGAAGATATCAGTTCAGTTAATTCCTTAGACCAATTATGATTAACTATAACTTCAGCAACCATTATCAATAAGTAAAGGTAAGTAGTACTTAAAATAACTATTCATCAACATGAATGATCAATTAATCAAAACAAAATCAGAATAAAATCAACAGGCAATCTGGTGACTGGATGAACAATTAAAAAATATAAATCAACAGTCGATCTGGTGACTGGGTTGGAAATGAGTCTACTGTAGATTATGCCAACTATTTAGCTTTTGCCAACTTGGGCAATTATTTAAACATAACTTTGGATGCACTACTTAAGTGCTAGTCTATAAGAAATACATAAAAATCAGAAACAATAATGTTGCGATAATAAAACATGCTGATCATCATTAATGCTCTGTCCACATAGTCCCATTCATGTACTGGCTAACTATAAATTTCATTTCTAAGACTAAACTAAAATAAAATGTAGTTCAAGAGCTTTAAAGAATATAATCTTATACACCAACCAGGATGGTGATGATTGATCATCACTGGATGCCCCCTTAAGCACTTAATACACATACCCATCATTCATATATCAACCATTATTGCATGAATCTAGCTCAGAATACAAGCTCTATAACTGTAATGGTGACCAAGAAATGATGATTTAATACAATTTTAACAATTGAATTCAAGTTTATTGACAGAAATATAAAGAAAATGATATTAAGGTCTAGAATAAGGCTATGTATATCAATCAAGCTTTCTGATTTTTATTAACTACAATAATAACAAATTATAACATTGTGATTTACAGATATATGATTAATACAAAATTCAAGTTATTACATGGTGGTTTACATATATATATATATGCACAGAGGCATGATTTATAATATACAATTAATATATTTCAATTAATATTCAATAATGACAAAAATGATTATATTTCTTATGTATGTCCTATTTGACAAGCATTGACATATATATGCACACATAAATATGCAGTACAATTGACTTATAAAATAAACATTTTTAGTTGTCACTTTCAAATGACACAAAATACATGGGTTTAATCAAAACACACACACACATATATATATAATATGTGCGGTACAATAATTGATTAATTATATAAATGAATTTGATTTTCTATCATATCTGATAATAGCAAAAACTCATTTTCCTTTTTATAGAATAAGATTTAATATATATATGTGTGTATGTATGTATTCGAACACTGGTGTTTACCTATTTTAATTTGTTACAGTAATAATATTATTCAAAATATACTTTTCATAATTAATTCCTTGTTTAATATTAAGAGTATATAAAATTCACATATGCATGTGTAATATATAAAAAAAATCAGTTTATCAAATTCTATTACAGCTTTCTTTTTTCTTTTAAAAAAATATAGTCAATTTTTGACAGGTACTTTGTTGATTAATTATCAACACTAATCGCACTTCCAGGCAGCAACATGGCAAGTCATGTAGTTGCCTCCTCTGCTAAATCTCCTAAAGTTTTTCTTTAAAATCAAAATTTAAAATGGGGGGGGGGGAGTAGGAAGACAGCAGAAATTAGAGTAAGTAATTCTGAAATTAATGATAATCACAATGAGCTAAAAATGAATCAAATGGATCAAATTAAGAAAAGCAATGGTAAAATGGCCGATAAGGCTTGTAAAAAAAAATGTAATCTAAGAAAATCTAACAGTAATCCCAAATTAAACAAATTAATAGATGGAGTTGATCTAAATAGCATATATGGGAATGCGATAATAAGCACACAGTCATCGCTATCAAAAAATGAGAAAAGCAATCTTTCGGTATTAAAAAAACAAAAATACTACATGATGAAAGCTTAAATAATAACATTGATGTGAAAATACTGATTGGAAAATATCGAGCAATTGTAAAAAAAGAAGAATGGATAGCTATAACAGTAATAATTCACCGGATGACTTAGTAACCTTAACACAAACCAATAAAAATATTTCAGAAAGTATAAAATTAAAAATTACAGATAATAAATTAAAAAGTAAACAAGACATAACTAATAATAGTAAAAAAATACAATTTGTAGAACTTAATGATAATTATTCAGAAATATGAAAAACAAATAACCTTAGCTCAAAAGCATTTGTAAAAGACAATGCGTATTGAAAGAAAATATTCATCAATTGTATGACACCGAAAACATCCATTTTAAGTCTAATTATTTAAACAAATGATAATACAGGTGAACACATTTTGGAGAAACCAGATCTAAATGAGTATTTGAAGATACTTGATGTTAATAGCTTAATAGACACAGTTAAATATACAGCATTTTTTCCCACTAGAGGGTTCGTGTCTATCAAATATTTTAATAAGGATCAAAAAGAATGAGCAAAAAATTTAATTAAAGAAATGCAAGGATGAAAAATCTATGTGTCAAAGAAGCCAAACTTTCTGATATATGGAAGAATATTGCACACACCACCCAGCTTCAGTATAGAAATACTTCAAATCTCAAATGAATAATTATGCTGATGTGATAGCTTTCAAAATCCCTACAAATGCATAGAAGATTATAATGAAACTAAAAAAGGAATAACGAAAGAACAAATAACACATAAGATAATAAAAGATCAAATTCCAATTTCTATAATATTAAGGGGTAGACCCCCTCTATGCTTTAGATGCAACAGAGTTGGTCACATAGTGGCAGTATGTGAAACAGGAAATTGCATTAAGTGCAATAAATTTAACAGAATGAATCACTTATGTAATACAGGGAATAATAAGTCTGGGGCAAATATAGTGAACAGTGAGAGAGAAGATGATAAGTTGTATAAATATAAAACAAATATTGAGCAAAATAATGAGCTGAACATAACTATTAATAAACCAATGTCAGTTGAAATAGAATTAATATCAGATAGTCCTAATAACATTATAAATGAGACAAGATCAGGTACAGATACAGATGTAAATATAAATCTCCCAAAGAAAATAGAAATACTTGCCAAGAAATGAAAAGATAATAATAAAGTAATTGATAATAAAGATATAAAAGATAATTATGAAACCAACAATGATAGCATTAATGTTAAATATAAAAGATTACAAATATTTAGTGATCTTAATCAATCAAAATTAAATGATGATTCAAATGAAAAAAGAAAAGATGACACAATTGATAATTTAAAAGGAAATAAAGAGATTCCAATTATGTTAAATAATGACAAGATCACTTAATATACTATTAATAAATATAAGAGTAACAAATGGTCAAGATAAAGCAGAGAAAATATTAGATTATATAGCAACTCAAAAATATAAAATGATAATTTTATCGGAAACAAAGATAAGTGATAATACTCCTATATGGATTATAGAAAAACTATCAAAAATAATATATTTCTGTTCAAACCCAATGTTAGATCCTCATAGGGAGTAGCAGTACTAATAAATATGCATTTGGGAATAAGAAAAATACAAATAATAGATTTACAAACAAATCACATAGTTCTGTCATTTGTTATTTATAATGAGCTACATTACTTGATTGTGGTATATTGTATAGCAAAGGGTAATGACATTTCAAAGATTATTCATAGCATACAGAACAAACTGATGCAAAAGCCAGGTATTGTGATAATGGGTAGTGATTTTAATTGTTCATACCAAAACATTCCCAAAGCCTTAGAACACAAGTTGAAGGATGTGTTTCCTCATATCCACTACAAATGAAATATGGAAATCATGCTTACATATTTTTCAGCAGTAGATACACCTTGCTAATAGATTTATTTTTTTGTTTCAGCAAGTAAAGTTAATGATTCTACTATTAACACGTTACTTATTGAATTTTCCGACCACTTAAGAGTACAACTGCAAATTAATAATTATGTAAGAAACAAAATATATATTCATACACAGTAAAAAAGAATATTAAGAGCCAAATCATATTTTCAGTTGATCAATTATCAAACATTATAATTGTTACAAACTATTACACAAGACTTACAAAACTACCTCCATGCATTGCATGGTATAAAATAAAGAAATACATATCAGACATATGCTATAAGAGTGAGGATAGTAAATTATCTCAGAACCAAATAAAAAATAGAATCCATGAAAATCATAAGACATTACAGAATATTTTTGGCATAAGTCCTAATCATGAATTAATCAATAAACTGCAAGTCGAATACAATAATATATACAATCTGATACAACAAGAAACTTATACATTAAGACTATGGAAATTGATGCCTGGAATGAATCACATATCAAAACCAGTGATTAACTATAGAAAAATTTATATACCACATACAAATGGTATTGCTTCCATTGAGACAGGGAAGAATATTGTAGCATCTGGATACAGGGATGATGAATACATGGTCGAAAAGCTAAAGGTGAAGTTTGGCTGTCAAGTAGCAGGCATTGATAAATATGAGATAGTGGCTACAGAAAATACAAAGGAATATAAATTGGTTCAAGAAATAATGGATGAAATCAATAGGTTGAAGTTGCAAACAACAATGGCAAATGACTCTATACCAGCCTCAGTCTACAAACAGATCAATTATGTATTGGCAGATGCAATGACAAAATTTTTCAACCAGATGTGTATTGAAAGGACTGAATGTTAGCAGAATAATTTTGCATTAAAAAGACAAATAAAAACAAATCCCAACTTTCAAAGACCTAAAAAACATATCTATAGAAGATATTGATTCAAAAGTCTTGACACGAATACTACTTAAAAAATTGAATAACTTGATAAGAGATAAAATATCATCAGTGCATCATGCTGTTAAGGGTAAAAGAACCATAAATATATCTGTAAGAATACAAGAAGCAATAAAGTATGCAAAGGAACTTAAGCTAACACAGTACTTTGCAATACAAATTTATTTTAAATCGGCATTTGATCTAGTTAACTGGTCATATATCATAAAAGTCCTGAGCAATCTGATTCAATAAGACAAATATCTAGAGAATGCTATAGTGAATTACATAAGAAATTGTAAAATGTCCTATAAAAACTATAAGCGCAGATCTGAATTCTTCATACCAGAGAAAGGTATTTTCCAGGGATCACTATTGGCATCTCTATTATTTGCAATTTACATAAACCCCATGATTAAAGAAATAGAGACATTGGTTAATGAAATATATATACCACATTTGGGTATCACAATAGGAGTTACTGCTTTATTGATGACATTATAATCATAGTAGAAAATAGTTATAATACTAATGTAGTGATGAATGTCCTAAAAAAGTTTCAAGAAATTACAAGTTCAGTAGTTCAATCTAACAAATCAGAAGCATGGCAATTGGCAACAGGTAAAAGGATACCAACCAAATTTATAGCTCAGCCAAAGCCATTTCTTAGATTGCTGATATATATGTCAAAGACATGTATGAATGGTCACTTAAATCAACTAATTACAAAAAAATCGAAAAGAGGATTAATAACTTCACATCATTCAAGCTGTATGAAGTGATGTGAACCCAATTGTTCAATGCAATTGCAAACAGAGGTCCTTAGTTATTATGGTCCATGGGTCAAACTATATAACAAAACAATAGAATAAAGAGATGGCCAAAAAATTCATCTGGAGAAAGAAATCTAGATTACTATCAATGGAAATATTACAGTTACCTGTTAATAAGGGATGGCTTAACTTAATTGATAAAAAGGTATATGTAGATTTTATTACTGCAAGAACATATTTAAATGTTATTAAGGATCAATAATTCAGTCTGCCAACAAGGGATATAAAAATATATAGTAATAAACACTGGAGAGAAGATCTTATTTGGCAGATATGTTTATTGCATATAATGACATACAAGATGACATAAATTTGCAAAATTTGGAAGGCATTAGATATAAAGACATAAGAAGGGGAGTAAAACCTCATGGAAATTCATGGATAAATTGTTCAATGAAAGGGGTCCTAGTTAAATTCCATTCAATTTATACACCACAGACATATATGAAGTTCATATTCAAGTTGATCAATGGAATTTTACTGATCACAATATACATTAATAAAAGATTGGGAATGAGCTTAGAGGAAACCTGTTTATTTTATAAAAATAAATGTGAAACATTTCAACACTTACTAGAAGAATGCAGTGCTTTTGGGAGGCTAAGATACAGAGTTTTCCACATTCCAATGATAAATCTTAAAATACTACTGAAGCAAAATTTAAGAAAATGCAAACTTCATAATGCAATGGTGATAATACATGCATTGAAAACTATATGGACAATCCAGTGTTCTTTAATCTTTGATAATAAAAAGTTTAAATGGTTAAAGAAACTTGACAATGATTGGGACAACTATTTTGCTAGGGGTTTGAAATATTTGCCAAAGAAGGTTATAGAAAAAGTTAAAATATATCGTTTGGTTTTATAAATACAAGTGAATATATATATTGTACTGGTCAAAAATGTATATCCATTCAACAAAACTTAGAATCTGAGCAAAAGTACCCTGAATCTAATCATGCCCAAGATACACGGGTCAGGAGCACTCATGAATTCTAACCTATTTGCCCATTCCCTAAATCTATAACACTATGGATATCAAGTAAATTAATTATTTCTCAGCCCAGAGCTGCAGTGTATTACATGAGACCTACAATGATGATGATGATTTTTTGGGAGATATTGAGTGAACCAAGAGATAGCTTAACTAAGATCTAAAAACTATATTAACTAAATGATAGGATTCGAATACAGGATACTGTTTTATGACAGATTTATTAATTGATTCAGATGTTTATACTTTCCGAATTCACACTGCAGGGTAAGTTTACAAAAGAATTAGAAAATATATTTACCATTAATGTCTTTAATACAGACAGATACATAGTGCAGTTGTAATATATAACTATTCAAAATTTACATGATTTAACAATAATAAATTGTGGTTGTTTACATAATTTATTTACCATAATGTAACACTTAATGATTTTGGTTTGATACATTTATATAGTGCGAAAGCATATGTAAAAATACTGTATTCAAAATTACATGTTTATGAGTAAGTAATAAAATAACATTTCACATTGGTTTTGTTTTAACACAATTCTATAATGCGTGAGCGCATGTAAAAATATTATTAAAGATTTACAGTTTTTATAAATGAAAGTTAAAATAGCATTTAATATTGGTTTTGCTTTATTACATTTCGATAGTGCAGGAGCGCATGAAAAAATATTCAAAATCATAAATGAATGACAAAATAGCATTTAATATTGATTTTGCTTTAATACCCTTATATAGTGCGGGAGCGCGCGTAAAAATATTCATAAGTTTACAAGTCTTATAAATGAAGGCTAAAATGGCATTTAATATTGATTTTGCTTTAATACATTTCTATAGTGCGGTAGCGCATGAAAAATATTCAAAATTACATCACTGAGATAGTACATTTATCTGGTGGTAGACGAAATTTATATATATAATAGCCATAAGGCAGGAATATGATTGCAAAAAGTTTTACTAATTCATTAAATAATAACTTAACCATGGTATTACGTGGAGACACTTTTCATTAATGTTATTAACAAAATAATTCATAACTCATTTTAAAGAAAGAATGGTTATTTGAAACATATTGAACTAAATATTTTATTCATATAATATTTTCGAATCACATATGTGAAACTAACTTCGTACCTTTGCTTGATTGTAAGAGGAGGGGAGAGCAATTTGAAATAATTGGATTAAAACTCCAACGAAATTATTTAAAAGATAAATGGTTAATAGGTGTATTATCACTATAGACTTTACTAACTAGGCATGATATAAATATAAGTGGGGAATGGCGGTGCATGCATATTTTTTAGGAAGGAAGATACTGCACCTTGGCCGATTTACACTTTACAAATCAAATAACGATGACGATGAAGTATGCCGCTTCAGGTGGACTAATACTTAGAACGAACTTTCTAGGTGTGAAGTTGCAATGGTCCGGCGTATGGCAATCCATGCAGAGCTCCCACAATGCTAGCTAAAATATCCACGAGTTAGGTCATACTCCTGATTTGGACCTACGAAGAAATAATTCATGATTCCCTGGAGTGATGTACAGGCGAATCAAAGATGACGAGATTCTCCAGGGTGAGGTACAGGCAAATCAGAAGAGAGTCGCTTCCTAATTTATGCAAACAATGCAGTGACAATAGTAATATTTCTAGACATTTAAAAATAATAATTACGGCCTACGAATTGTTTAGTAAATCTATAGCATGAATACATTTCCATACTTCCATATCAAATTATAAGACTAATTCAATAAACTTTTAGTCATTTTATTATAGCCTAAATCTCCCCCACCCTCCTAACTTATTTTTATTTAAAAAATTGTATTAGCGTAATTTAAACGCTAATAAGGAATAATTATTCGCCAACTTTGGCAAACTTGGACACATCGATAAAGAAAACAAAAGATTTATAAATCTACCCCAGATAAAATAAGACTGGTAATAAAAATACATTAATAAGAACCGCACAATTACTAATAGAAAAACGTTCATTATTCATTAACTCAACCCTATGAGCTTAGTGACACATTATTAAATAAATGATTTAATGCAATCTATTCCCCCTATTTCTATAGAAATCGAAATATAGCTCGTATGACTGGAGTCAACCAATATTCTACATTTCATATACATATATAAAATCAAAACAACTATTAATATCAAAATTTTACCGCATAAAAATAAAATAATTATAAAAGCAAGCGTGAATCGGATGAATAGAATTACATTTAGATAATTTATGGTTTAGAATCGATAACATAATGCTCGCTATTTGGCGAGTTATTTAAGATATTACTTAAATGATAAGACACATATAATTTATGAAATTTAGATAAGCAAGAAATTAGCAGCAATAAGCATTGTGAATGAATACACCTACATGTTTAACTATAGCAGTGATGTCTTCAAGGTAGGCAGGAACACATTCTTCTTTGGATGGGCATCAGATCAGGCACTGGCGGCACGATAGCACTTCGGCTCAGCATGGTAAGGAGATCATCTCAGGTAAAGTGGAATGGTGGCTTGAAGTCCCTTTCTACTCAGACATTCTGGGAATGACCGACATGGAATAGGTTAGCAACAGTAACTTAAAATTAGCTCTCCTCCCTCCTGGGTTCAGATCCAGCAGCATTTATACTCTTTTTTCTGATGATGTTAGAAAGCACTTAGTTGCCAGACCCGAGGCACTTTATCCACTTAGCAGATCTGTAGTTTCTGACCAGATGCATCCTTTGTTTGACTAAAATTTAAAGACAATGCAATCCTGTCAAAGTTTCTCACATAATTGTTTTAAATGTAGCTTTGTGATTTTAAAACAGAAAATGGATAAATTTCCATTAAAGGATTTTTACATTATTTTATAAAATTATAAGTTTTAGATGGATGAATAGTTATATTCGAGAATCTTATGACAAGGATTGCATCATCTTTAATTCCTCTGACCACTACGACTTAAATAAATAATATATTAAGGTATAATTTTTGACATATACATTAAATATAGAAACTTTTATTTAAACTATAGTTTAACAATAATCTCCCATCACCTATAATATATAGACACCCATTACGCATGCAACTGAATTAAAATAAAAAAAAAATTCACTTATTAAAATTAATCATTTTAAGATATTTATATATCTATGTCAATTATCACTTTATTAGTTTAAATACAAAATATATGCATTAATAACTATATATATGTGCATAAGGATGGAATTTGAATATGGTTTGGTGGTGGGTGATTCAGAGTGGGCTGTGAAGCTTGATCTGAGTATCAGGTCAACCGCTTCAATATATATATATATATATATATATATATATATATATATATATATACCACAGGGTTAGGGTTTTATACCACCTTTTGCCATATGCATTTAGTTTAGACTTTCCTTATGTACATAACTTTTATTTCTCATTTTAAAAACCTGATCTTTTATTTTCCCTAACTCATCTATTTTAACTATGATTTAATCAATGATTATTTATTTAACTGTTTGTCTTGGCTCATTTCATTATTTATATATCTTAATTTGCACTTACCATACTAGTTATAGTTCTCATTTAATATAATTATTTATAATAAAAAAATATTAAATACACTTATCAAAGTTGTAGTTATATAAATCAATTATGTGTTAGATGTGTAAGTTTATAGAGGTTATATATTGCAAAATCGATTTAAGATAAAAGAGATTTTGAACTAAAAAAAAAAAATTTTTTTTAAAATTATGAGTTGAATAGCAGACTTGATATTTATGCCTAAATGTTAAGTGCCAGATTAAATGGGCTGGATTCCACAAGAGATAGGAAGGCTCATCTTACTATGGCCAGAATTTGAGTCTTTGGATAGGATGCCATTTATTACACAATGAAATGCATAACCTATGATTAGACTAGCTCTACCTATTTTTATTAACCTAGATACAATTTGGGTCAGTTCATTCAATTCTCACTCCTTTCTAGCCACATTATATGACAGTATTTGAACTCAGGGAGTAATTGCTTGGACACTCTTATCAGGAAAGGAGATCACACTAATAGTAATTATTGCACCTCTATATAGGTGATAATTAATTACCAAAAATTAATTAAGCATATCCAAAACCATAAAATATATAAAGAAAATATGTATGTGCAGTAGTGTATTGCTAATGTGAGATAATATTAAAATCTCTTACCTCTTATTTCCCTTTATGTTGTCAAAAGTTAGTTGGATGGGGAGGTCAAAATAGTGTAATTTTTTTATTTTTATACAAATGAAGATGATAAAAAAAATAGTTAAATCTAAGATTTTCCCCCTCCTTACTCTCATAATAAATTTTCTTAAAATTATAACACATTGACTTCCAATTGTAGAAAACGAAAATATACAGAAAATTTACAATAGACAAAAAATAAAAAAAAGTAATAACACAAAAATCATAATTTTTATCCCATTATATTAATTAAAGTTCATTGAGTCTGCTGGAAACTGTTTATTTGCCAAATAAGTTCCTATGAATGAAGATGAAATACTGCTCCCGCTAAGAGTAGAAATTTCTTGTCTGGATCAAAAAGCAGTAATCTTCTCCAATTACCCTGTCTTCGATTTGGTTAGGCATTTTATTCAAGGCAAAAGATGTTCTTCAGCTTTCTTCTAAATGGGCAAGTGAAATCTTTAAGCTTTTATGGCTTATTGATGATGTAGTATTCCCTACGGTATAAACTGTTCAGCAAGCAACAATGGTATAAAGATAATATTATGTATCTATTGATTTATTTACTTTTCAAGACTTTAGTGGTGATATTTCTATATAACGAAACAGTTAATTAGTGTATATTATTGTAATTACATGAATTCAACTAAAATTGCCTAATTAGCAAATAATTGAATCTTCTCTTTTAAATTATTCCTTCCAATTCATATGATTGCTTTAAAACTTCAGCTTTTGATCATTTTGAATAATATTTAAAAAATATTTATTTAAATTCGAACATATATATCCATCTTTGTATTCCAATTTCTTTTTAAGCAGAAAAAAAAAGTTCTATCTTGAAGGCAGAAGACAATATAACAATTAATAACACTTTTGTAGATCGCATGTAGTTTTTTTTTTTTAATATATCAACTTTGTCATTTTCCATTTTTGAGCAGACATAATATATATAATTGGAATTAAACAATAATTTGTGAACATTTTAAATTTTATTTCTACAACTGGTTGCTATGTAATTAGATTTTAATTCAGTCATTATTTTTTGAGGTTTATGTGCAAGTTTTTGGTATAGTTCTTCACAGTTAGTGATACATAACATCTGTTTTATTCCAGTGTTAGTATACCTATCTCTTTTCCCTATTGGTTTAATGCTTTTTATTATTTTTTTAAAATAAAAAGATGTTTCTGTAAATATATATGTTAGAAAGAGAAAATGTTAATATGATAAATTAATTGCTTGGCAATTTATTGATTAAGCAAATATGTTTATGTGGCTCTAATTGGCAGAGTCTCTTAAATAATTGGATGGTGTGTCAGGTTGTAACTCATCACTACAATATATATATATATATATATTAAAACGAAGATTTGGATATATATATATATATATATATATGTCATATATCAAATTTTTTGTGATTGTATGCTATCATATATAGGTGAATCTAGGTGCAACATTGAGAAAAGATTGAAGGAACACGAATTGTTATATAAGCGTGTAAAAAATAAAAATAATGGTGATTTAATATCTTCTTCAGTTTTCTTTGATCATGAAAAAACATGTAAACATAAATTTAAATTTAATTTTGAAAATGTGAAAATTCTTCATGAAGAGAGAAACCATAGTAAAAGAAAAATTAAAGAGGCAATTTTTATAAACAGGAATAAAACACATTTGATAAATCGACAAGCTTCTAACATTAAAATACGAGATTCGTGGAATTTGAATTGATGACGTTTGCTTCCGCTTTTAGTTTTTGAATTTAATAGCAGTTGAGGCAGGTTTGAAAGTAACCGAAAGTACTTCTGCGGATTTAAAGATTGTTTGAATTGTTTATAAACCGTTTAAAAATATTATTTCAATTATAATTACAATATTATTTTTAATTAACGGATATTTTTATTTATTTTACATATATATATATATATATTAAACGCACATTATTATATTAAGTAATATTTACTAAGGCTGTACCTTAGGAATAAGCGTCTGAAAAATTCGAAGGTAGAGACCTCTACAGGTCTTAAACATAAGCTTATGCTATATATATATATAATTAAGTTCCAACCAGTAACCACCTAAACATTCACAGTAAAATATAGTAATCAATATTTCTCACTGCTGTTAAGGCAACCTTCACACCTTTTAATAGCAAGAATGTAATCCCATTCTTACTAATGGTCCATTGAATATATGTGGACACTTAAAGCTTGCAATTTGACTACAGAGTATGAAATATTGATACACTGAAGTTTAAATAAACCTCTTTAAACATGAAATAAACATATCATTGTAATACCAACTAATAAATAGTCAATTAACATTACAAACTGTAATACTTTTAAATTGCCCATGTATTATTTAGAAATAATAAGCGAAATAGTACCTAAAGCTAATCTGGGATAATAATATAATTAAGTTCCAACCAGTAACCACCTAAACATTCATGGTAAAATCTAGTAATCAATATTTCTCACTGCTGTCAAGGCAACCTTCACACCTTTTAATAGCAAGAATGGAATCCCATTCTTACTAATGGTCCATTGAATATATATTATAATAATCTGGAGAAAGAGAGCTTAACGTAATCTGCACTACAGGGCACCATCTAGGCATTTGAACCTAGAAAAATTTATAAAGTAGGCAGATACGTAAGTAAAAAAAATTATTTTTTTTATGTATTTTGATATCTGGTCATTAGCCCATTGTCACTAGCTTAGTGGAACAGCAGAGATTTATGTTTTATATTAAATTCCTATCTAATATATATATATATATATATATATATTATATATATATATATATATATATATATATATAAAAGAATAAAATAAGCCACTGCCAGTAATTAACATACAAACATTTATTTACGCACATATATATAAAATTTAACATTTTTATTTTAGTATGTTTATTTTAGATTTTAATTTGATTTTAGAATTTAAATTTACATTTTAATTTTTATAATATTATAAGTTTACATTTTAATTAAGTTTACACAGATGGATTTATGAAAGTTTGTTTTATAATGTTGAGTATAGATCGGTTACATAGATTATACGGTTAAAAACATTTCAAAATAAACATAACCAATCAAAATACAAAGTCATTGATAACATCAATTGCAGAGGGAAATTTATAAGAACCCAATAGCATTCATCACAAGATGCCGCAAGACACCAATAACTTAAAAAACATCCGACATAAATACATCTTAGATACTCACTGTAAGGTATCTGTATTTACCGAATGTCTATATATTTTGATCAAATATGAAAACCAAAAACATAATTAACCGGTAACAAACCCATGCAAGTGTCTATACCCAACCTAAATTTAATGCATTTTTATTTAGAGTGTCGAGTATGAATAGACTACATAGATTTGCATTTGAAAAGAAAATATTCTATCCTTGTCTAACCCTAGGCCAAAAGTTCGCAGTCAAACCAATTTCAATCCATCTGATATATCGATGTATTCAATGTAATTCGACTATGACAGCACAAATAGGTTAAGAGAAGAAATTGCCTTTCATCAGATAGGAACACTACATCTATCTAACAATAAGAGCAATAAAAAAAAACTCCATAGGAAAAAACTGCGGTCTGTCTTATAATTCCTCCCACAGGCAAAATGAGTGTGTGCGGCATATACAGCGATTCTGCCCATAGCGAATCTCGTACTACATCTACTAATTACACCAATATATCCAATCCATTGACCTAATTCAACTACAAAACAAATAACGTAAGATTACCCTCCCCTAATATAACTTTACCAATCTATATAGCCATTCACGCCCGACTTAAGTTTAACATTTATATAACTAGTTTAACAAAAAACAGAAATCATAATAAAACTTAAAGAACAAATAACTAAATAAATGGAAATGATTTTACAAAAGAAATACATTAAATAAAATTATAACTAATTAATAAATAACGTTGGTCAGATAGGATTCTATTTCTTATAAATTAAATATTGAGAAAGTTTATATTTTAAAGTTCTTAGTGTTTCGAAATGTTTTTAAAGTTCTTACGATTTTTAAAACATTCCTCTTTATCCATTGCATGCCGTTTGGAACCACGTTAAATCCCTGATGATCCTGTTGTCCTCAGTATAAGAAAAGCGATGTTTCATTTCTTTTTTTTTTATAACAACTGAAGGAATTGAAAGTGCGTCTTTCAATCCCTTCACCTCCTACTCTCTGACTTAACACATCTCCGTCTTCTAATTAACTAAACCAAATCCCTTTTTATTTCCAATTTTTTTTCTTTTATACATAACTTAAGGATCCAATGGACATTATGTCATCAATGTGATGGTCCCTTTGCTGAGGTCCGATTCCATTGTTTTTCTCTTCTATCTGACCATTGCTTATACATTTAAATGCCCAAGGCTAGTTTACATTGACTAATTAAAATAATCATTTCCATTTTTCAATAACATTAATTAATTTGTTTTCAAACTTAAAGATATATTTTTATCTTTAAATCTTTACTGACAATTTAGTTTTAAAATACTTTTTCATTTTTTTAATAAAGTTTTATTTTAATAAATTTTTTTTTCAACTGTGTGATTATATAGATATGAGTTTAGTATAGAATTTTAATTTTCAATTTTTTAATTCTTAAAAAAGAAGTTTTATGTGCGAACTTTTATTTTTTTCATGTTTACTAATAAAAAAACAATGTAACGACGTCTGTGCCCATTACAATATGGACACTTAAAGCTTGCAACTTGATTACAGAGTATGCAATATTGATACACTGAAGTTTAAATAAATCTCCTTAAACATGAAATAAACATGTCACTATAATGCAGACTAATAAATATATATATAAAATACATATTTTGCGGGTTCATCCATGTTAAAAACTTTTAATATTAATATACTGACGTTTCGACTTGGTCACACAAACCATCCACAGAGTTATAAAAGTCGAAACGTCAGTATATTAATATTAAAAGTTTTTAACACGGATGAACCCGCAAAATATGTATTTTTATATATTTAACCCATGCAAATCTTCGTTTTAACATGTATATATATATATCACAAATGTAGAATAATTTTAAAATACATAAAATATTTAACATTTTATAATTAAATATTCTTACAATTTATTATTTTAAAAAATCTGAATAAATAATATTATTTATAGTCTGCAAGCAATATCAAATTATCTATAAAAATAATTTAAAGCTAGATATTATTTTTGTAGAAATTTATTATATATATATAAACATTTTAGATATAAAAAAATATAATTTTAGCCTGTTTTGCCGCGTTCATAGCTACTAATGGCATCTATTCTGTTAATTCTTTACAAAATTGTTTTACTACTGTGCAAATAAATATAATTTTCTGTCTAATACAAGATACGTTACCTCTTGACAAAAAAATATAAATTGCAATTTAAAAACTTATACAAATATATTTGCTAGCATGAGTGACTCTAATGCTAAATGAGATATATAAAAAATTCAGACAGGACAGCATGATATGTAGCCATGTCACCATGAAGTATTGGCATTATAACAACTAGTAAGTTAAATAATGAATAGCAAAAAAAAAAAAAAAAATAGGAATAAATTATATGAAGTAAAAAATAGAGTAGATATAATTATTTGTTAAATAAAATAATAAATGTCATTTTAATTTTTTTTTTAAACTATAAAACAAAATTTTGCATGACATGATGATATATCAATGATTGATGCCAAAATATAACAGTATGATAGATTTGTAATAAAGTAACATGTATTTTTATTGTGCTGATTTGGAATCAAAGAAAGCAGAACATGATATATGTGTATATGATGGATCAAGAATTCACTGTATTTGTGTAGTTAAAGCAGTCTCTAAATACTTTACTGTAATACAAACATGTCTTTTATAATCCTCTAAAGTCAAAGAGGAATAAGAAGTCATTACTCATTACACTAGTCAAATAGTAAGTGATGATAATTTTTAGTAATTTTTACATTTTGTTTAATTTTAACTTTAGAATAATAAGATACACATTTACTAATCTATAATCTTAAAATATGGAAATAAAAATTTATAATGATTAATTAGAAGAAGTTAACATTTATAAATACCTTAAACTTGGTTGCTGTGATTTTGGTAGAAATAACTTAATATTAAAAGGAAATATGCCTATGTATTTGAAAAAAAAAAAGTATTTTACCAGTTCTTTCTTGTAGATCTGAAACTTGGACACTTAACAAAAGTGCAGTACAGAGACTTCAGACTGCTCAATAAAGTATGAAGTGATGCATGTTAGGAATAACAAAAAGAGATTGAAAACAAAATATATGGGTAGAGAACAAACAACATGTGTTATTGAGATCATTGAAAGAATTAAGAGACTGAAGTGGAGTTGGGATAAACATATTGCTAGAAGAGATGATAATAGATAGGCAGTTGAAATCTTAAATTGAATTCTAAGAGATTGCAAAAGTCATAGAAGAACACCACATGTGAGATGGATGAATGAAATAAAGGTACTGTGGTGATGTGGATAAGACAGGCAAGTGATTGGAGATGGATTGAACTTGGGAAACAATCCTGCAGTGGATCAATAATGATTGAAAGTGATGATGATGATGATGAATTGGATGACTAATTATCTGAAGAAAAAAAAACTAACTTGCTTAAAATCCAAACAATTTCTAGTATTACCCAGTTCTGAATTATAATTTATATCGTGATGTAAGTCAGACAAATTATAATTATTATACTAGGTTCGTTAATATATATATATATATATATATATATATATATATATATATCATATATATATATATATATATATATATATATATATATGATTCTATTACCTTACATACAACACATTAAATATAACTAATTTATCCTATAATATTCAACCCTAAAACTATTTAGGCAAGCTTGGATGATTAATAGACATCAGATGATAATGTCAACCAACTCTCGAACTAGTCTATGGCTATTATTCTTTACCAACAAATAATTATGTGCATCAATGTAACTTAACGAACACCAATAAAACAGAAACTAGTATAATTATTTGGTTGATATTACCTTCTGGTTTGAACAGATTATTTATGTTTATAATGAGTAGAATAATATTATAATAAATCATAATTCATGTATAAATGTCTGCCTAAAATTATATTGAACTCAAATTATTATCACCTGTAATAATCCTTGATCACAATGATCTGTACCCCCCCCCTTCTTTATCACAATTTATTCTAGCATCTCTCTATATTAGAAGCTCTTTCATATATTTGTTTTAATAGAACCATATATTTTTAGGTAGTTGTGCTGAGGAAAAAAAAGTATTTATAGAAAGTGAAAGATAACTTTTATAAATAAAGAGATAAACAAATAAATAAGTTATGAAAATAGATAAGTAGAGCTTCTTAATATTGTTTTTTTTTTTTGTTTTAAGTTCAAAAAAATATGCGAAGAGAATAATAATAATATGATTTTTTTTTTTTGTAAAAATAAAAATATTACAACATATGGACACACTTTGCAGTAATTATAAAATTAAAACACGCACATTTTTTAACAGATGTTCCCCCTTCCACTCATGAATAAACAAACTGAGAATATGATTATTTTTATTTGGGAAGGGGTGTGTGTGCGACTGATCATTTATCATAACAAAAAGTGAATATGCAATTTTTAAGTAAGTTTGAAATCTTAGAAAATTTTATAATTTTAAATCTAATTTTTATTTTTAAAATGTGCGCATATGTGTGCGTGAATATAATAGGTTATTACTCTCAGTTTAAATTATTATTATTAT
Source organism: Epiperipatus broadwayi (assembly GCA_028023455.1). Lineage (NCBI taxonomy): Eukaryota > Metazoa > Onychophora > Udeonychophora > Euonychophora > Peripatidae > Epiperipatus > Epiperipatus broadwayi. Next base: position 7,179,972 of record JAQFVV010000015.1, read on the forward strand.
TATTACCACATATCTATGAATAAAAAAAGATTTTTTTATAAAAAACTAAGGTATCTGGATTTATATGAAGTTCGAGCGCAGAAGTGACAGAATTGGACTACGATCTCCAGAGTCTGCCAGTCTATCATTGCCTCAAACTGTATACACCATTTTTGAAGTGATAGGCTGGGCTGTGACCCATAAATCTTGATCTTCAGAATTTTTATACCAAACTTCACAAGGCATTTTTTCTAGTACAGATTATACATAAATATGATGTAAGAAAAACACACACATGAAAGTATGTGTGTGCACTTACAGAAAATTTTGTTTTATATTGGCCCTTTTTGGCAATATTTTTTTTTAATTATTTAAATTTTTCAATCATTAACAACAACAACAATAATATATATATATATATTAGTATTATCTATAAAGAAATATATAATAATAATAAGGATAATAATAATTAAATTATTATTATTATTATTATTAAGTTTCAACAATAATAAATTTTATTAATCCTTTTAGTTACATAATATTACACAACGCTGCTTAATTGTAGCAAGATACATGTTTAATCCTATTATTGTCAGTTCAATTTCGAGTGCTACAATATTCATTGTTAAAAGTACATATCTATATAGGCAATTTGTACATGATTCTATCCACTTTAGAAATGTCAATTAAGCACATTGTTGTCCAATAGGAGCATAATCTGGACCATACTTTCTTTAATTCTTAGGAAATAGGAGATCTAATTTCATCATTATTTGATTTCAAATCTCGTGATATATCGCGGAAGACATTATATGAATTGCTTTATCTCACAGCCTTTATATTCTTCTAGTTTGTCCTTCAAACCCAAAGTCCCATGATCATATTTGTGATTATTAAAACTTACAGTTTATTTATAAACCAGCAACTTCGTTCTTTATAACTTTGCTGTTTGTCTGAGCAGGGACCAAGTAGCTGCATAAATATCTGGACTGATTATCTGCTTGTCTCTAACTTGAATTTCAACTTATTCTCAAATGTGGCTGAATGCCTTCTGGGGTTATTACCCAATAAAAAAGCACACCTAGTGCACCAAAGTGCATATAAGACAAACATTGAGGCCCTTATGGCTGGTATAGATCTCCTATTATCATTATCATTATTATCATCATTATCATCATTATCATTATCATCATTATTATTATTATTATTATTATTATTATTATTATTATTATTATTATTACTGTGATTATTATTATTATTATTATTATTACTACTACTACTACTACTACTACTACTGCTGCTGCTGCTGCTACTGCTACTGCTACTACTACTACTACTACTACTACTACAACCAAAGACTGGAATCTGAGACTGGAATAGAAGGTACACTTGATGAACACTGAAGATCAAAAATAGATATAGACAGTATGCAAGAAATAAAAAATGTGGAAAAATAGACCAACCAGATAAAAATGATATAACTGAAGGAACAGAAAATAAAGCAAGGGCAGACAAGAAGGTAAAACACATCTAACACATTAAGGGTGACCAAGAACTAGATGACTTAAAAGTGAAAATAAGAAACTGGATGACATACAAGATAATAATAACCAAAGAAAGCAAAAAACAGATAAAGAAGATATAATTGAAGAAATGGCAGACAAGAAGCTAAAACATATCAAACACCTTAGGGCTGACCGAGAACTAGATGACTTAAAAAGTGGAAAATAAGGAACTGGATGACATACAAGATAATAATAACCAAAGTAAGCTTAAAATTGCATACCAGGTAGTGCGAGATCAGTTCTACGAGAAAGAGAGATTAAACAATGAAAAAGAGGATTAGAGAGTTACAGCAAAAGTAAGCCAGATGAAATGTGACAAACAAAATCAATCAGAGAGGGCAAATAAAGATTACACACAAATAATGGCACTTAAGACTAAAACTGAAGACATGATTGATGTACATAAAAGATGCAGAATTGCAACCAAAGTCCTACCATGGCCAACAATTATGAATAAAACATCGACTGAAGTAATGGAGGCTATCACTCGTGATCTGCCTACTCAAATAGAAACACACACTGAATATAGGAACAAAGCAGGGTGACCAGAAAAAAGATAGAAGATTTAGGATGAGAATTTAAAAAGGTGAGAATTGAACAAGAGAATCCTCACAGTGAGCAAGAGATATATCATTGGGCTGCTGCAGTGGATGAAGAGAGTGGCCTGGTATTTCAGGATGCCATGGAAATCGAGGAAGAAAAAGAAGCAAGTTATCAATGCCTAAACTCAAACAAGATTATTAATAAAACTTAAAATTGCTGTTTTAAATGTCAGAAGACTTAATTTCAATCAATAAAAATTTCAAAGTTAGACATTGGATAAATCAAATCTGATCGCATAGAACAGGATTATTAGAAACAAGAATATATGCAGGCTCACCAATAAATCCAGCTACCTACTTGAGGGACCAGGCTTTCTTTGCATGTTCCAGAAATTTGTCCTGTCCATCTGCAGGAACTGGAATAGTAATTGCTCAAGATTGTCTATTTTCAAAATACCTTACATAGATTCAAACCTCCTAATAATAGCACTGACTCAAAAAAAAATAATTATGATGAATATAGTGCTTATATATATATATATATGTATATATACATATATATATTACAATGGTTTGTAATGAAGTGAAATTTCCAGTCTTACCATATCTGCCATACAGGGCGCCACTAGGCCATTTGAACCTAGAAAATTTATAGAGTAGACAGATACATGCTGTTAAGATCATGACCACCAGCCCTAGTCACTAGCTCAAAGAGATGCAGAAACTTAATATATTTATTAACATGTATTTTTAATAAAGATAAAAAAAATAATAGATCACTGTCAATATTAATAACACAAAAGAAATTTTATTTATGTATATAAATAACACACAAACTTAAAAATAAATAATTATTAAAAAAAAATTATGTTTTATTTTGTTTCATTATCATTATTTTATTTACTTTTAACTTTAATTTTTAGTCTTAGAATGTTGAGCATAGGTATGCCATCCAGACGACGCATTCAAAAGATCTTCAAAACATTTGATTTCAGGCCAAAGGTCCGCAGCCACGCTAACGCTCGCTTCCAGATATATATCCACAACCCATGCAATGTGAATATGTTAGCATCAAATCATGCTGACAGGAATGTGCACCTGAAAAGCATGATAATATTTGAGGAAATGTCCTTCGTTCAGTACAGGAATGAATGTCTGTCTGGCAAAGGTATCATGAATGTAATATAATAAAGAAAATAATGCTATGTATGGATGGGAGTGCGTTTTATCTTATAGGCTTATTGTCCCAATCCATAGAGCTGGAATGAGTCGATGGTGCAGGAAATATGTCTCCATCCATTGCAACGATATTACTGCTTCTTTGGGGTCATGCATTCAGTTGGGCTTGTCACCCTTATGTGCTAACACCCTTCACATTATAGTGATGTAAAAGTCTATATATATATATATATATATATATATATATCTGCCAGCATTGACACAACTATGAAACAAATAATCTGAAATCAAAACCCCCTTAAAACTAACATATATTTAAATGAGGCTAAATGGCTACCTATACTCAACTTACATTAATTTTAATAATTTAATAAACATGTTTATAAACATGTCAATAATAAATTATGTAATATGCAATGGGGGTAATCCTAAATTTCAATTAATAGATTTATTTGTAAATTTTAAAAATAAGATAAAAGTTTTATTCTGATATTAATTACATTTAACTAAACCTTAAGTATAAATAAAAGCTTTGTTTATTATTTAAAAACTGTGTCTCAAGTTGTTCTTATATGCATTCAAATTCTGGTTTCCACATCTCCATATTTTATACATCTATTACAAAATTAAATATATTATTTTATGGCTTTGATATTAAATATGCTAAGATCTGATAATATTGTTTCCTAGATCCAAACATTACATGAAATATTTTACCATGTGATAAACTTATAAAAGTGTTGCCTAGTTAAAGTATTATTTAGATGATGATGTGAGATTAAAAGATACCCTATCTCCTTCATTATCTGATTGCTGGCCCAGTAAACATTATTCAATTTATTTCATTGTATCATTATAATTTAGAGTCATAAATTACTGGCTAATATAGTTCTTTAGTCTAACTATGTTATAGATTCTCTGAGATCTGATTTTTATATTCCTAGATCAACATTGATTCAGCTTTTAGATTAAGATGTGCTGAACAATATAGTTATTTAGTGTTGTGCTTTTCTATTCTGTCAGAGTTATATTGAGCTATTATAGAGTGTAACTGGATGATGGAAGAGATCAAATTGAAATTATATTTTGTTAGATGGAATAAATGAAACTCTGCTAGCCTGTATCATTTGGTTAATAAATAAGGTTTATATTTTATTTGATAGCTTATAGTATTCTTCATTTATTTATATCCTCTAAATGTTATGAACTTTCTGTAACCTTCCACTGAGCAAAGCTGTAAGATAAACATAAGTAAAAGAGTCTCAGCATTAATTATGAATCAGATAAAGTGATAAATCGTTCTATTCATTAATAGAACTGATGCCTGGGGCATTTGCTCATATAATGTACATGAGCGTATAATATATATATATATATATATATATATATATATATATATATATATATATATATATATATATATATATATATATATATATATATATATGCCAGTACAAAAGCAAAAGATAGAATATATAATTTCCAACACAAATTCAATTCGTGCCATCTTACAAAGAATTTATACAGAAATCACTACATAAAATAGCCATACTATTGATTAGTGGACAAGGTTTTCTGCCAGAAGGGCTGTCTCCTTTCATAATGGTCAGTCTGCAACATTAATAGATCTAAACTTTTACTCACCATTGCTGCATCACCTCATGGAAGTAAAATTGGTCCCAACCATGTTTTCCGACCATTCTGCTCAGTAAATCATGGTCAATCTAGAAAAACTGCAAATAATCACAAGATAACAAAAATGATGAGAGTACCTATCCCAACAAATGCAACAAAATTCCTCTTCTCACAGACATGTATTCTGTTGCAGAAGGTTAAAGGTTGAACCTGGATCCTATACAGCAATACCTGACTTTTAAAAATATCTTATCTTTCAATGTTGATCACATAACAAGAAATCAACCACCACCATCAAGGTTTCTGCAATATGCCAATCAGCTACATCAGAGATTAATGATGATGGCTCCAACACACAACACCCAAATACACATAAGAAAGCTGACTGATGCTTATAACAAGGCCTGTGAATCACTGAAAAAAATATCTGAAGGAAAAGTAAACTTTGCATGGCACAACAGCTCACCTGGACCAGCAAGTTTATTAAGTGGGCTTTAGATTATATACCAGACCTAAAAGTGCAAATGGCGATCCAGACTGAGGTTGGCATGTCTTCTGGCCATAACATGATCATGCCACTGTTGAAATACTTTTAAGATAAGTTAAGTGCTGAGCGTCACCTTTGTTTCCCGCCAAAAATGCTTGGAGAGATTGATAGTGAATTACCAGTTAGTGAATGTGATATAATAGAGAAAATGAGAACTATCAGCAAGGCTTGTCACCCAGGTGGCCATGGAATATCACTGTTCATTCTCAAGCATTTAAGTTTTTTATAGCTAAATACCTCAAGGTCTTGCTCAAGATATTAAGCCAACCATGGGGATATACCCCATAGTAATAGTGTTGTATAATAATAAAAAAGAAAATCTGATATCTATGGGGCCTCTTCCTATTAAAATATTGGAAAAAATTATAAAAGATAAGATTAAGCCCTATATTTTACCAACCATCAGTGAATCACAATTTGCAAAGAAGTCATCGTTGACAGTGCAAGCAGCATTGTTATTCAGGACCATGATGATAGTCACTATGGTGAGGAAGAAATACAGCACAGTGATGGTGGTGGAGATAGACATTGCTTCAGATTTTGATTCAGTGAGAATTCCTATGCTATTGGATATACTCAAGCAGACTAAAATACCAAAAGCTCTGCTATATTTAACTACAAATTTCTGAGCAGAGAACTCTACTTTATATGAATGGTAGAAATTCATCCTCTTTCATCCCAATGCAATCACTGTCCCAGGGGTCTCTCCTGAGTGCATTAATGTTTATTTATTATATCAACCCATTTATTGAAAAAATCAATAGCACATTCATTGGAGTTCAAAGTACCTGGTACAACACAAAAGATTGCACATCTCGCATACATGGACGATATCACAGTCTTTTTGATATCCAAAAAGCCAAATACCACAGCTTCAGGCAGTTCTTGAACAATTCTCAAAACAATATGGAATGAGCATAAATCTAGAAAAGACTGCAGCCTGGACACTATTCACTGGGAGGCCATGTGGGCCAATGAATTGAGCAAAACCTATTCCATTCCAAGGCTTTTCTTTTTTTCTAGGAGCCACTGGAATAAGATGTCTAATTCATTTCAAGCTCAAAGAAGTCAAAAGCATAGCTGAATCACTTTCAAAGGCATATTTGTCATATACACAAAGGTACAACTGATTAACAAGCTTATAATAACCAAAGTAACATATTACATGCCTGTAATTGAATTTTTCAAAAAAAAAATATGGCATGCATTAATTCCATATGCTGTAAGCTCATCTGAAGAAAAAAGACAGTGGCAATTTCAATGGCAAAACTCAATCACCCTCTTATGGCAAATGGACTGGGGTTGCATAGCTTACAAACATTTCAAACATTCGAAACAAAGAAAGCTATGATTGCTATACTCAGTCAATTTCCTAAATTAAGACACTTAGATCAGATAACACCTACAGTTAGGCATTTTCTAAAAGATTGTTTTGGCAGTTACCATCTACCAATGCAGGAGGTTTGAGCAAAAGTATAAATATTGGAAAATATATAAGTTTATACATCAAAATAATTACAATGAGGAGATCCCATCAATACTAGAAATAGGAAACAAATATCTGATCAAGCAATTCAAAAGATGGCAACTAGAACCTAAGTTCCTAGATTTTATAATCAAAATGAATTTAAATGCTTTACCTACAAATATTTTTTTACATCACAGAAGAATGTACAGGTTGGTTGATTTATTCTGTGGCCTTTGCCATATGGCTGAGGAGACTTTACAGCACATAATTTTCAACAGCAAGGCCATGGAGGAGACTAGATGCATTGTGCAGGGAAAATACAGAAAACAACACACTACAATGATTCAAATGATGTCAACTTACAAAGGTAGGTCTGTACCAGCCATAAGGGCCACAATGTTCATCTTATATGCACTCTGGTGCACTAGATGTGCTTTTGTATTAGGTAATAACCCAGAAGGCATCAAGTCACAATTGAGAACAAGTTGATTAAAATTCAAGTTAGAGACAAGCAGATCACCAGCCCATATATTTATGCAGCTACTTAGTCCCTGCTCAGACAAGCAGCAAAATTATAAAGAATGAAGTTGCTGATTTATAGATAAACTATGTAACATTTTAATGATCAGAAATATGATCATGGGACTTTGGGTTTGAATGACAAACTCAAATATAAATGCAGTGACATAAAAATCATTCATATACCATTATAATGTCTTTTCCATGATATACCATGAGATTTGAAATCAAAAAAACAATGATGAAATTAATCTCCTATTTCCTAAATATTAAAGAATGTATGATTCAGATTATGCTCCTATTGGACAATAATGTGCTTAATTAAAACTTCTAAAGTGGATAGAATCATGTACAAATACCTCTATAGATATGTAGTTTTAACAAAAATGAATATTAAAACAGGCAAAACTCACTATATATATTGCCCCACATAGCAAGCTAGAGTAATCAATGGATGCCAGAAGGCTTGTGCATACAATCCCTATCTAGTGCCTACTCATCCAATATACCCTGACTAGTTTCTGGCTTATGGTCTTCGTCAGTGAGGAGCCTTGAATCTGAGAGCCCTGCATCTAGATCTTAGGATCTAATGCAATCCTCCAGCAACCACCTTTTATTTCCATTTAACTACAAAACTATGAGTCTTAAACTGAAAACATCTTAATGTTTTTAATCCAAGCCCATTCACTTATATAGTCATATGGGCCTGAACCCAGTTCAGTACCCATACATTTTGGTGTCTTTGGTTCTTTAATAATCATAGCCACCCCTAACCTATTAGGCAGGATTGGTTTTAAGCCAATAAACATCACATGACTATTTCATCTTATGCTTGTTAAAATAGGCAAAACACTATATATATATTGCCACACACAGCAAGCTAAAGTAATCAATGGATGCCAGAAGGCTTGTGCATAAAATCCCCATCTAGTGCCTACTCGTCCAATATCCCCTGACTAGTTTCTGGCTTTTTTTTGTGTGTGGCAATATATATAGCGAGTTTTGCCTGTTTTAACAACAGTTATACACAAGCATAAGATGAGGTAGTCTTGTGATGTTTATTGGCTTAAAAATGAATATTGTAACACTCGAAAATGAACTGACAATAATAGATTTAAACATGTATCTTACTACAATTAAGTGGCATTGTAATGCTATGTAACTAAAAGGATTAATAAAGTTATTATTGTTGAATAATAATAATAATAATAATAATAATAATAATAATAATAGTAATAATAATAATAATAATAATATAAATCAGCATGATGATGATAATAATAATAATAATAATAATAATAATAATAATAATAATAATAATAATAATAATAATAATAATAATAATAATAATAATAATAATAATAATAATAATAATAATAATAATAATAATAATAATAATAATAATAATAATAATAATAATAATAATTACAGGTCTTTTGATAGCTACTGCTTGCCAGTTTACCAATTTTCAAATCATATACATTGATGCAAATCTATTAATCGTTACTTTATTTCACAAAATAATTAAAATAAATGTAATCTTTGTTTATATGCCATTGCAAAAATATAAAATAAATACAATAATTGCCACAATTAATTCAACACTGGGATCTACAGCTAATCCAACAATTTTGATTGGAGACTGCAATGTAACATATGATGAGTTTATAAATAAGTGGATACATAAATTATCAATTCCATTGATGAGTGCAAGGGGTTACTTACCTGAAGATGCTGTTTCATTTCATAATGGCCGATTTTCATCATTAATTGATCTTTGTTTTTACTCTCCAGTGTTTCATCATCTAATAAGCATGAAGTTAATCCCTTCAGCAATTTCTGATCACTCAGCTCAGTTCATATCAATTGACCTCAGTAATATACAAGTCTCTAGAATGCAATTAACTAGAACAATAAGAATGTTGATTCCAACCTTAACACCCGAATTTATTTTTTCAGAGACTTATATTATGTGGAATAAAATTCTTTCAATGACCTTTAACCCAATTAATATCCTGTCATTTAACATTAATCATATAGTGAAAAATCAGCCACCTCCCTCAGGGTTGTTGAAGCTTGCAGAACAAATTCATAAACGTGTTGTGGCCATAACTCCTAATCAGCACACACAGAAACGTATACATATACTAACAAATGCTTATAACAAAGCATGTGAAACACTGAAGAGCTATTTAAAAAATTAAAAAAGTAGAATATGCCTAATGCATCAACACACATGGACTCGGCAATATATTAGATGGGCATTAGGGAGGGGACCTGAAATCAAAGTGCCATTAGCAATTAAAATAAACAATGAAACATTTACTGGAAATAATATGATATTACCAATTCTTAACCATTTTAAAGATAAGCTGGGACCAGGAAAATTGATACAATACCAGCCAAATGTATTTGAAATGGCAGAGACTGAATCACCATATACTATAGATGATTTTATAATGAAAATGAATAAAATGGACAACAACTGTCACCCAGGAAGCCCTGGAATTCCACTGTTCATATTAAAACACCTTGACAAACTAACTAGCAAATGCCTGTGTCAGCTGGCAAATTATTTATCGCAGGGAATAATAACAATGGAGGGAGTTAATACAATCGCGATCGTGCCGTTTAATAAAAAAAAAGAAGCCCATTCCTTTGTTATCAGAGATAAGGCCAATATCAATGGGTCCATTGCCCATAAAGATTTTAGAGAAAGTAATTAAAGATAAAATAGAACCATTTATTTTACCGATGATTTCACCAGCTCAGTTTGCTAAAAAACATTCATCTACCACACAAGCTGCTATGTTATTTAAGGCTATTTTGACATCAGTTAGAGAAAAGAAAAGATATGGCCCGATTGTTGTACAGCTGGATATTGCTTCGGCTTTTGACAATGTTGATATATCTATACTGTTGAGATTATTGAATGACACTGAAATGCCAAAATCACATATATATATGTTATAACAAATTTACTCTTAAATCGTGAGCTTCACATTACTCTAAATGGCAGAAATTCACCAGCTTTCACACCAACTAAATCACTTTCACAAGGGTCTCCACTTAGTGCCATCTTATTTATTTTATATATAAATCCCCTTCTTGTCCGATTACAACAGGCATTTGAGGGAATGGAAATCCCAGGAACAGGTCAAAAATTGACATGTATTGCATACATGGATGATATTACAGTTTTCCTGAAATCAAAAAGGCAGATACCAAAACTACAGATGATTTTAGAAGAATACTCAAAGGAATTTAAACTAAGTTTCAATCCAGAAAAAACAGCAGCATGGACTATATTCACAGGAAGGCCATGTACATCCATTTTCCAGGCAAAGCCAGGCTCATTCCTTGGATTTCCATTCCATCTAGGGACTACTGGAATGAGATGTCATTTGCAGAACAAATTGAAAAATGAAATACAGAAAATAGCAGACTCTCTATCCAATACCTATATGTCAGTATATTCCAAGATTCAATTGATTAATAGTTTGATGATGACTAAGATAGTTTACTTTATGCCAGTGGTTGCTTTCTCAAAAGCTTTTATCTCCAAAATTAAGACCATTTGCAATCAACTACTATGGTCAAGGAAAGTCGTGGAGCAATATCAATGGCAAAACTATGTCAGCCATTGAATAAAAATGGTTTGGGCTTACATGATATTGGTATTTTTGCAAAACAGAGAATGATGAACAATATAATTGATATTATTAAACAATTTCCAAAAATTAAGCAGCTCATAGAGGTCATTCCAACTGATAAACCACCACCAAAAAAATTATCATATTTTGAACAATTAATACATCTTTGTAAAACAGAATCAAAAATCCCAGAGCAATTTTTTAATAAATACAAATACTGGGAAATTTATGAATTAATGCATGAAGATAATAACACAATTGCTTTAGAACCAATACTGGGAATTAATAATAAGCAATTGGTTAAAAGGTATAAACGATGGGCCTTAGAACCAAAGTTTTTCAATTTTCTAATAAAACTTAATCTATCTGCATTACCTACCACATATTTTCTTTGCCATAAAAGACTGTATACGTCAATTGATCCCTTTTGTGGGTTATGCCATCGAGCTGAGGAAACCCTATCACATCTGCTATATCACTGTGAGGGACTTAGGCACATAAGAAATCTCATAACTAGCAGTTACAGGAGGTCTAATGTAACAATGCATCAATTGATTTCTGCATTTAGAGAAGGATTAACACCAAGTGTCAGGGCAGCAACCTTTGTGCTATATGCATACTGGTGTACTAGATGCACTTTTCTAATTGGTAACAATTCCAGGAGACATTCAGTTACTTTTTCAAATAAACTTGAAAAAATACAGAAAAGGGATAAGAGACTGGCCAGACCTGACATTTATGCAGCAACCTGGTCATTACTTAAAATTAGATCTATGTTATAGTGAATTGAGGAAATTAAACATTATAAAAAAACTTAGAAGGATATGCATGTCAAATTAGCAACAAGGACAATTTAGCAACAATTTTTTCCTTTCTATTATAAGTAATTGATTTGCTAATGGTGTTCAAATGATAATGGACAATCCAGGATATTATATGTAGACAAACTATGTAAATGCAAAATTTGTAATTCTTTTGAGACAATAAAGGCCTTTTGAAACATAATAATAATAATAATAATAATAATAATAATAATAATAATAATAATAATAATAATAATAATAATAATAATAATAATAATAATAATAATAATATTAATAATAATAATAATAATAATAATAATAATAATAATAATAATAATAATAATAATAATAATAATATCTATAAAGAAATGTCTTGTGATTGAAATTTTAGAGCCTTTAATATTTACCTTGAAAACCAGCATATTGCATAATTTCAAAACCAGTATTTTCTACCCATACTTATAAGAAATACATCTGCTTTTTATTGATAGTTTGATCCATGGATCTCATACTTATAAATGTGTATGCCATAAATAATGGCATCTTATTTTAATAAAGGGTTTTATTACTCCAAGAAAAGTAAAATAACATTATGTTGCACAATTATTATTGTCACACAAAATAATGCTTAATATGATTTGGGTTTGATATATATCCAACTAATATATTGATTTGATGATATAATGTTACACGTATTTGGAAATTTTTCTTTTTTGCTCATTAACTCATTTTGGTTGATACCACTTTTTGCATATAGAGTGTGTTGTAAATATATAGCTTTTACATGCATTGGATGCAGATGTATGGACAGCAAAAAAGGTAATTCAAGGAGAAATGGGATGGTCAAGTTTTCATATGAGAGATGCAAAAAGTAAAATGAAAATGTTTGGTAGATTGCAGTTTATGGATAATAAAAGAATAGCTAAAATAGTATTTAATTGGGTTATGAATAAAGGGCAGGTAACAAGATGGGTGAGAAAGGTAATGCGGTATGTAAAAGATTTGGATAAAGAATTTATATCAGTATATTTGTACAAAAGATGGAATGATTGTGTTAAGAGGATTATTGAGGGTTGTAATAGTAAGGAATGGGATAAAAGAATAGATTTATTAATAAAGAATAGGGAGTTAGTGAGATGGAGAAATAGTATGGAGAGTTAAAGAGTTTTTTTATATATATATATATTATATATATATTATATATATATATATATATATATATATATATATATATATATATATATATATATATATATATATATATATATATATATATATATAGAAATAAACAGAATATTAGGTGTGAGTTAATATATGATAATAGTAAGGAAAGTAGTTTATTAATTAAGACTCAAATAGAATCTTTAGCTACAAGAGAATATACATGTAAATGGAAAAAAATGGGTGATTTATTTTGTAAATTATGTAAAAAAGGAATAGAAAATATTACACATTTGTTAATTGAATGTAAATGCTTGAAAACAAAAAGTATAAATATAACGAAGTTATGGAAGAATAAATATGAAAAAAGTGATTATACAGAAAGTGAATTATTGTTTTTATGCTGGATTTGGGAAAAGATAAAGGGGATTTAGATATAGAGGTTATAGAGTTGACAAAGATTATGTTGTGGAAATGGGATGGAGCAGAATATGGGGGAATTTAGAGTGGGGAATCTGGGCATAATTGCTGAGATATTCTTGACTTCGTTTAAGGAGAAGCCACAATACATCACACCACATCACAGCTTTTACAGCAACATTGCAATATTCTTTGGCTACATAATTTATATAAAATCTCTCAATACTTATATAAAATCTCACAGTACTTGTTAGTTTAGTAGTTGTCTGTTGATACTATGATATTGGTTGGGGGGGGGGGAGGTTAAAGCAAAGTTTATTAAAGTTGGACTTACTATACTCAGGACCCTTTCTTCATTTGTTGTTTTATCTGTTATTGAATTGTTTAATTTCATTTTTTGTCTGTTAAAAATAACACATAAAGGAAATCATAGTTTTCAAGTACTTGTTTTGCTCTTAAATATAAAGGTATAATTTATGTGTTTTTATTGTTATTAAACAGATAAAACTTTCTATACAGTAGTGCCACTCAGTGCAAGCCAGAGTAATCAATGGATGCCAGAAGGCTTGTGCATAAAATTTCTATCTAGTGCCTAGTCATTCAATATCCCCAGACTAGTTTCTGACTTGTGGCCTTTGTCAGTGACTCACTGATGCAGTCTCAGATCTAAGACTCCTCACTGATGAAGGCCACAACTCAGAAACTAGTCTGTGGATATTAGATGAGTAGACAGGCACTGGATAGGGATTTTATGCACAGACCTTCTGGCATTCATTGATTACTCTGGATTGCACTAACAGTTATAAGCAAGTATAAGAAATGGTGATCATGGGATGTTCAGTGTTTTTTTATTGTTGTTGTTGTTTTTTACTATAATCACATTTCAACACTTCTAATTATTTTCTGATAATGTTAAGAATTTTTTTGATAGAAATTAATTTAGCTTATTAGTTTATAAACAGTTCCAAAGAAATTCTAGAATAAAAAATGAAAAATAAAGGAAATTATTATCTAATCATAGAGTTTTGTTACCCTGATTTTCTTTAACTAGAACAATCTTATCTTCAAATAATAAAAATAACTATTGTACTGGAAGTGTTTGTAAGTACAAGTTATTTTTTATGTCTTGATCATTAATACCCATCATATATATATATATATATATATATATATATATTTGTTTATTGGGAGATCATTAATACCCATATATATATATATATATATATATATATATATATTTGTTTATTGGGAGGTTTCTTGCTATACTAATTAATATATCCATTTGCCCTTTCCCTTGATTTTATATCTGTCTGGAATTTGGAACTTTTTTAAACAATGTGAAAAACATTTTTCAGGTAGTCAAACTATAGTTAAATCAGAAGTCAAATTACTGCGTCTTTAATGGGAAGACAATAAATCAATAAAATTCCATTCCAACCACAATTAACAAATCTAGCAAGCAATGCCTCTTTTTCTTTGTCACATTTTTCCAGTAAAAGAATACTAGAGAGACCTATGATTTGTGATAGATTTTTAAGATCGTTTTATTTTCTTGCAGTATATATATATAATAAAATTAATAATGTTCATTATAGATACTTTATTTTATTGCAGTATATATATATAATAAAATTAATAATGTTCAAGGCTAGATACATTTATAAATGTAAATTTATTGAAAGCAGTCAACACTTAAGACAATATCAATAACAATTAACAATCTCAATCTGCTGTCAAGGCAATTTCCTTTTATCAATGAAGATGGAGATCCACCTTTATTTATGGTCTAGTATGTTAATGTAGACACTAAATATTGCAACTTGACCACAGAGAATGAAATTATTAATACAAAGAAGTTTGAATAAATTTTTTTAAATAGATAAATATAACCAGTTCTGAAAACAGACTAAGAAATAATCAATTATAACATTCAAATTGCAATTATAACCTTCAAACTGCACTCCTACAATGTATTATTTATATAATAAAGCTAATAATGCTCAAGGCTAGTCACTGTCTTTCCCTGAAAATAAGAAACTCTTATATTAATTTTTGCTTGGAGCTGTCTTATTTTTTCATGCACAAGTCTACATTTATTTTATGTATAAGAATCTACATTTATTCAAAATAGTATTTCAAGAATTATGAGATACACGGCAAAAAATTCCAGGAAATAAAATTCTGCAATTATTTCTTTATTTCACATGAGTGCATAATTGTTAGCCAGTCTGTTATAACACACACTTTATGAAGTAATAAAGTTAGTAATTCCAAAATACACTGCAAAAATTGTAGAAAATAAAATTCTGAAATTGTTTCTTTATTTCACACAAATGTATAAAAATACACAAGGTGATTATGATATGCTGAGTTGTATTGTTTCATATGGCATTCAGTTTCCACATTTAATAGCAAAATTATTGCAATAGATAATCTAATAATATCGATCCAAACATCAACGTTATTTAAGTAAAACTCTGAAATCATTTACAAACATGTTGTGCATTAAATTCCTTTCGACATGATACTGAAGGCAAAACAATTCTAATAAATATAATTATTAAGATGATTACTAGATGCATCAAACGTTATAACAGCATTAACAATATTTCATACATTTTATAATCTTATCAAACCTGCATTACAACAATTTAATGGATTGGAATGAGTTATCAACACTAACACATTAGTCACGACAAATTTATTACAATGCATTCCACACTTTTATAATTCAATTGACTAGAATATCTCATAAAACCTATTAAGCTGGTCATCAGAAAAAGGAACTCTACTCATCATCATTATAAACTATAATCATCATCATCAATACATTGGATACCAAGAACCAATTTTATATCACCAATCATCAACCAATCAAGTCACAACATTGCATGCCAGAAAATGTACTTTAATAATCATCATTGCAAACCAATCGTGTCACCACTTTGGTGCACTCAAAATCCTATTGTAATCTATCTACTGAGGTGTCAAATACATCAATCAAGGCACCACTATGGGCATGCAGAAAACAAACTGCTCATCATCATCAGTTAATCAATCAATCATAGTCCCACACTGAGCGTACAGAAAATGAGCTATAACCTACTCACACATCACCACTCATGTACATTATATGAGCAAATGCCTGGGGCACCAGTTCTATTAATGAATAAAATGATTTACCATTTTATCTGATTCATAACTAATGCTGAGATTCTTTTACCTATGTTTATCCTACAGCTTCACTCAGTGGGAGGTTACAGAAAGTTCATAACATATAGAGAATATAAATAAATGAAGGAAGAAATACTGTAAGCTATCAAATAAAATTTAAACTTTATTTATTAATTAACCAAATAATACAGGCTAGCAGAATTTTATTTATTCCATTTAACAAAATATAATTTCAATTTGATCTCTTCCATCATCCAGTTACACTCTATAATAGCTCAATATAACTCTGAGAGAATAGAAAAGCACAACACTAAATAACTCTATTGTCCAGCACATCTTAATCTAAATAGCTGAATCAATGTTGATCTAGGAACACAAAAATTAGATCTTAGGGAATCTATAACACAGTTATAGATTAAGAACTATATTAGCCAGTAATTCATAATTCTAAATTATAATAAGGTATAAGGAAATAAATTGAAATAATGATTACTGGGCTAGCAATTAGATAGTGAAGGAGATAGGGTATCTTTTAATCTTACATCATCATCCAAATAATACTTTAACTAGGCAACACCTTTATAAGTTTATCACATGGTAAAATATTTCATGTAATGTTTGGATCTAGGAAACAATATCATCAGATCTTAGCACATTTAATATCAAAGTCATAAAATAATATATTTAATTTTGTATTAGATGTATGAAATATGGATATATGGAAACCAAAATTCAAATGCATATAAGAACAACTTGAAACACAGTTTTAAATAATAAACAAAGCTTTTATTTACACTTAACGTTTAATTAAAAGTAAATAATATCAGAATAAGACTTTTGTCACAATTTTAAAATTTACAAGCAAGTTTATTAATTGAAATTTAGGATTATCCCCATTACTTATTACACAATTTATTATTGACATATTTATAAACGTAACTTAGCTAACAAATTATACCTTAATATTCTGACTTTGAATATCCAGGCTACCTAAATAATTTTTATTACTATACAACACTGAATAAATAATACATTATATTATTGGGCACAATATACACTTTACTATCAAGACAGCAGCTTTAAATAATTTTAATTAAACAATAGCTTTAAATAAGTACACTTTTCAGACATAGCAATAAAATCATATTCATTCTGATGATTTTGATGATCTCTAACATGCGGCAAATTAATATGAGATGTTTTAAAACATTTATTTCCTATTTTAAATTTAACAATATTATATTTTTATATACGCGATATTATCTAAATTATGCATATGTGTTACATCTCATGCAATAATAACAGAAAACAATATTTTTACACATTGTCAATTTATTCAGGAATTATTAAATAATTATTTAATTTCGGACACTGTCATACACCTACCAGAAAATAGAACACTATATCTATTCTAATATTCATTAAAGAATTTAAATTAACTATTTATCTGACCCCTTATTGAATTACACAGAGCTATATTTTATGATAATACAAACTATATGTTCAAGAGGAGTCCAGCACATGAGGAGCAAACAAACCCTTTAACTAATATATCAACAATAACTTATTTGAATCTGAAATACACTATTGGTGGAATTTTTTCTCATCACCAAACAAACATTGGGAAAATGTCACTTGACTTTATAAATATCATTTCATAATACGTACGTATGCAATCTAAAATAGGCTCCACTCATGGCAAAATACTTATAAATATACTAAGGGGAAAATCTTTCATCTGTACAAACATAGAATGTATCAAGAATAACTTCCTTTTCACAGCTCTTCTACATATCTAGCATTATACGCTGGCAGATAAATATGCATAGATAAATCACTCATTCCTTCAATTCTTTAGAATATGACAACATCCAAATTTTATATTGAGAAATAGTTATAAAACCAAATGTTTATTAAGTAAATATAATAATTGCACAAAATAGACACACAAATGCATAGATAAGAGTATGAAAAGCAATTCTAAGTTATATAATATGCAAAGGTTACGATAGATAAATAACATACTAAAATATGAATTTTTATCTTAAATGAGACATTCAATTGCTTCAAATTTAAATAATATTAAATTATTCTGAACGGGTTTTATACTTTAAACAGTAATAGTCTAATAACCTAAGTTGTATTACCTCTAACACAATATTCTTTCATTCTTTTTTTTTATTCTTTCTCTAGCTACTCTTGAAATTAATTCTCACTTCGAGATAAAGATATATAAGATTGAATCATCTTTAATAATATACCCAAAATATATATGTTTCACTTGCAAATAAAAAAAAGCAAATCACACTTAAGTAATAAGATTTTACCAGCACATCCATCGTTTTTGTGGGTATGCCATCCTGAGATGTTTTCGATGCACGCAAATTAAATAAACATATAATATTAAATACATACAACACTAAATCTGTCTAACTATCTATGATATATATACTTTTAACAATAAATAATAATAAAAAAATAGAGTCATTCTTCTTTTAACTTGAGGAAAAAAAATATATTCACTTGCAAAGTTCCTTTTCAAGCTTAATAAATGATCCGGTGATGAATTCCAAAATGAGTGTGTGTTTAAATATGAATATAAAACATAAAACAAGTTCTTGTAGGACAAAACAGCTATTATTCACAATTAATTTAGTAAACATCCAATGTCCTTCAGCCATAAGCCAATAGAGTTTACTTATATATCATCCATAACAATAAAAATTTATAATAAGAAATACGTGGAAAGACAGTTTCAGCTATCAATTGGTATATTCTGTTATTTATTTTTAAGGACATCTAGGGTATTTAATTCAATAATAACTTAACATATTTTTCTGCAGAAAATATTCACCTTCATAATTTATAGATTGGTATTTGCCTTATTAACTTTAATAAATTGCTGGTAAGTGTCCACAGGCAATTTGCCTTTCCGTAAACATTAACACATATATACATATATCGAAGAGAACAAAAATATGTAATATTAAAGTCCTTCTATTCGATTTAGACATCTATATTTGGTAAGTAGTAGTAATTAACTATCCTGGTTAACCTTTTGAATGATGATTATATAATTGGCCGAATGAGTTAAAAATCAAAACTTGTAATTGGCCAACTCACAACTTTAACAAAATCTATTGTTAAAATAGATCACTTTTAATAATATAAATACGTTAGTTTCATTTGTAAAAAGTATATTACTGAATTTTAAGATTACGAAAGCAAACGAAAATCTTTTCAAAAATAAAATTTGATTTATAATTTAAAAAATATTCAATTGCGGTGAAATAAAAGTAACTGCTATTCAACCAACCAATAAAGATTGCTGACGCAATCTTTTTTTTTTCACTTTACGTTACGATCAATATGTAGCAATAAATAAATAATTCTTGGTAATATCTTAACTATTTTTTTAAAATAATTTGATTTTTAGTATTATTTTATCAATAATAATTTGTAATTCAATTCAAATATTGTTTAAAATGTTGTAAACATTCGTTTATCATTTTCGTAATAAAAATCAAAACGAACGTAACTTTTTACTTTTTGGCAGCCATTACCCTTTCTGACAGAAGTGGGACAGCCAATAAGATTCAAGAAA
Source organism: Epiperipatus broadwayi (assembly GCA_028023455.1). Taxonomy (NCBI): domain Eukaryota; kingdom Metazoa; phylum Onychophora; class Udeonychophora; order Euonychophora; family Peripatidae; genus Epiperipatus; species Epiperipatus broadwayi. The sequence continues at coordinate 7,200,221 of JAQFVV010000015.1, forward strand.
AGTTGGTGAGGAGGTGGTGCTTTGGTTTTGTTTGACATATATGGTCATTTTTATTGATTTTTTACTTGTAAAATAACTCTGAAGAGGGCACCATCTTACAGAACTTTTGATTTTCTTTCTAATGATGTATCATATATATATATACGTGGGATAAAAAGTAGCCGATTTAGAGTGATGTCAAATCTTCTTGTTTTTAGACGAGTCATGCATTATAAGAGTTAAGTCATATTTCTATTTCTTTAAAAAAACATATATTATTTTATAAACATAAAACAAGATATAAGGTTAATATTCCACAATAATTATTAAATAGCAAACACGTAATCAAGTACAAGTATCCTTTTAACTTTTAACTTCACTTTTGTATAAATAAAATATAAGTTAAACAGAGAGCTTATCAAGGTAAATTTTGTTAAACAGTTCTGAATATACATCCATGATGACAAAACATTATAAACATCACACATGGGACTTAAAAAATTATAAAGTTCTTGCATTTTCATGTTCTTTTTAACAGAGATAAATAAAAGTAAATGAACGTAAGTTTACTGTCAGAAAAGCACATCTTTGAACAAAAATGAAAGTGTTAATTTAAATGTTTTAATTAGACAAAAGAAGCAAGATTGATACCTTTCTATTCTTTATTCAGACATCCCCCAATAAAGATTAAACATCTGGAGTTTTAAACTAAGTTTCATGAAAAGGCTGTTTTGACGTTTCACTTTAAACTGTTTTGGAAGAGAGATATATAATCAATAGCAGCAAAAAATAAAAAATTACATTTGTTGAAATTACAAAAGATAATGTCTTTTTTTATTATTATTATTATTATTATTATTATTATTATTATTATTATTATTATTATTATTATTATTATTATTATTATTATTATTATTATTATTATTATTATTATTATTATTATTATTATTATTATTATTATTATTATTATTATTATTATTATTATTATTATTATTATTATTATTATTATTATTATTATTATTATTAACTATTATTAGCTATCAAAAAAAAATATCTCCCCACCAATCAAAAAAAAGTCACCTGATCAGCAGAAGCTTGACTCCCATGTTTTTTCTTTCTTTTTAACCTTAATTAATATTCAAAAAAAAATCTTTTCTAAAAAAAATACTTTGACCTTCGTCAAATAATAAAATAAAAAAATAGCTTTTTACAAACTTAAAACAAATGAATATCAATTAGCTATAAAATAAAATAGTTTATAATATTATTTAAGTTGGCCAAATAATTTATTAATTCATATATGCATTAATCATTAAAGAAGATATATTTTTGCAAAATTATTAAAGATAATTACTGTAATTTACATGTTTTATTGTAAGTTTGAATATATTATTTGTTGTAATTAGGATATGAAATGGAAATGAGATAATGATACATTCATACATATACGCTGCTATGTGAATATTAAATTGTACTAACTAAAACATACCTAATATGTCTATGGGTTACAACTGACTATAATATTAGTAAATAAATGGGTATCAATGAATAATAAATCAGAAAACCATTCAACCTATCAATACTATCTTATAAATAAATAAAACAAACCTTGCATCAATCCAACTACTATCATAACACTTTCTGTAATAATCCACCCCTTCCTTGTATTAAACACTATCAAAAATATTATAACAACACTAAATGCTTGAAAAGTTGCTAACCAAAATGCACAGTTGGCCCACATATGAGTTTTTGAGCCATTAATAGATTAAGTTTAAAATTTTAGGGTGATTTCTTTTTTTTCAGTACAATGCAGTTATTCATTACTGATATAACACAGCTTAATTACTTGTGCCCTTTCAGAAGGTCACAATATATATATATATATATATATATATATATATATATATTAAATGTAAAATACGATACCCTTTATAAAATATTATATATGTAAAAAAAGAAATTTTAACTGTAAATACAATATTATAGTTTAAATTTTTTTGTAGCACTTTCGATTACGTGGTAACCCTTATCAGCATTAACTGAATTTCAAATTTTTTAAACTTAGTGTTACATATATTTCTATAAGCTGTGTATGGCCGTATTTGCAACTTGCCTATTAATAACATCTTCCTTATTTTTATCAATCAAAATTGCCTCTTTAATTTTTTTCTTTTTATAATTTCTTTCTTCCATTAATATTTTTCTTTCACTACTATTAAATTTAAACTTATAATTACAAGTCTTTTCATGGTCAAAGAATACTGAAGCTGTATCAAATTGACTATTTATGTTATTTTTAATTCGATTATATAATAATTGATGCCCCTTTAATCTTTTCTCCATAGAACATCTCGATTCACTGATATATAATTTTTGACATCCATATGAAATTTGATAAATTATATTACTTCTTTGCAATTTAAGAATTATACTCTTAGAATTATTAATCAATCAATTAATGTTTGGAGAACACAAAATGAAATATTATACTTTTCTTTAAATATATTCTTAATTAATTTAGATTGCATGTTATTTATAAATGGCATAGATATCCATTTTTTATTATCTAAAGTACCACAGCCAACTCTCTTATTATTATTAAACGAATTTACTGTACACAAGATTTGGTTTTTATCATAACCAACCTTTAAAAGTTCATTTGCAAAGAGTTCAATATTTATAATTTTATCACTATTATATGTTCTGTGGAGAAAAAATTGAAGGAGCATCAATTATTATATAATCAAATTAAAAATAACATAAATAGTCAATTTAATACAGCTTCAGTATTCTTTGACCATGAAAAGACTTGTAATTATAAGTTTAAATTTAATAGTAGTGAAAGAAAAATATTAATGGAAGAAAGAAATTATAAAAAGAGGAAAATTAAAGAGGCAATTTTGATTGATAAATATAAGGAAGATGTTATTAATAGGCAACTTGCAAATACGGCCATACACAGCTTATGGAAATATATGTAACATTAAGTTTAAAAAATTTGAAATTCAGTTAATGTTGATGAAAATTATCATGTAATCAAAAGCGCTACAAAAGAATTTAAACTATAATATTGTATTTACCATTAAAATTTCTTTTTATATTTATACACACACACAAATAAATGAAATAAATTTGAATAGTCCAATTGCAAAAACCTTTATAGAATTTCTTCATATACACTAAAAACACCAAGGAAACAAATACTAATCTTCTTTACTGACTTTTGACTAGTGTTAATTATTGGTTTGTATTGACGAGTAAACAAGAGATTCCTTTTTAAAAGCTAGATCGACATTTGATCCATCATTGGTTCCATTTCTTTGGTCAGTTCTTTTCATTGCTTAATTGAAAAATATTTCAAACATATACAAAGTAGTAGCATCTCTCTCCATACAACAGTGCCATTTAATGTAAACTATAGTAAACAAGTATGCTAGAAGGTTTGTGCATCAAAATTCTTATGCAGTGTCTATTCAACCAATATCCCCACACCAGTTTATAACTTATGGCTTTCATCAGTGAGAGACCTTGGATCTGAAAGTAATGTATCTAGATTTTTAGATCTAGTACTACCCTCCAGCAACTAGTTTTTCTTTTTACTTAATTATAAAGTTATAAGCCCAAACTGAACACACAATAATATTTCAATTCAAGCTAATATGTTTCTATAGTCATACAGATCTGAATCCAGTTTGGTATCTATATATTTTGGTGTCTTTTGGTCTCTTTTAATAACCATAGTCATCAACATCCTTAGACTAGGATAGATATTAAAGCATTAAACCATGATATTTTAGTAGTTTAATCCCAATGTAAATTTTTGGATTTGTTTCATTAATCTCTCCTACTTCTTAAAAGTAAGTAGCATTACTCATCTTGATTATTTGTTTGTTTTTGTTTTTTCAATTTTCCTATATATTTTCTTAATTATTGTCTTTTACTTTGTTTATATGTTAATATGAATGACTATGAAATTTTAATGATGTTAAAAATCATCTAATCGCATTAACCATCTTTTCTCCCCTCCTTTCTCTTTCCCTCTCCACCTCTTTCTCTCACTCATTGTAGATAATTACAAAATTCTTTATCTATTAATATATATATTTTATATAATCTTTTTAAATAAAGTGATGTTAACAGCTATATTTTATCTTCTGAATTAAATAATGATATTGTAATAAAATTTCAAAATTATTGTTAAATTTAATTGCAAACTCTTCATTCTAAAAGAGCTGAGTATTCGTGCATGTATATAAAATATATTCAGTGTTAGATGATACCTTTTCAAGGAAGCTATAAGGTGTTTTTTTTAGTTGAAAGACAGTTTTATAAATCAGCTTATTTCAAAATTTTAATATTTTACTTTGCAGTAAATTATTTTAACATTTCTTATATGTTATTTTACACCACTTTTAATCTAGATAGCTAAAGCTTTACTTATTTATACAAAAACACTCTATCTAACCTATAAGTTAAATGCTAGTGTGTTTAAATGCGCTGAGAGCAATGGAAAGAAAGATTAATGAATGGCTATGACAAAGATGCTAATTAATCTTTTTAAATGATAACTTGCAACATTTATAAATTAATATTTAAAATTAACATTTCATTTGTTAGTAAATATGCAGTTACAAGTCTTAAAATAATAAATTTATCTGTATATTTATCTTCCCGATCTGGCTTCTGAACTTTTTAAATATATAAAAGCATCTACATTTTACATAAAATATACAACTTGGCAACATGTGTATAATTTATAAGAGGAAGTGAATATTTTTATCGTTCTATTGGCTATTTTATATCGTTGTATTTTCGTTTACTTTATTAAAAATTAACTGAAAGGAGACCCTTTGATTCCTCTTGGAGGCCTTAAAAGAACCGAGCAGGCAAATTCCTAAGGTCCAATCCATACGTTCTTGTCGTTGCAGCTGTTATTACTATGTGATTACTTATATAGTATACGAAAACGGACGAACTGTTCACCAACACATTAGCCAGCGTGGTGAGTTTATTGGCTTTTTACCTCTGAGTTTAAGATCAAGAAATACCATGGTCTTTCTTATCAGTTGTTTGATAAGGCAGAATGAATGTATGTGTAAATGATAAATATTTTTCCGATATACACAATTATGACAGACAAAAAAATAAATCATGACCCTTATTCCCAGGAGGCTGTAAAGTCACCAACCAAGGCAACAGTTGGTGGCTGAAGGCAGAGAGTGCTAAGAATCCTCTGATTGTGAACCCAGGCTGTCATTTGATGATGACTTTTTATTTAGGTACATACAACTTCAGATCAAGATTGCAAGAATTAGAAGAACTGTCTTATATTAAATGGGACATTATTGGACTTTATGAAGTTAGAAGAAAAGATGAAGAGACAATTAATTTAAAAAGTGGACATATAGTCTCCTACAAAGGCACAAATATTGGAAATACAAGTGCAGTATGATTCATTATAAATAAATAAAAATGGAGAACAACATTGTGAAGATTGATGGTATATTGGACAGAGTGGCAAGATTAGTTATACAACTTAATAGCAGATACCAAATGCAGTTAATTCAGGTTTATGCCCCAACAAGTTTTCATAGTAATGAAGCAATATAAAAAATTTTATATGGATATAAAAAATGCTTTTGATCAGAGAAACAATATTTTTAAATTATGGGAGACTGTAATGCTAGAATTGATCCACAAATGAAAGATGAAATTGCTGTAGGTAATTTTGGATATGGTAATAGAAATGAGAGAGAACATAGTCTTGTGGAGTTTTCAGGAAAAAAAACAAGTTTATATTATGAATTCTTTTTTTGAAAAAAATGTTAAAAGGAAATGGATGTGGAAACATCCAAATGAAGATACAGTGGAATTGGATTATATTTTGACTAACAGAAAATACTTAATGTTGTTAATAAATTTAACACAGGAAGTGATCATTGATTAGTAAGATGCAAGATATATTATTAAACAGGCAAAACCTCTCCATACAGTAGTGGCACACTGTGACAACCAGAGTAATCAATGGATGCCAGAAGGCTTGTGTATAAAATCCCCATCTAGTGTTTACTCATCCAATATCCCTACCCTAGTTTCTGGCTTGTGATTTTCATCAGTGAGCAGCCTTGGATCTGAGAGCACTGCACATAGATCTTAGGATCTAACGCCACCCTCTAACAGCCACCATTTATCTCAACTACAAAACTATGAGAATGAAATTGAAAATGCAATATTTTTAATCTAAGCTCAATAGCTTATATAGTCATATGGGTCTGAACTCAGTTCAACACTCATACATTTTGGTGTCTTTGGTCCTTTAACAACTATAGCCACCACTATCCTATTAGGCAGGATTGGCATAAGAGATGGTGATCATGTGATGTTTAGTGGTTTAACACCAATCCTGCCTCATAGGATAGTGGTGGCTATGGTTGTTAAAAATCCAGAGACAACAAAATAAATGGGTGCTGAACTGAGTTCAGACCCATATGACTATATAAGCTAATGAGCTTAGATTGAAAATATTGTTTTCAATTTCATTCCTATAGTTTTGTAGTTAAGTAGAGATAAAAGGTGGCTGCTGGAGGGTTGCATTAGATCCTAAGATCTAGGTGCAGTGCTCTCAGATCCAAGGCACCTCACTGATGAAGGCCACAAGCCAGAAACTAGTCTGGGGATAGTGGATGAGTAGGCACTAGATAGGAATTTTATGCACAAGCTTTCTGATATCCATTGATTATCTGTTTGGCACAGGGTCACCCTACTGTATGGAGAGTTTAGCTTGTTTAATAAGTTATGTGCTAGAATAAGAGATGGTAATCATGTGATGTAAGATATGTGTTAATGCAAAACTAGAGAGGCAAAAATTAATAAGATAAACACTACTTACAGTTGATATTCTTAATCTTCAGAAACATTCTAATGAATTTAAGTTAGAACTTACAAATTGGCTTCAAGTATTAGTAGATTTTGAACATGATTCAGATTTGAATAAAATTAATATGAAAAATAACTAATACATTTTTTAAAACTGCAACAAAGAATTTATGAAGAAAAGAAGGAATATGAAGATATATAAAAATGATGCATTAAAAAGGATTGAATATCTTGAATTTTGTAAAATGGTGCAGAAATTGAAAATGATATAAGAAAGTATAACTGTAAACTAGCAAGGAAAACTGTAGAAGAGAATAAGTCTCAAGAGTGTAAAACAACATTTTAATATTTGTAGGAAATTTATATCTGCAATAAGAAAAAAAGATGGAATTATTACTAAAAAGAGAGATGACATCATAAAATGGGTAGAAGACTTCTATCAAGAATTATATAGTAATAAAGAACAAGTACCTCCTATATCTATTATATCACTCGAATTGCCCAGAATTTTAAATGAGGAAGTGAGATATGTGATTAAATTTATGAAGAAAGGAAAATCTCCAGATAATGATGGAATTGTAATTGATATATTAAAAGAAGCAGGTGAAGAAATAGAAACAATTTTAGCAAAGTTATATACCAAATGTCTAAATGATAAAGATGTACCAGATGATTGGAAAAATGCAGTATTAATATTAATATTTAAAAGTGGTGATAAAGAAGATATTAGAAATTACAGCCCTATCAGGCTTTTATCAGTTTTATATAAAAAAAATTTACCAAGATAATTACAACTCATCTACAGAAAACATTGGATTTCCACCAACCAAGAGAACAAGCTGGATTTAAAAATGGCTTTAGTACAGTAGATCTGGATTTGAAAATGGTTTTAGCACAGTAGATATGGATTTAAAAATGGTTGTAGTACAGTAGATCATATCCAGGTATTGAGAGAAGTTATAGAAAGGACAAATGAATATAAGTTGCAATTATGCTTTGGATTTGTAGATTATGAAAAGGCATTGATTCTATAAACATTTCTTCAGTGATTAAAGCATTGGATCATCAAGATATAGATCCAGGATCTTTGTCATATTTTAAAGAATATTTATAAAAATGCAACAGCAACATTTATATTACATAATGATACTAGGAAAGTCAATATTGAGAAGTGTGTAAGACAGGGTGACTCCATATCTCCAAAACTTTTTACAGAAATGCTGCAAGAAGTATTTTGTGGATTAAAATGGAAAGCTAAAGGAATTAAAATAAATGGAGATTATTTAAGTCATTTAGATTTTGCATATGATGTAGTTGTTTTTGCAAATAATGCTTTAGAGCTGCAGGAAATGTTGCAGGAGTTATCAGATGAAAGTAGGAAAGTTGTATTAAAGATAAATGTTAGAAAGTCTAAAGTAATGTTTAATGGATTTTCTCAAAATATGAAAATTAAGATTGATTATGATGAGTTAGAAGAATTTAACAGTTACAAATACCTTGGTCAGATTATTAATACAGATGAAAACACAATGGATGAAATTAATCATAGAATTAAACTTAGTTGGAGTGCTTTTGGTAGAAATAACTTGATACTAAAAGGAAATATGCCTATGTGTCTAAAAGGAAGGTTTTTAATAAGTGTGTTTTACCAGTTTTTACCTATGGATCTGAGACTTGGACACTTAATGTAATACAGAGACTTCAGACCACTCAAAGAAGTATGGAGAGATGCATGTTGGGAGTAACAAGAAGAAATCAAAAATGCACTGTATGGGTAAGAGAAGACTGAAGTGGAGTTGGACTGAACATATTGCTAGAAGAGATGATAATAGATGGACAATTGAAATCTTAAACTGGATTTCAAGAGATTGTAAAAGATCCAGAAAGAGATCACATGTGAGATGGATAGATGAAATAAGAAAGTGTGCAGGGGTGATATGGAGAAGAGAAGCTAAAGATCAGAGAATATGGATTGAACTTGGAGAGACCTTCATCCTGCAGTGGATTGATAACAGTTGATGATAATGATGATGATGATGAGTAGTTTAAATCTGCAAAATAATTTGCTATAAAATGTTTAGATCATAGTCTATTTATTTATTGTGCTTTTGCTTTGCCCAATATAGTGAACACTAAAATACAGTGTGGTAGATTCAAATGTTATGAACTTCTGAAATAATTTTTACTTTATGACTTTGATGATTTAAGCTGCTATCATTTGATTATAATTTTCCTCATCTTTTGAACTCAGCATAATCTTTTTTTTTTAATTATTCAGTATTACAATATTTTTTTGTGATTAGTTTAAACATTTTCTAATTCATCTCATTCCCTGCATCTTTCAAAAATTTTACATTTATCTTTATAAAGGTATGTTTTAAACCATTTTTGATGTTTTACATTCCAGAACTGAGTACAACAATGCATTTTCTATTGTGTATCACTATTGTGTGATATAATGTTGCTGCCGATTTGTGTTTTAAAAGAGAATATTTCATTTACTATATCTTTTTATGGCTTTAAGAATTATATTCATTTTGCCTATTTTATTACAAACATTTTGTTTTAACATTAAAATTTCAATTAACCAGTGACTTTTATTGAAAGACTTGGGACAGTGCCTAAAATGTCAATCTTTTAATAGCACAGATGTAAAAGCATACTAAAACAATATGTTTCTATTACAAAACCAACAAAATAATATTTTTTTAAAAAAATAAACACAAAACATTGCCCATGATTCCATTACTAAAACCTAACATAAAATGGAAATTATATTTACCATCTTCAAAAGTCATAATGCACTAAATATATTTTTCTATGTACAAATAAGAAAACTTATAAAAATTAAAACATAAATGTATCTAATTTCAAAATATATTAATAAAAAAGGAGATATTTAAGCAATGAAATGATCCTAATAGCCTATTAAGAAGAACATTTCAGCTTACTTCTCATCTTTTTATGCAACAATTTGTGCAACGCATTGTACTGTATACTTACAGTAAGTCATCCCATTAGAAAAGCTTATTTATGCAAAAAATTACCTTCTCTCCTTTTTATAGTTTAAAATGTTTCATATTTGTAAATATATATATATTGAAGTGGTCATATATATACATGCATATGTATATGTGTTTCGTGTATATATTGTTGCCATTAAGTTATAATTCTAAGGCATTTTAAAAAAATAATGTATAAAAGAAATTTAGTTTTATTATGAAATTTAATTTTGTTGTGAAAATTAATGTTATATGGTAAGAGGGGTTTCAAGTCAGCAAAGAAAATATAACTAATTAATTAAAATCAACTGATGATAAAAGAATATATAAATTAAATTTTAATTTTATAATTATTTTAAGGAAAAATGTGACAAAAACATGTAATTACTGTAGGGGTCAGATAAAATCATTTACATTGAGAATTTAATTAAGAAAATGCTATTAGTAAAATTTTAAAATTAAACTAGATCAAGATTGTGATCAACAAAAAAAATTTAAATAGTAAAGAAAATAATTTTCTCTTTTAAAACTAATTAATCAATTTAAAACCATCCAGATGCCTTTGTTTTGAGTGATATATATAGGAGCAAAAAAGGATTGTTACTTCTTGTAGAGCTTGTAGACTTCTTGTAAAGTTTTTTTAAGCTGTTAAATTATGCCATGCTATGATCAGTGAGTAAATTGCCACAATTTCTCTAACCATCTCTGGAGGAACTGAATATGAAGTTCTCTAATATTATAGAATGCTAGGCAATAAAATCCCTGCCTACAATTGATGATCCAAATTGCTGACATGCTATGCAGATGCCATCAATAGGAATTCCTAGTATACAATGTCATAGTAATGACCAGTCAGCCAATATCCAAAAACACTACCCTATAGGACCAACAACAGGAAGTTCAGTGTAGTGTTTGACTATCTATTAAAATCCTTCAAAGGTCTGTTAAAAGTGATTATTTTAACTTTATAAATTTAAATTTACCTGTAAACATCTTTTCTTGCTTAAATAATTATATATTAATCATTCTGTAAAATATATTTTTTACTGTATTATTTAGATATTTTATTGTATTATTTAAAATATTTTTTATTGTATTTTGACCTACACTTAATTAATTCAATATTAAGGAAGATCTACTTTTGTAATATACTTGATCTTTCTTAAATCTGTTAAACTTATTTAAGAATCAGGTAAAGGAGATAAAATTAGTAAATATATTACAGTGACTAAATATTAACTGTCCAGTAATTCTGTCAAATCAATGCATTTAATTCTCTCCTGTCACTGATTCTAACTGTTTTTCATTTGCTATTTAAATTTATCTATTCAAAACTGTTATTTCAAATACATAATCTGAGCCATTAATGCAATTATAAATGGTTCATAAACAATTTTTTTAAAAATAAAACTGAGTTTAACAAACTAAAAGTTAAAACTTTATTTTCTTTTAGAAGGGACAAGTATATATGTATACAGCATAAAACAACTTTCAGTTTTAAAATAAAAATTAATCTTATGAAGTTTAAAAGCTAAAACTTTGTTTTCTGTTTTAAGTGAATATATATGTATACTGGAGATATGTGGTTTCCAATTCTATAAAACTTATGATATAAATAATGAAATCTATGATATGATAGTTTATTCGATAAAACTTGTGATACAATTTAATAGATATATTATAATTCTTGGACTGTTGTATCAACAATTCCTTATATCTGTAAGACCTATAAAACAGATCTCCAATTAAGCAGGGAATAATTTTATTGGCAGAATTTTTTAAAAAAATATATAACTGTGTAGGCCTTGATTTAGCCTATATGGCAGATGTCTGCTTATTAAACTTATGGCATGACCTTTCACATTTTTATATATAGATTTAAATTTAAGGCCAAATATTTAATATTTTATATAAATTTAGCATTACTGGGGTTGTCTAATTTTATCATTATTTTATTGTTTCTTCAGCAGGTGTATATCCCTGCTTTGGAAAGTTTAATAGCTGGGCCCTTTTTGAATATGATTGACAAAAAACATGGGAATATTTTTTTCTTTCCTTTCTTACTTCAGACCTGGAAAACCTTTATTTTTTGCATCACCAATTGGGCAGTGGATCATTGCAGCCTGTTGGTGAGATTTAGTAATGATTATGGGAAAGATGCTCGATCCTTCATATCAAGATCAATTTATTTCATAGAGACTTGGATATTGTCTGGCAGAGGTGAGCATACTCCAGTCTACCTTATCATTGGACTGTTTATTACTATAGCAACCCAGTACTGTCTTCTTTTTTTGTGTATGTTAAAGCCTGGTATTTAGGCATAGGGTGGGTCACAATCAGGGGAGCTATGCGATAATTTATTTTAACTATATTTTGTAGAGTTAATTAAACTTACCCTGCTTCATTTATTATCATGTACCTACTTGAGATTGATATCTGTCCCAAAGATCAAATGTGTATATCATCTGAGACCCTTATCTCTATATATGTATGTTATACATTGAAACTTTTGTGACATGTAATTACTAACTATTGTAATTCCCACTATCTCCAATGAGTCTAGCCACCAATTAAGCAGTATTCATTTCTTTTGTTTATAATTTTATTACTAATAGTGTTTGTATCATATATATCTTTTGCATTTGGTGTCTTGTTTGCCACAGAGAAGTCATAGTGTTTTTCTCTTTCTGACCACCGAGCCTAATTAAAATGAAGTAGTATGTGGGTTGGAATAAGTATTGGTGGTTTAAATCACCCTAATAAAAAAAATTTAAATTTTGGAATATGTTCTCTTGATGTGTTGATTATATTGTATTAATAATATTTTAAAGTACAATTTAAAGCTAAATGTAAATACGTAATGCAGAAAATTATAATGAATTACTTAAGAATAGTTAAATAAAGCTTAAAATATTATTACATATGGTTGCAAAAAATGGCCATAATAAATAATACAGCTATAAATGTTTAAAATAAATTTAGAAGTTAAATTTTAATAGTTTAAAACTTGTAGTTAAATAAATGTTATATTTATTTTTATAAATTATATTATAATAATCATAATTAATATCATATATTTTAAAAGTAAGTATTATGGTAGTGAAAGTTGTATTTAATTCTATATTTTCTAAATTATTCTTCCACATTTTATAATTGTATTATTTTATTTAAAACAATAAGTGTAGCAATTTATTATTTCCAGACAGAAAAAATCGGATAATCGGTCTAGGTTATATTGGTTATATTAGTCATGTGATTTGTGTAATATAGAGTTGTACACACATGCTTGCTAGTATTTATTAGTAAAGTTTAAAATATTGTAAAATTGCATTATAGAATTGGATAAAATTATTACCTATCATAAAGACCAATATTAAATATTAAGTTGACTATTGTATAAAATGTTTTAAATAATGTAATAAAAATGAGTACAGTTAATAAAAAAGTTAAATATTTTGTTAAAATACAAAATAGATAAATTAAATATTAAAAGTGGGATAATTTATTAAATAGTGTTTTTAAAAAGTCTTTTTAAAGATATTTAATCAATTTAGTAAAGTAATAATTGATTTAAAAGTAATATTTTTAAATAATATTTAGGGTTTTAATACGTCATATTTTTTATTTTGAAATTTAATTGTGTAAGTTTCTAACATTATGCAAATTTGGTATCAAACAAAAGTAAGAATCAACCAATAGAATGATGTATTTTTTAGGATATAAATACAGGTTGCACAGGGGGTATCAGAGTGTGATTAAAAATGTATTAAAGATAGCAGAATCATATCAGAAGCTATCAAGGTGATAGTAGTTTTAATTTTATTATTTAGTCAATTTTTTAATGCTCTCGTACAATTTTATTTGCAAAGCTAATTAGACATTTAAAAAGTTTTTGCAAAAGAGAGTGTAAAATATAAATATTAGTAATAACTTCATTTAATATACCTTGCTAATTTTTAACATCCCATTATCAGGAGTATTCGTTGAAATCTAATATATAACTTTGCAATTATAAAATGGATATACCAATAAGTAAAATGTATTTAACTTATAATATGTTAAAAATGAGTACAATATTTATTAGTTTAACAAACTAAAAGTTAAAACTTTATTTTCTTTTAGAAAGGACAAGTATATATGTATACTGCATAAAACAACTTTCAGTTTTAAAATAAAAATTAATCTTATGAAATTTAAAAGCTAAAACTTTGTTTTCTGTTTTAAGTGACATAATATATATATATATATATATATATATATATATATATATATATATATATATATATATATATATATATATATATATATATATATATATATATATATATATATATATATACACTGCAGATATGTGGTTTCCAATTCTATAAAACTTATGATATAAATAATGAAATCTATGATATGATAGTTTATTCAATAAAACTTGTGATACAATTTAATAAATATATTATAATTATTGGGCTGTTGTATCAATAATTCCTTATATCTGTAAGACCTATAAAACAGATCTCCAATTAAGCAGGGAATAATTTTATTGGCAGAATTTTTTTAAAAATATATAACTGTGTTGACCTTGATTTAGCCTATATGGCAGATGTCTGCTTATTAAACTTATGGCATGACCTTTCACATTTTTATATATAGATTTAAATTTAAGGCCAAATATTTAATATTTTATATAAATTTAGCATTACTGGGGTTGTCTAATTTTATCATTATTTTATTGTTTCTTCAGCAGGTGTATATCCCTGCTTTGGAAAGTTTAATAGCTGGGCCCTTTTTGAATATGATTGACAAAAAACATGGGAATATTTTTTTCTTTCCTTTCTTACTTCAGACCTGGAAAACCTTTATTTTTTGTATCACCAATTGGGCAGTGGATCATTGCAGCCTGTTGGTGAGATTTAGTAATGATTATGAGAAAGATGCTCATTCCTTCATATCAGGATCAATTTATTTCATAGAGACTTGGATATTGTCTGGCAGAGGTGAGCATACTTCAGTCTACCTTATCATTGGATTGATAATTTAATAGTTTAAATAAGAACATTTAAGTAAAAGTATAGATTTATTTTATATATGATATGCTATGTCTAGTGGATGAAAAAGAAGACTGCAAAAGTGATGACCAGATAATATCACTTGATAATAGTTAATGAATATTGATATTTTATGATGTATATTTTGTTTTCTTTTTTAGATTGCCTATGAATTATAATGAATGAAAGTATAAATGTTTAATTATATGTAAACACATTTTATACAACATTTAAAAAAAATTATGAAACTAGGATTTGTTTTGGGAATATGCATACTATAATTTTATACCAGTAATATAACACAACATAATAATAAATATTTATGTGATTTTTTTAAAAACTGTCATATTATTGGATGTTCCAAGGATTCATGTTACAAGTTTGTATATGTTTTAGAATTTAGAATAAGAAAGTAAGCAAATATTTCTTGTGGATCAGTGAGATCACTATAATTATAAATGAATTTTATTTATTGTTTTGAATATGCAAGATAGTTATTTTGTTGATGTAAGATGTGATAAATCTTTAGGAAATAATAATAAGATAGTGGCTTGGTAGTAACATGGTGAACCCAAGATAATGTTATAATAGGATGTGATGAGGGAATATGAATAATATTTTATAATCTTTGTGGATATCAGTACAGTTAACAGTGCATTGAAACTGATATATTTATTTTGGACAGTGTCTATTTTCCTTAAGTATTGATGTTTTAATAAAGCTGAAGATATAGCTTGACATCATTAATATTATTGAAGGACATTAGACTAGGTCATGCTTTTATTTCTTGTAGATACACTGTGCCATGATATTTTTGATATATGCTATGAGTTATACTCTGGTTTTCTGCCCTAGATCCTACATCTGTTTGCTATCCAGATTTCCAATGTAACTACATTGTTCAGTATGATATATTTGAAAATAAATAATAGATAATTTAGAGTTTAAGATATGCTATCATTTGAATGAGATGAGTTCATTTACTTAGAAGAAGTAGAATTTGTATAAATTGGAATTGAAAATCCAATGGATCCTAAAAAGGAAAAAAATCATAAAATATGTTGTTTTTTTTTTTATTTTGGAAATAAAATAAAATTTCAAGAATAAAGTATATAAAACAAAGTTGTTCTTTAAAACATTAAATAACTTTTAAATGCTTTAATTTGTTTGAAAATAAGTATTGCATATTTTTAGAATACAATGTTTATAAAGTAAAATGATATAAACAATAAGCGTAGGTATAATTTTATATTTAGTAAATAATAAGAAATGTATCAGTAGTTACAATTATATAGTATTATAGTGGTATCAAGTGGGATATATTATATTTGATAATCACAATGCAGTGAACTATAATATCCACATAATTTAATAATAAATTAATAGTAGACATCTTATATAGTATTTTCTTTTAACATTGTAAAATGGAATTGTTTATTTTTAAAAAAAGATCCATACTCACGATTAGTATTCTTATTTTGTTTTTCCATACTACGTTTCTATGGATGTTCTAAAAGAAACATAGCTTAAATAATAATTAAAGATGATATATCTTAAAATAGGTAATAAAATGTAGTTTTATCATAAGATTGATTTTAAAAGATAAATAAAATGGTATTATTATTTTTTATTATTTTAAGTCAGAAATGAAGACTTAAATAAATTCTAGATTGTTTAATAACCAAGTAATATAAAATGTCGAACGAAATGAGGATATCCGATGTAAATACTGTAAATAAATTGTTTATTTATTTTATTATTTATAATAATCTTTGTTAAATTTGTTTATCCAAAATTTGTGTGTCTGATTATTTATTTTTCCCATCATCATCACCATGCATCTAAAAACACAGAGTCGCTAAATCAAACATATAATTTTTGCACAAAAATAAATAAAGAATTATTTTAAAAATTAGAATATTTTCTTAGTATTCATTTAATTAAATAATCATATTTTACATTATCTTATGGTCATATCTTGATCATTAAAGAGTACATTGAATTATATGCTATTCATTCTCACACACCTTTATTTGTCAGATTATAAAGTGCTACCACATATTTTTCTTACATTATTATCTGAAGATAAAAGATTATAGTAGAGTATTATATTATTTTATTATAGAAATAAAATTATAGTGAAGAAAGAGATATACAGAATTGTTTTATCCAATGAAGAATAATAATATTATTATTGTTGATTATTATTATTATTATTATTATTATTATTATTATTATTATTAATTATTATTATTATTATTATTATTATTATTATTATTATTATTATTATTATTATTTATTATTATTATTATTATTATTATTATTATTATTATTATTATTATTATTATTATTATTATTATTATTATTATTATTATTATTATTATTATTATTATTATTATTATTATTATTATTATTATTATTATTATTATTATTATTATTATTATTATTATTATTATTAGTTTAAGTGTAGCAAGGTATGACATAAAAATCCCTTCTTATGTTTTACTACAGTAATTTTATTTAACTTAGAATAGTTTTATGAACCTGAGATTTTATTGAGCTAAATTATAGTAGATAAAGTTTAAGATTTAATTATTAGTTTAATCTTAATGAGTAGAATTTATTAAAGTCATAAGAATACTATAAGTTATTTATTTGAGATAGTAATAAGGGGGGATAGTGTTCTTATGCCATTGGGGTTGTATCCTGTGGGATATTGGCTCCATGTAATCTTTCTTGTCACCTGTATTTTCACTT
Source organism: Epiperipatus broadwayi (assembly GCA_028023455.1). Taxonomy (NCBI): domain Eukaryota; kingdom Metazoa; phylum Onychophora; class Udeonychophora; order Euonychophora; family Peripatidae; genus Epiperipatus; species Epiperipatus broadwayi. The sequence goes on from JAQFVV010000015.1 coordinate 7,217,877, forward strand.
CCAAGTCTCATGAAATATTTATTGATTTATTTTTTATAAACTGAATCTTATTCTTATTTTGAATTTGAGCTAGTGGAACATTTTAATTTTAATGCAGGATATTTTATTTATTAATTATTTGCATTGAACAAAACGTAATCTCTAACTGAGCTGACTCATTTTATTTTATATTATATTGTCCAGAAGAGGAGATGCACAAAGGCAAGGTTAGAATATATATATATATATATATGTGTGTGTGTGTATGTGTGTGTGTGTGTGTGTAAAATTTTAATAAAGATTGGGAAAGTTCACTATACGGGAAAGATTAAAAATTATAATTCTTTTTAATGCTTAGCATGGCTTTTGACCAGGTTGGTCATATTCATAGACAAAGAGAGATATAAGGGAAAACAAAAATGTAGATTAATTAATATGCAAGTCTGTGAAGTTACATATACCACTTGCATGATAATGTGAAGCATGAGTCTTTTTTATTTATCATGTGGATGTTATTTGCGATACACCATGCATCTTTGTATTTTCTCTTTTGATCATTATGCTCAACACAAACAAATTTAAAGTGAAGTGGATCAAAATTATGACCTGACTCAATATCATAGTCTAAAAATACCCATTTTATGTTAGAATCCGTTTTAGGGGTATATATATATATATATATATATATATATATATAATATATATATATATATATATATATATATATATATTTGTGCTGCAGTAATCTATTGGTGCTGTTGGTGTGGAAATCAACCAGTCTGGAGGTAACTTATCTTTGGTATTATTAAGTAATTAACTGAGATTAGGAAGGATCCTAAAAATGTTAAATTCTTCCAAGCAAATTGTTTTTAACTTTCACGATGCACCCAGAATAAAAGAGAGGCTTCTCCATGCATTAAGTAATCTACATTTTCATTCTCCCACATACCTGTCTTTGTGCTATGAATATGACTGACCTGGTCAAAAGCAGTGCTAAGCAGTAAGCACAATTACAATTTTTTAATCTTTCCTCTATAGTAGACCTTCCCTATTTATTATATTACAAACGACTAAGGAAAGAAATAAAATCTGTTGATTTACATATAACAAAGATTTTTTTTAAAAAAGACAGAACTATATCGATTGTTACCTGTTTATGCATTTCTTTTGTTTGAATATATATTGCAAACAATATGACTTAAACTTGTAGTAATTTCCACAATAGATTTCCATTCAGCCTTCAAACAATAAATATTTTGTTGAAATAATTATCTTCAAAAGCAGTTTTTTAATTAATATCTCTCCAACAATCTCTTATATAAAAACAGGATAGGGAAAGGCATTATCAAGCAATTGCTGGTTGATAATAGTTTGAATTACTTTCTATCCTTGTTTTACACTTGAACTAATAATGATTAGATATTCAAATTCTGATCAATAATGAATAGTTAGCACAGCTTGGTATAAACCATTACATGAAAGAAAAATTGTAAGCCTGAATATAATTTTTTTTAAAAATGTCCAGGTTTTATTGGGTTTGATTTGAGTCATAAGCATAGCAGATATGCAATTATTGGACCAAGAGTGCCCCTAATGATATAAAGGCTTATTAATGTTTATAATGTAGTTCTAAAACTAAGATACTAGAATGAATTGTGTTATTGAAAATGGCAAGTTATGGGAAATTATTATTAAAGATAAATTATTGTTAGATTGCATGGCAAGTGACAAATTATCACTAAAAATAAGTTATGTTTGCAGTACTATATTGTTTAATTATTCAATCCCCTCAGGCAGAAAAAAAAAGTTATGTTTGCAGTACTATATTGTTTAATTATTCAATCCCCTCAGGCAGAAAATTAGAAATATATTGTTGACACAACGCTATTTTGGGTAATAGTTTTGGTATGTTTACACTTCAAGTTTAAGATTTTTGTGATTCTCTCCATAAATAAATTTAGTTTAAAATAAATTTAAAAAGGTGTACTTATGAAATGAAGGAAAAACCATATAATATTAAATCATCCATGCACTTTACTACTGTTCCACAATGATTTATTTACCACCCTCTTTTACAGTTTATAGTTTCAATTGCCCCAGCAATACTTTATTTACCACCCACTTTTACAGTTTACAGTTTTGATTGCCTCAGCAATCTTCTTCAAAACTTAATCAAAACTGTAAACTATAAAAGAGGGTGATAAATAAAGCATTGTGTAACAGTAATAAAATGCATGGATGATTTATTATTAGTTTTGAAGAAGATTGCTGGGGCAATCAAAACTATAAACTGTAAAAGAGGGTGGTAAATAAAGCATTGTGTAACAGTAGTAAAGTGCATGAATGATTTAATATTATATGATATACATTTGGCAATGCAAGAAAAAAGATTAGTTATTATACTTCTTGAAAAACCATATCAATTATATAAAAATACAGAAAAAAATATATTGTTAAAAAATGTAATAGATATAATGAAAACTGACACAATGAGGATTTCTATGATGAAGGTATTGTACAACAAACACTTTTTCTTGCTAATTAAGATTTTTGCAATGAATGAAAATATTATACTGAATACCAGAACAGCACTCATTTTTGTTACATTTTGTAAGATTAAGTTATCAATTTATTTTGTTTATCTATTTATATCTTTAAGCAGTGAAAATACTATATTTTGTTATAAACATATAATTATTTTAGCAATGAACATGAAAAACAAAACGAAAAAGCTGATTACTATTGTTGTCAAAAATGCTTTTGTTTTTTACAAGCAAAAAATGGTAAAATTATTTATAAATAATTTTATTGAAAAACCATATGTAATAATGATACAATTGTAAATCAAAAATAATAGTTATCCATGTTAGTCAGGCAACCAAATGTTCTGATGTGGTTGCTGGTGTTGTTAATCCAGCTTAATCAGGCTCCACGTGTTGTCAAATAAAAATCTGGAAGAGATTATTCTGTCCTTATGGCGAAATTCCTTTAGCTTGGAAATGAATGTGTCTTCAGGCTTGGGGCATTGGATGTAAATGCTTTCACAGAAGCAAAATTCTCCACACAGTAGCATCACTCAATGCAAGCTAGAGTAAACAATGGATGCAGGAGAGTTTGTGCATAAAATTCTTATCTAGTGCCTACTCATCCAATATCTCCCAACTAGTTTTTAGTTTGTGGTTTTCATCAGTGAGGAGCCTTGAATTTAAGAGCACTGCACCTAGATCTCAGGATCTAATGCAACCCTTCATCAGCCACCTTTTACTTTTTTTTATCTAACTATAAAGCTTTTTGAGTTCAAAATGAAAACACAATAATGTTTTCGAGCTAAGTTTAATAGCTTGTATAGTTGTATAGATTTGAACTCAGTTCAGAATCCATACTTTTGGTGTTTTCAGTTTTTTATTAACAACAGACTTCATATTCCTATTGGGCAGGATTTGCTATGAAACCATCAAACATCACATGATCACCATTCTTTTTTTTTCCAAACTTTATTGAGGAATTATACAATGGTTACATTGGTTTTACATATTGTTACTATGGATTATACAGATTATTACAATGATTTATATGCATGTATTATAAAGTTCTGTGGTGTTGTGTTCAGGCGTAATCTTAGAGTACTTCTTCACTTTGTAGATCAACTAGGGCCCATGTGTTTTCTGCAATGTTAAGGTAGGCTGTGGTAAAGTCTGTTTTGCGAATTTTATTCAGCATATGATAGAAGGCTGTCTCAATGTTCGGGTATTCAGACTTGCTTATGACCAGCTTACATCGAAGAGACCAGATTGTAAAGTTCACAAATGTTGCCAGTCTAAGATGTGCATAAGTTCCTTGTTCTATCACATTGGTCAGAGACAAAGAATTGTGGGTTTGGTTCTTGAATCGGTTCCGTATTGCTGATTGGAGCTTTTGTAGAATTGGGCAGTTTGTCAGCGTGTGGTTGGTGGTTTCATCTTCTCTCTGGCAGAGTGCGCATGTGCTTGCTAGATTTTTGAAGCCTCTCTTATAGTAGAGAAAGGCATTTGTGGGAAGGGCTTCCAGATTTACTTTAATGAGGAAGTCAACATACTTTGGGGGAAGGTGCCAGTGTTTCGTTAATTTGATGAGTCTTTGGTTGGAAATATGGAGGTAGGCAGAGATATTGGAACTCTTGCGGTGTGTAATATTGAAGATCTCCCAATATGTGAGTTTTCTTGTGAATAGGCTTGCATTGGCTGAAAGATGGTTCAGGATTAGAGTCACTGATTGTCGAAGCCAGTTGTTTTGTTTAGGGGGTGGTGGCCTATCTGTGGGCTCGACAGGTAGTGGGCATTCAATGGCATCATTGTCCTTAAAAAGTTTGTGAAGCACATTGTGTGTTCTTTGTAGGTTGACTGTTTCAATGGAGTGGAGTGAGAGACCATTCTCTCTCCTGGGATTATGCATTGTCTTGATACTGATGGCTGCGACTTTTCCTCCCCAGCAAAGTTTGGTGCATGCCGAGTTTATTTTGTTTATGAATCCTTTGGTGGGGTTGAATCCAGTAAGGTAATATGTTATTTTGGGAAGCAGGATAGCATTTAGTAATGCGACCTTTCCAAAGAGGGACAAGTAAATTTTTGATATTGATGTTATTGTGGTTTGTGTTTTTTCCAGCAGTGAGTTTTGGATTTCCTGTCTCATGAGTGAGTAGGACTTTGCTACAGGGAATCCCAAGAACTTCTGTGGTTGGGCATTGAACATGGCTGGAATTTGTTTTCCTGTGAGTAATGACCATATTGCTGACTTCTCGCTGTTGAATGTGAGGCCATGCATTGTTGCGTAACTGTCAAGTATTTCTACTAGATTGTTAAGGTGGTCGATGGAGGGAAGAAAGACGACAACATCGTCCATGTAGGAAATGTGTTTTATATTTTCATTGATGTAATCTACTTGGATGCCTGGAAGTGTGTTTTCTATTT
>JAQFVV010000015.1:7223301-7418839 GCA_028023455.1 Epiperipatus broadwayi
ACAGCGTGCTTAATGGGGATCCCTGTGGGATGGATAAACTTGGTTTGAATCCCGGAGCTATGCGTCCATCTAGCGTGAGGAAAAATTTCCCGGTTGTTTAAAAGGTTCTCTATGATTTGTAGAAGCGGTTGAGGTACTTGGTATTGTTCAAGTGTTTTAATTAGCATATCAATGCGTACCGAGTTGAATGCCCCTGCGATGTCAAGTTGAATGGCAACTGGCTTGGACCTTCTTTTTGTGCACACTTGGTCTATTACTAGACGGAAGCGGCTTATTGCATCTGATGTGGCTGCCCCCTTCTTAGCAAACTGGTATTTTGAGATGTGCTTGAGGACATTGTCTTGCATTTTGTCTTTGATTATAGACTCAATTATCTTGATCATGAGTGGGATCATTGAGATAGGCCTTAGGTTTTGCAGTTCAGTTGCGGCATCACTCTTTTTAAGTAGTGGCACCATTGCGATCGGGTATAGAAATTCAAGTTGGCAAGTTCCACTGCTGAGTAGATCAATCATTTTTTTGATGATTGGGATGGTATATTTGCTCAGGTGGAGTAGAATGAACTTCGGGATGCCATGTAGTCCAGGATGTATTTTGTCTGGCATCGCATTTAATTTTTTTTGGATTGTAGCATGGGTAATGTCATGAGTGTTGTCTGGATTTATTTTGAAAGTTCTTCTGTCACTGGGTGTGATTTGGTTTTGAAACTTTTTTTTGAAGTGTTCTTGGAGTTTACCTAGCATTGCAGGGCCAATGTATTGTTTACCATCAATGGTGATGTCGCTTGGGCCTTTTCTATTCTTTCCTGATCCTAAGGCCCATCTGATGTATCCTCTGGTCCAGCAGTGTTGATGTACCAGGTAGCTCCGGGCTCTTTTTGTTGCTATGTGTTCTGCTAGAATCTTTTGGGTGGTCCTATATTTAGTCTTTAGATGTAAGATTGTTTCTATGTTTTGTCCTTCCAGTGTTAGGTGCTTGAGGGTATCTGCAATGTTGTCTAAGCTGTTTAAAAGTTTCAGGGGTCCTGGTCTTCGGAAAGAGTAGGTGGTTATTAGTTTCTGTAGTGTTTTTGTGAATAGAGGCCATGCCTCTGTGATTGGCCTGGAGAGTATGTTTGTTTGATGGAATTGTATGTAGGCTTCTGAGAACAGGCAGGCTGGTGTAGTTTCCCTGGTTATGAGTCTTATTGTTCTTTGGTAGTTGTTTGGGTCTGGGGAGCTTGAGGAAACCTGAAGTTTTATCTCTTGTAATAGGTGGTCTGAAAAAACCACTGGCCAGAGTCTGGCTTGAGTGGTAGGCAGTAAGTTTGGTGAAAAAAAGGTTAAGTCGATGAGGGACTTATATTTAGTTGTGTAGAATGAAAAAGCTGTCTCAGGGAGCAGGTTTCGTGCACTCATTAGCTTTAGATTGATTAATGGGAGGTAGTTGGACTGGAAGGTTTCATAAGAGTGGTTGAAGTCCCCTATCAGGATGGAAAGAAATGGGTTGGTTCGAAGTGTCGCATTTATTGTGTGAATAATTCTGCGGATGTTGTCAGGAGCCTTTGTCATGTATATGTTGCATAGGTTGATGGTACAATTGTTGTACTGAAGGATGGCTATGAGACAGTGGTTGTCTATGTATAGTATTTTGAAGAAGGTTATGGGAGATAATTTGTTAATTAGTATGGCCACTCCGGATCCTGGTGTTTGGGCTATGGAGTAGTGAAAGTAGCCCAGTGAGTTTAGCTTCATGATGTGTGGGCCAGACTGTGTGTGTAGTTTTGTTTCGGAGAGACAGAGGATATCTGGTTGATGTTTAATGAACCATCTGTGAAGTGCTTCAACTCTTTCTTTGGAGTTTAAGCCTCTGATATTTACTGCTGTGATTGTAATAGTCATGGTGTGGTGAGTTTTTTTTTTTTTTTTTTAGGTGAAGGTATCTTCTGGGACGGCGTCTTCTGGTAGGGGTTTTTCTGAGGGGCTGTTCTCTGACTCAGGAAATGAGATAAGGAATATTTCATTTTCTGTGGTTGTCGGCATGGGGTCTTCAGTTGATCTGAAAATTGGTAGAGTATCTTCATCTGTGGTTGTCAGCATAGGGTCTTCAGGTGGTCTGACTTTTGGTAGAGTCTCATTTTTGGTGGTTGTCAGCATAGAGTTTACAAATGGTCTGAATTTTGGTAGAGTCTCATCTTCCCTTGATTGAATTTCTCGTCGTTTTTTGTCTGATGGTTTACGTGATTCCTGTAATCTGGTAGTTTTTGTTCTGAGGTCCACTTTGGCTGGGTCTGAGGTACTGGAGTCATCAGTCGATTTTTCCTGTGTGCTAGAATTATTTTGTCTTGATCTTTTGCGGTTGCGTGGTTTGGAGTGTTTTTTTGATGTTTTGGTGGGTCCCTCATCTTCTGATTCGATCATGGTTTCTGATGATGACCGCGATCTAGTGAGCTTTGAGTCCTCTGCCATTCTGTGGTGGATTAGGGATTTTCCAGTATCTGGGATGCTTGTGTGGCTATGGTTTGTTTCCATTGGAGTGGGTATGGACTGATGTGTGTTTTTTGTTTCTGTTTGTGGTTTTGGGTAGGTTTTAATTGGATGTGTAGAATCAGTGGGGTCTTCGATGGTGCTGTTGTGATTTTTTGGATATGCCTGACTGCTTATATCGGTTGTATTGAGGGGACACTCCTTCATTATGTGTCCTCTGTTCCGACAATTGAAGCACAATGGGGGTATATCCCGGAAGCTGATAAGGATTGTAGCCTTGTTGTTGCTGACTGTTGCTGGTAGTGTAAGTGGCAGGATTCCTGTCTTGAGGACTAGACGGAAGACTGCAGTGTTGGTAAATACCATTGTTTCCGCTCTTGATTCTTGGATGTATTTAAAGCCTTCAACTGTACCATAATTGGCAAGTGCCTGTTGTAAGTGGGACTCTTCAAAGTTGACAGTACAGTTACTCACTCTGCCCTGAAGAATCTGTGGTTTGTTCATGTTAATGTGGACCAGGTATTTGTTGTCTAACTGTTTGAATTTAGTTTCAAAGAGTTGCTTTCCTGCTAGGTCTTTGAATTGAATTGCAATATACCTTTTATTTGTGTGGAACAGTATTTTATAAACTGGTGACCAGAACTTGTGATCAGTGAGTAGATCATAGAGTGAGAGTATTGGGAATTTGTATAAAGAGCAGTTGATATCTGTTGTTGTTAGGATACTTGTACATTCATTGGTGTACTCTGTGAAGGAGCGAAAGAGAAGATTTGGTATGGTTCTATTAAAGCGTTCTGTTACTGAAGAATGGTAGTCTATGTTAACTGGTTGTTGCAGTTCAGCATGTTCATTTTGTTCTTGTTCCCCGTCTCTTAATTGGATGAATTTATTGTATGGGTCTTCTGTAGTTTGTGTGTGGATTGCTGGAGTTTTGGCTTGGGTTGATTGCCTAGTGGTTATCCTAAGGCTATTAGCATATGAGAATTGCGGATGGAGATGTGGGGATATGGCATGGTAATGTCCTGAGTTGTTAGCATTGTTTTGCTGTGCTGGTTCTGGGGGGTTGTTGGTGTCTTGGGTTGTGAATTTGGAACTGCATTGAAGTTTTGGAAAAGGATCATTGTTGTTGTCCAATGTTGTATCATTTTCTTCACTGTTTTCGTTTTGTGTTGTTTGTTTTGGTTTCTGGGAGTTTGGTTTATTTGTGGTGTTGCTGCTTGTTAATTTTCCTGGGAAGTTGGTGTTAGTAGGTGATGTCTTTTGGATTGGAGCGTTTGTTTTAATTTGATTGAAGTTTGATTTTCCATTGCTATTAGTATTGGTTGGGTCGTTTTTATCTTTATTTAGTGTTAGTGCAGTTTTCAGCTTTGTTTTTAAATCTCTACTTGTTTGTTTTTGAGGTTGAAAAGGGGAGTTCAAGCTGGCTTTATGTGTAGTTAAATTAACTGGAGAATTGGTATAAAATGGTGTATTCGACTGTGCCGGATGATTTAGTTGTGTCCCCCTAAGTTGGAGTGCGTAAATAAATCGCTAGAGTTACAGTTTAAGTCGTTTTTTGCATTATGAGGGCGATTTAGTGTGGCTTCCGGTTTAGTTTTAGATTTGCAGCTTTTTTGTTTTTCGTGCTGGGAGTCTGATTTTTGTCGGGTATTATAGCAGGTGGAATTCTCTGTCAAATCAGTATAACCTTCTGTTTCCGACTCTACGGAATCACTCAACTGTGTCTCTGTGAAGTTAGAGTATGAATTTACGTCTTTTTCCGTGTTGTGAGTGTGAACGTGTCTAGCTTCCGGTTTTGTTTTTTGACTATAACTTTTTCGTTTTTCAAGTTGGAAGTCTAGTTTTGGGACACGATTATAGCTGTTGAAATTTTCTATGGTATTTATATAGCTTTTTTCTTTCGACTGTGCGGGGTCATGACGCAATGCTTCATCTAATTTTGGATATGTGAGTTCATCGCCAACGGCAAAATTGCGGTTGATGTTTACGTTATAAGTATTATATTTTCGAGATTCCTGTTCAGTTTTGGGGGCATAACTTTTTTGTTTTTGACTCTGGGGATCTAATTTTTTTTTTGGATTAAAGGTAGAAAAATTCTCTATAAAATCATTGTCGTCGGAAGTTTGGGGCTGATCTGAAAGATTGTTTTCAGGCTCCTCAAAATCTGTTTCTAGTTCACATTTTCTATTTGTTTTCTCAGTAGATTTTTTCCTTGAAGGGTTTTTCCTTTTTTCGGTCAAAGGAAGAGTTATTTCTTTTGGTTTGTCCTGCAATTTGAATTTAGGGATTTTTGAGTTGTTTTCACTTTTTAAAAGTAGTCCCTCTTCCCTTTGAGAGGCTATGACTGAATTTGCTGCGGTGACAGTTTTTTTTTTGGGAGCCATGTTTGTTTTGATGGTGGTTGTTTAACTTAGTGATAATTACCAATTATATATGGATTTAAATGTTTTTTTTTTTTTTATAAATAATAAAGAGAAGATACTTACAATGTTTCCTGTGTGGTTATTTCTCCTCAATAAGTGGTATTGAAGCATCTAAGTCACAGTCAAAGTAGCTACCATGCAAGGGTGAACTTGCCTAAAAGCTGCCACTAGAGGGCGACCATTGATCACCATTCTTTATGCTTACACAAGCTATTTTCACAGAGGCAAAACTATCCATACAATAGCACCACTCAGTGCAAGCCAGAGTAATCAATGGATGCAGGAGGATTTATGCATAAAATCCCTATCTAGTGCCTACTCATCCAATATCTCCAGATTAGTTTCTAGCTTGTGGCTTTCATCAGTGAGGAACCTTAGATCTGAGAGCATTGCACTTAGCTCTTAGAATCTAATGCAATACTTCAGCAGCCACCTTTTACTTTTTTGTTTAACTATAAAGCTTTGAGTTCAAAGTGATTTTGCCCAATGGGATTATGGTGATTGTGGTTATTTAAAAAAATCAAAGATTCCAAAAATTGTGGGTGCTGAACTGAGTTCAGATGTATACACACAAGTTAATAATTTTAGCTTGAAAATATTATTGTGTTTTCATTTTGGACTCAAAGCTTTATAGTTAGATAAAAAAACAAAATGTGGCTGATGAAGGGCTGCATTAGATCCTAAGATCTAGATGCCATGCTCTTAGATTCAAGGCTCCTCACTGATGAAAGTCACAAGCTAGAAACAGTCTGGGGATAATGGATGAGTAGGTACTAGATAGGGATTTTATGCACAAACCTTCCTGCATCCATTGATTCCTCTGGCTTGCACTGAGTAGTGCTACTGTATGGAGAGTTTTGCCTCTGTGAAAACAGTTTGCAAGCATAAAGAATGGTGAACATGTGATGTTTGATGGTTTAATTTAAATGCTATGATGAACAATGTAGATTGATCTATTACAAATATGCATACAATGTTTAGGCTTAGATTGTCAAATATCTTCTTCATATTTTGTAAATATTAAGTTACCAGTTGTTTATTTGCCTATATATTTTACATCTTCAGTTGAAATATTGCATGTACTTTTTAAAAATAATTTTGTTGCATATAGTAATTTAACCATTAATGTGAAAAATAGAATTAGAAACTGATTATAATAGCTGGCAAAAAAATTGTAAAAGGAATAAAACTGTCAGCAAATGCAAATGTTATAAGTTCTATTGATTAAGAGCACACACATGGACAAGATGTTTCAGAGTCTTTCCATTGTATCAAATATCTTTGTTACATTTTGTATGGATTACTTATATAAAATAGTTAGTGTAACAATTCATTGCCATCAAAAAAGCAATAAAATCCAAATGAAAAATTGGGAAATTTTAAATATTGGTTTGACTAAATCAATGAACTGTGACTTTTTTTATTAACATAAGTTTGGCTATGCTTTTAAAAGTTTGATGGTTGATTTTATTAGTAGACAAAAAAATGGACTTAATGGCAAATACGAATAGGCAGTTTTTGAATACAGAATGGTTAAATTGACAATCTTGTGATTTTTTGTTTTTAAAAAGTTTTATTTTAATTTTCATTTAAATTTAATTTTACAATTTAATACTTATGTTTTTATTAAAGAAAAAGAAAATTTATTCTTGATTACAATTCAAATATACAGAGTACTTTAACCTGGTAAATCCTTGATTAAAATCGGAGTCAGTTACAAACAAGATAGCTTTAGAATGTTTTGGTTTCCAAAGTGGTCCCTCATTATCTGGGAAATTGCAACTAGCCCAGGTGTCTCAATGTAGCCACTCTGGCACCAGTAGTCTATCTCTTTTTTTTAATATCAGTAATGATTGATATAAAAACTTTCTGTGCACTATGATTCACCTGACTGATCACAAGTTTGCATCTGGTGAGCCACACGCAAACAATAGAAAGATAGCCATTCTAATTGTGGAAAAGGAGGTACTTTTTAATTCCATACTAAATGATAACACATCTTTGTTATTGTCAGCAACACTGCTGGCAATGAGAGATCTTAAGGGTCCCAGGGACGGGCATTTGTAAAATAGGTGCTGCATTGTTTCTTCATCAATCTTGCATAATTGACACAAGGAATCGAGCCTGTGATAGACCCTCCTCCAAACCAGAAAGTGACTTGTAGGTAAGGAGGTGAGGTTAAACTTAATGACAAAGTCCACATATTTAGACTTGAGCAGCCCAAGTCTGGACTTTTGGATTATTAATTAACAAATGGTAAATCCAAGTTCTGTAAGAATGGCACTTTGTGTAGGATACATTAATTTATTTATCTTCCAATAGGTTTTTTTGCTTTCCAGTATTTGTGGTGATATTTGGACAATTTTTGGTACATGTTCCTTGATGTTGTGTGCTCATGCACTTAGGATTGGTGGAGTGTCCATAGCTCAAATAGCAAGGTCATGTTGTCTTCTATCATCTTCAGATGAGTGAGGTAGCCACTAAGTGGAGACCCAGACCATTGAGTTTTCTGGATCTCTGTAATTTAGCCATACTAATTGTGATGCTTTTTCCTCTCCAAAATAGCTTGGAGCAGATTGAATTTATACAGCACTGAAAGGCCTGAGTAGATTTTATTATGGATAAATAATAAATTCTCAGGAAGACCAATATTTTAAGAAGTGCATGTTTACCATAAAGAGATAAGGTCATGAATAAGTACACGGATGATTTGGTTAGCTTTTGCATTTTATCCAAAAGCTCAAGCCAAGTTTGTTTCCTTATTGCATTCCTAGATAGTGCAATAGAAAACCTCCAAAACCTTTGCATTTGGATGTGAACTGGGAAGGAACCGTTTCCTGTCTTTATTTGTCATATTGATGATTTGGTAGTGTTCAGATGTAGATTTGATTTTGTGGCAAATCTGTCCAAGATCTGAAGGTGTGGTATATATTTCCTGGATGGGAGGAAGACTGTGACATCATCTACATAGGAGATGGGTCTGACCTCCTCCCAAATCCCAGACCTTTAGAAGAGGATTAATGTAAGTAATAAAGCAGAGGGTACTGAGTGAGGAAGCCTGATGAATAGACAAGTGAGGTCTAAACCCAGGGGTCAGATTGCCATCTTGGGAGGAAAAAGTAGAATCTATTCAATATCAGGTTGCCTATAATCCTAACATATACTATTGGCACTGAATACTCCCTGAGTAAATTTAGGAATGTAGCTGGGTATACATATACTATTGGCACTGAATACTCCCTGAGTAAATTTAGGAATGTAGCTGGGTTGATTGAATCAAATGCTGAGACATAAAGTCTAGTTGGACTGCTATAGGCAGAGAATTTCTCTTCTTTTAGACATGCTCTATGAGGAGTGTTGCCCTCTTCACAGCCTCAATAGTTGAGGACTCATTGTGAGTGAATTGGTGCACAGAAATATTATCTAACTGGTCTTGAATTTTATCTTTTATGATTGTCTTTATGGTTTTGATTATTAGAGATGTTACAGAGATCGGCCAGATATTTTCAAGGGTGGATGGGTATGTGCTCTTTTTTATGAATGGAACCAGACCTATTGAATATAGATTTGGAATGTTATGAAAATCTCCTGCCTGTACATTAATTAGACCATGAATTATTGGAGCAATGAAGTAACTGAGATGCAAAAGAACAAACCGAGGTATACCATGTAACTCAGGGTGTGTACTTTCAGGGCAGGCCATTAGGCATTATATGATGTCTGCTTTAGTGATTTTATACTCTTTGTCAGTCATCCACACTACCCCATATATCACCAGAAGCAAATTGGTATCCTTGAAGTTTGTCTCTGAGGTACTCATTGATTTTAGTAAGTATGTTCAGGACACCAAAATACTTGTTGTTTACTGACTGATAGCATGGCAGGGATAGGATTCCTGGGTGCACCAATCACCCAGCAGATGTAGCTGTGGGTCCAGTTGTGCTGCCCAACAATATAGATATTTGCTCTTTTTATGGCTTCATATTGTCAGAGCACTCTCTGCTTATCACAATATTGGGATTTTTGTATTATCTCTTGAGTGCTTGCTTGATAGGTTGATAGATGGCTGACCTTTCTACCAATGTTGTCCAGTTCCTTCATGAGTCAATTGGGACCTTTGGTTCACCTTGTACAGGTGCTGATTAAGGAATTCAAGACCCCCACAAATGCTGACCATGCATGAAATGGAGACAGTGATAGGATTTGTATCTTTTGAAACAGAATATACACCAGAAAAAATCCACTCTGATGTGTCTTGTACTTAAATATATATTTTTCATTTAGATTATTGTGGGCCAGGCTAGAAACAATTGAAGAAGAAAGTAATATCAACTGCAACAATGTCATACATTGACCTGCGTATTATTAGTAATAGATGAATGTATTTGGGAAAGAATAAATAAAACCATTTAAACATGAAAAACATAATACAAAATAAAAATTTAAATATAAAATATATATTTAAGTACTTTAATATTTAAATATATATTTTACATTTAAATTTTTATTTTGTATTATATTTTTCATGTTTAAATGGTTTTATTTATTCTTTCCCAAATACATTCATCTATTACTAATAATACACAGATCAATGTATGACATTGTTGCAGTTGATATTACTTTCTTCTTCTTCAATTGTTTCTAGCCTGGTTCACAATAATCTAAAATGGGAATTGAACTTAATGATCTTAAGATTCGTGAATTCTGAATTTAATTAAGATGGTACTAAGTAAATAGGCTATTTGGCAAAGGCAGCAATCTGTATTTGATGAACTCTAAATATATGTATTTTAGGGTATACTAGAGTAAATGTATTGTATAACAAACAGGCTTCAGGGACTAATTATGTTTATTGTAGGAGATTCCATTATACATTGATTTTAAGATTACCTTTAAAAGAATGAAATAAAAAAATTATAAAAGAGGAAGACTTTTTTTTTTAAAAAAAAATTAAAACATTTATAATTTTTTAAAATGTTTGACAATTGAAAATTATAAATCATACTTTACACGTTCGCATAAACACACACTCACCCACACATTCATGAGCTTTTCCAATAGTGAAGAAGACATTACTCATAAGTTTTTCATTTGAAGAATGGCAAAGATTTAATTGCTTTTCCATTTTTGTTTTAGATTTGAAGCTAGCATAGCTAGATATTCATTTATTTATTATATAATGGTTTGACTATGTGCTGACTACCTAAAAAAAAATTCCAAATTTATAAGCTATGATTCTATCCAAATCAAAGTCATAGGCATGGCAAATAAAAAATACAAATATAGAACAAAGTATTAGATACACTTAATATTTTTATTAATATGCCATAGGGCTGTAATATGTAGGGATATCTGTTTGAATTCTGTATATGATAGAACATATATAGAAATTTTAAGCCCTGAAAAAAGATTTGTTTGGGGGAAATATCTATAAGGAATATCAATCTTTTAACATTGTTTTAAAATGCTCCATAACATTTAAGTTATATAATTGGGACAGGACAAATGGAAGTATTCAACATTGTCTTTTGTTCATCAAATCAATATTTAACTATATGGAGTGAGAATCTAGCATTATCAACTTATTGTCAGTGTTATTTTGAAGCAGTAATTTTATGACAAAATGATTCTGTTCACCAAAATATCAAAATGATCTACATTTGAAATATATTTGCAGAAAAATTATTGAAATTTTAAGAGTACCATAGTAATTAAGACATGATTGTTTTCTTACTATGTTCCACAATTGTCAAAAATAGTCTAATTAATCAGGTTTTTTTTTTTTTAGTAATTGTCAAACATAAAATTTATTCAACCACCTACCTTGCTTTCAAGCATTTTAATTATCTAATTCTTATGTCCACAATATAATGATTTCTGCATTATATTCCCATCAGTTTCTTTGAAGTGGTGTATGTCAGTGCCTAAAAATATATTTATTTATCAAATTAGTTTTTAATTTGTATTGCTAATATGATAAATGAATATTACAAACAAAAAATATAGTCCTTCATTCTTACATGTATTTAGTGTATATTGTAACTTGTAAATTATGGTATATTAAAAATATATAACTGTAACACACTTTGGGGGGACGGGACGATCAATATTCATGATTTAAATGCCAATAATAATTGAGTTCTTAAGTCAAAATAGAGGTAAAATACATATTTTAAAATATTTTTTAAGAATTGTATTATTGAAATAATTATAACAAACTATTTTTAACATTATTTCAATAACTTTTTATATTTTCCTAGTACACAAATCAATTCACAGTCATTTGTATAACTTGCCATATCTTGGGCTGCAAATCTTTTTCATTTTATTTCCTAAGTTTATCCAAATGTATAGATTGAATAATTTTAATTTTCAATTTTAAAATGCATTTAGCATTTAACAAGTCTGTGTTCTTTAGCCACTGTATTTAAAATTAAACTAATTATGCATACGGTTTCATTATTTCTCTTTTCAATTGGATTTTAAAAAAACCAAAATTGAATTAAATATCAAAATCTTGTTTGTTTGTTTATATCTTAAATATACAATATTAATTATTATAACGCATTATTTGAAATTTCCATTTCTACATAGAAATACGATTTACTGATAACTAATTCTTGAATGACATCATAAAAAATATTCAATTCTTTTTTATGATCATCTCTAAGCAGATGGTTAAATTTGAATGAATCAAAAATAGTATCGATTTAAAAGAGAAAATAATATGTTTAATATATATATTACATCTACAGCAGTTGAAATGTTTTTTTAATACTAAACATGCCCAATGCGATTTAAAATAGTGATAGAATAATGGATTCAAGAAATAAGAATTCTGTAACGACTCTAAGCTATGTAACATAAAAATAAAAACCACTTTGGACATTGGAATGGAACTCTTGTGTTCAATCTGATATAACTTTCAGAGTAATTAATTATATGTGTATTAATTATTTTTTATAATGTAATAAATATCCAATTGTCTTTTTTATTTTCAATTTTTATTTTTTCTATTTCCTTCACTGCTTCTCTTTTTTGTTGAAATCTAATATATATAATGACAATCATATAATATCACTTCAGCATTCTCGGTTGCTTTTATTTTTTAATGTGAATATGTGCTGGTGATATAGATCATACGCTAATTACTGGTTTCTTGTGGGTTAATTGATTTTTATTTTTATTTTATTTTATTTTTTTGCAATTTTTATTTAGTTTGTTGAGTTTTCTTTCTAATAGAATATCAATTTCAATTGCTGGAATATCAGCTCTGAAGCTTATTTTTGATCTGATGCTCAAAATTAAAACACAACGCTTGGGTTTTTGATAAATAAAGAGATAACAATCTATCTAAAAAAATATTTTTTTTTGTAGATAATAATAGTTTATTTCTATATATGAGATCTGAATTCTCAGTTTAAATATTTCTAGAATGAATGATTCTTTAGATAAATATATTGTTTTCATTACAGATCTTAACGCTTTTTAAACAACCACTCTCATTTATCATACCAGTACGTATTCCAAAGAAGGTACAATATATATATATATGTGTGTGTGTGTTTATGTGCATGAACTACGTTTAAACTTTTGATTGTCTTTCACCTAACTATTTATTTTTATTTATCTATTTCTATTTTGGAATATTTTATATTTTTATTTACTTTCTTTGTCCATCATTGTTTAATTCATGCAGCTATAATTTTATTATTGTAGTATAGATTATTAATTTCTTTATTATTAAACTTAAAATTTAAGAAACCTTTGTTTATTTAGAGACTCTCTCTACTCATAATTTATTCCAGATCTTATTTAAGATGTTTAATTCAAATACATTTCAATCAAAATTTAACTGAGGTTATTCTTTTCTATACATATTTTTTTTTCATATTTTTAGTAATAATGGAATATCGTAATATATATATATATATATAACTGTAATAATATATTATTAAAAACTAATAAACCACTAAAGTATTTTCAGCTAATGACTTAACCTTTTTCATTTGTCATTTAAATTCAAATATAACAGAAGTAAATGTCATTAAGTCATATCCCGAATTTTATCATTAGCAGATTATCTATTAATTATAGACATTCTATTTCTATTTATGAGATTGCTTTCTTAATTTTTCTTTTATTATGGTTTCTCTCCTCCTGAAGACTCTTAGCATTTTCAAGATCAAAGTTAAAGATAAACTTGCATGTTTTTTCATGATCAAAGAAAACAAGCTATTACTAAATCATTATTACTCTATTTTTATTTACATATAATAATAGTTGTTTTTTTAATCTTTTCTCAAGATTACATCTCAGTTTACCTATGTAAGAAGCTGTGTATTTACATAAAATTTGATAAGTAATATCATATTAGTTTTGTGTTTGAAAGCTATGATATTTTTTAAATTACTTACCAATCTATTAACATTATATGGAAGTAAAATGAAACATTAAATAAATCTATATATATAAAATTTAACTTGAGCATTTGAAATATATGGAATAGAAATTATTTTTTTGCCATTAACTTTCAGCTCCTTTAAAGCAGTGATCAGCAACCTTTAGACATTGTGGACCACTAACATAATTTTTAAAAGTACAAATTAATATGAGAATTGAGGGTGATATACATATATATTTATTTGTATATTAATATGTTTTATAATTTGTTAAAGAATTATGTCTTATTTTGTTTTTTGTTAATATAATGTTCATTTTATTTCATAAAAGTAAATGAATATATAAATAAATATGTATTTTCTACATTTTATATGTGTAAGTTTCTAATTTGTATCTACAAAAATTATTTAAGATTAATAATGAATAATATTCTATTTTTTAATAATTTTTATAGACGTATGTTTTCATTCAAAATTTTTAATAAAACTTTTTAATTTTAGTTCATCCAATTACCAAGGATGTGCCATAGTCAAATCTGATGCCTAGCTCAATTGTACAGAATTCTGTATTTTTATTTTGTTACTTTTTCTATGCTGCTGACTGAGAAGGGGTTAATTAAACACCTTTGAGGTAGATGTTTTGTAAGTCACAGTAATATTTTATAAAAAATCAATTAGCAGTATAAACAAAATATATTTTTTATTTAAAATTTTTATTAAATGAGATTACTGAATTTAAATAATATCTTAATTTCTTTGCAGATGAATAAAATTACATCATCATGGACCACCAGTTTCCAATTGCTGCTTTAAAGTAGTATATATTTTTTAAAACTGACATAAAGTACAATAAATGTGTTTAGCATTATAACCAACTTCAAGCAATTCTTTTGTAAATATTTCAATATTTTGTGACTTATGACTTTCATAATGACATAAATTTTTATTAGGAAATAAAAAAAGATTTAAAACTTGACACCTTATGCATAATTGATACTTTTGATTTACAAGACATGCTGCTTTTTTCTTTGCAATAATTTGTTTACCAATTTTATTTGTAGACAAAGCAAGAGTGCAAATTGTCTTGGAGATGTTTTTTAAACAAATTAAATGGTTTAAAATGGACTATTGACAAAGAGCAGAATAAAACTATTAAATATCTTGATTTATATTGTAATGGCCAGTAGGTACATCAATATCCAACATCAAATGGTGCCACTAGATTTATAGCTTTGAATATCTTATCAAGAGAGATCATATGAGAGTTTACTTATGAAGATCTTAATTATAAAGGCATACACATCTACACCAGTACTATAGATACTTAAAATTGCCTCGAGGTCATGGATAACAGAGATTCTTTAAAAACACCAATTAGTAAAGCAAACAACAATAAACAAATATAAAAAAAAATTTAATCTAATAATAAACAAAACAATCTTATTAACAGTTCAATATAATACAGTTAAAATAATAACTTGAAGTTGTTCCTTTTGCTATTGGGCAGCTTTGAACATTAATGCTCATAAAAACTTACATTAATATTTTAATATCATCTCTGAAGATTATCATTAAGTAGCTCTATTGATTATCTGATTCTGTTAAATATGTGTTAGCTAAGTTAAAATGAACACATTTATTTTTTATTAATTTAAAAGAATAGGCAACGATAAAACAAATTAAATTAACTTTAAACATTAACAATGCAAAAGTAATCACAAAATCAACTCTATATAGTATGCATTGACCCTATGTCATGTTAAAAGTAAATAATCTCTAATAATATGAAGTACAAATTATAATCAAATTTATGGAGAGCTATTTCTATACCTGGAATAAAATCAAAAATCCATGAATACCTCAAGTGAAAATAATGTATATGAGGAAGATAAATAATATATACAAATTTACAATATGGATAAAATATCTACAGGATCATTATAAAATGCACATGCACCCACACATATATACCTTAATCTTCAATTTCAGACATGTATGTGATATGAGTAAAATAATAATAACAAACTGCTTAAAAGCTCTAAGTACAATAAAATGAACTTACTAAATTATTTATATATGTGTGTGCACATTTTGGCATTATATGCATACCTATACTTCTATTAATTTTGAAATACATTGTACAAATGATTTTTTAATAGTATTAGAAAGATAACTTTTATTAAAATAAATTTTAATTATTTAAAATCTAAATCTTTCTTATATTCTTTTAAAACTTTTTTAAGGAAAAAGATTGCTTTAATGTAAACTAGATTTTGATTATTTAAAACTATATTCACTACTTAAAATTCTTTAGGAGGAAAAGCAGAAAAAATTTAAGAAACAAAACTGATTTTTTTTCCCTTGAATATTTAAAGAACATAGTCTATTACACAACTAAATTTAAAAAAAACTTTGATAAAGGTAATTGAAATTTTTAATAACATCTACACCTTTAAAAAATATTTAAAAAGCATACTTGACATATCAATTATATTAAACTAAATTAAGTATTATAAATCTAATTATTAAAATTAAGTTATCATGAAATATAACAAAAATAAATAAAATCATATAAATTAAAAATTAAATTATAACTCATTTGAGGCTTCTAAATATTATGGCACATAGTAATTATAATTTTAAAACTTTATTAACCTATTTATAAAGTAAATAAACTAGCTATCTTAAGTAAAAATACAGCTGAAAGGAGATTATTTCTCTATAAGGATAGAATTACATTTATGCTACATGTTCTACTATAAACATGATGAAATGAGAATTCTTTGGTAGTTCACTAATGAAATCTTTTCCATTGATGATTTTCAAATATTAGTTATATTTGAGTTTTACACTTCCAGGTAGAGTTTGTATTAAAATTTGTTTACTTTTACTGTTGAGAAATGTGTCTGCTTTAAATGAAAATTAATATATGTGAATTTGCTTGGTACAGCATTGGATATAATTTAGCAGTCATGGTTTGACCTTTTGATGATTATGGGTTTTATGCCTAGGAATGATGTTCTTTGATGCTTTATTAGCAGAAGGTGTTGGTTAAACTGCCTGGTAATGTTTCTGGCAATTCATGTTGGCAGAAATCAGTTATGGTGAATAATGAGCAGCAACAGCAACAAAAGATCAAAGACAAAAATATTTTCTTAGTCTGGATTTTTATATGCTTACCAACTTGCAAAAATTTTTCTGATATAATTAATCAAGCTAACAATTATTTCTATTCACCCATATATACAAAAAAATGTATACAAGTAAATAACATGTTTACAAATAACAAATAGCTATTATAATCCCTAAAAATGTGTTAAACTGACATTTTAAAACATTTCCAAAGGATGAAACAAAACCTAATAAAAGAAATCAGTTTTCAAAAAAATTCACTTAATAATGAGAAATTATTTTAGCAAAATTTTCTTAAGTAATATTTAATTAAACTTTGTTTTTAGAACACAACTTTTAAAACAAATTTATTTAGTTGAAATTAATTAATTTCTTTATCTTTTAAACTAAACTTAAAAGTGATTCAAATTTCTTTTAAGCATAAACCTTAGGAAATCTCAAGTTGATAGAAAAATATAAATTTAATTTGTGAAACTTGAATTTTCATTTACAATTGCCAACTACTTTGATTTTTTTAAATGTAAATTTAATATAGGGGATTTGAACACAAACTTTTAAGCTCTCTGACTCCAAGTATATAAAAGGTATTTAAAATATTAAATATAAATTATAAATTGAGAGATGGTGACATATTACATTATAAATTTAGAGATGGTGACATATTACATTATAAATTGGTAATCAAACTATTGCAAAAAAGAGGCCATATAAATCATAAGTCAAAATTATCAATTATGCATAAGATTGTATGTTTTAGATATTTTTATTTCATAATAAAAAATTATGTTATTATAAAAGTGATGTAACAAAATATTAAAATCAAAATATATATTTTTATTCCATCTATTTCAAATGCTTAAGTTAAATTTTTAAAAAATATGTATAAGGATTTACTTAAAGTTTTATTTTACATTCCACATAATGTTAATAGATTTGTAAAAGATTTCTAAAAATATCATAGCTTTCAAACACAAAACTAACATGGTATTATCAAATTTTATGTAAGTATATAGTTTCATACATAGGTTAATTGAGATGTAGCCTTGAGAAAATATCAAAAAATATCAATTATTATATAAATGTCTAAAAAATAAGAGTAATAATGATTTAGTAACAACTTCTGTTTTTTTTAATCATGAAAAAACATATAAGTTTATTTTTAATTTTGATCTTGAAAATGCTAAGCTTTTTTAAGAGGAGAGAAACCATGATAAAAAAAAGTTATGGAGGTAATTTTTATAAATAGGAATATAATATTTATAATTAATCAACAATCAGCTAACATTATAATTTGGGAAACTTAGGATAAAAATTGATGACATTTATTTCTGTTATATTGGAATTTAAATGATAGTTGAAGAAATTTAAATGATTAATTGAAACTACTTCAATGATTTGTTATAGTTTTTATTAATATATTGTCACCATTATATTCATTATTATTTTTAGTATGATATTTATTTCATAGCAGATATTCTATATTATTTAATAATGGAATATGTGTATTATGTTGCTGATCAAAAATTGTGCAGTTTAGCTAGCAGTAGAGTAATAGATTCAAATGTTAATGGTTCCCAGACTGAAGCTCAATATGTTATTTTGTGCTAAAGTGTCTATCACATGATCCTTAAAAATTTGATCATTATTATTTACATTAGGCATCTGTTTGAAGATGATTCAATAGCTAGTGTTTGAATAATTATGGTGAACCATTTTTAAAATTTTTATTAATATATCATCATTTATTTTAAAGTGCATAAAGTTACTTTGTATTTGTTCTTTTTATATATATTGTAATGCTCAGCTTATGTATGTTTACATTATTTACATTTATTTTAATTGATTCAGTGCCATCCAACAATAAACAATAAGAAATAGATTGGCACAAATACTTATATATATATATATATATATATATATATATATATATATATATATACACACACACACATACATATATTTAAATAAGATCTGAAAATATTTTCTTTAATATATGCTGATGATGACCATTACACAGTCACTATTTGCAATACCTGGCTAGATCATGCAGAACATAAGTTGCTTCGATAAGTGGACATAAAATAAATATGCAAAACAGATAGTATTACATATAAAGAAGTTAACACACTATTTAAACAAATAACTAACAATAGTTTATTTACAAAGTGCCATAATTGTCAAACAGAATATAATGTTCTTTTCCTGAAATATGATTACATTACAAACTATGTCAGAAGAATTTATGACAATTTTTTTTTGTAATTGCTTATTCTCTTTAATAAGCCATTTCCCCCTGTTTTTTTAGTTTCTAGTTCATAAGCATGATTGAAAACAATAATAGTTATTTGTCAAGCGCCCAAGATTTATTTTAATTAATTTTAAACAATATTTCAATTACATCCTATAATATGATTATGGTTATATGATTGAGCACACTTGCAGCAGAATAAATTGCTGCCTTTAATACACCTTGGATATAATTCTACATATGGATAACTCTCACAAGTACAATACATTTATTCATATCATTAGCCTTACAGTAGTCACATACATATATCTAGTATGGGATTATTTTAATCAATATACATTTTTTACAAGGATACTTCTAGGAAAGTGGCCACTTTAGATCTGAATCCTGATTTAATAGTAATTCATTTACAAAGATTGTTCTTTATAAACAATAATATTTAAACAGCATTAAACAGTTTAATGCTGTTTAAATATTATTGTTTATAAAAAACATCGCGCTATATAAAATAATTGACTAAATCTGATCCCTAATTTAATAACACTACTTAATTAACTGAGGTAGTTCCTTGGATCCAACCCCAAATTTACAGAACAAAATTGTGAATAAATCTACCATATAGATATAGAATATTTTAATCAGTCAACGGTGATCTAATAACTGTATTTATACTATAACTTGTACATACATAAAATCTAACTCACAGTAATCAAAAGAAAGATTTATTTACATACAAATAAATTTGATCAACTTTCAAAATAAACCTTTAGTATAACTAAAACTTTAATAATTGTAATATTATTATTTATTTCTAACATTTAGACTTCATAAATTCCATCTGTTTAAAATGAATATCACATCCTAATTTTATACAACTTTACACATTTTCTGACAATTTCACATTAAAGAAAAAAAAGTTTTTTTGAAGAAGATAAAATTTTAACAAATCTTATTATAGACATAATAAAGATGAGATGAAGTGATTTTTTTAAAATACCATTTTTTTATTTTATTTGTCAAATGCGTTGACCGGGAAGCGAACCCGGGCCAGCTGCTTGGAAGGCAGCTATGCTAACCACTCTGCCACCAACGCTTGCTCAACAGCTTTTTGAATATTTATAGTTGCTTAGCAACAAATGCTAACTTTTTTTAGTGTTAGCTTCCTTTTTTATATTATATAAACACTCTATACATAGTAAAATATAATTCATTATAATTAAATATATACTAAGAGTTCATAAAATAAAATTTAAAATGGTTAATACATTAAGATAACAGTCTAAATAGTTTTTTTTTTTAAAGTTACACAGCAAAAGTTCTATAGTCAGAATTCTCTCTATAGTTCATTATAAAGATTTTTTTGTAGACTAATATTTTTTCCACAATGGTTTCTGTTAATTGATTGATTCCATTTATAATCCTGTTCTTTTCTTTACAAGTTGCTTTAATGTATTTTATAACAATCCTGTCTTTTCAATTTGAGGTTGAGGAATTGTTTGTTTATTTTGGTTGTAGATTCCTTCAAAAATAGCTGTCAAGTTCACAGAGGTCCTGGTTAGACTTCAGACAGTCAACATTTTTACTCTTTTTTTTTATTTAGTCATCCTAATGATGATGGTTCAATGAATTTTGAATAAAATAAAAATTCAGACTGATTAATTTCAAGAAAAATTGACTTTATATAGATTTTGACCTTGTTTTTAATACCTTTGATTTTATTTTTAACATTTTTGATAAATTTTTATTTTCAACAGCTTTATGTCCTCATTTTATTTTAATTACATGAATTTTCAAAACATTCTCATTATTATTTAATTGATTGAATTTCAAAACACTGTATTTATTAAATGTCTTGAAATTTTTCATTGTTTTCAAATCTCATATCTCAGAATAGACTTAATCTTTTTTGTCAATTTATTATATTTTAAATTTAATTATTCAATATTTATTTTTTAAAACACTAAATTTAATTATTCAATATTTATTTTTTAAAACACTAATATACTTAACTGAGTTGTTATTCAATATATCCCATATATTCTTTTAAACTTTAATAAAAGGAACAATTTTAACATAATTATTTGTATAACTTACTAATTTCTTTTAAATCTAAACATTTTTAATATATAGACTTTCACACGACCCACCACTCTCCACACTATCTCATAACACTGATACACTTGAAGACATATTGTACCGGACCATACTTCCCTGTGGATTTTTGCTCCTAGTCTTGCACTGACCATGAAGTTATCAAGATTTAACAGGGAAAGAAATGGATACCAATTTAACTGATTGTCTGTACTCATATATATTGGCACTTCCAGTTAAACTGATAGAAAGAGTGAATTGACAAAACTCTGCCACTTAAAAAACCCCTTTAGTTGATATCTTACTTGAATGCCCGAATGTTTAAAACCTATGGCAAGTACACACCTTTGAAAAGTCTATTTACAGATAGCTTTCACGTGCCGCTTCTAGAAAAGAATCAAAAATGAATTTCCCCCCTCCTAGAAAGATGTGCAATACCATATGTTTAGCGAGCATAAGAATAAGATTTAACACCCTGGTAGAGTGGTATCCCATGTGGCTAGCTCAGTACTCTACATCTAGGGTCTTCAATTGGTAAGTTAAATGGTTATTACAGGTACGTGGTTGATAAGGAAGAAATACATTTTTATCAAATAAATAATAATACGACGACAAAACCAATTTAATATTATGATTAAATATTTATTTAATCCCAAATACCCACCACCGTTTCATACTAATGATGATATAATAAAAAAAATACTAAATAATTAATTATCACAAACCCATATATATATTCGAGGCATTGAAATAGATAAAATACAATTTTAAATAAGAAAAATAATAAATCCCTAAAGCTATTTACAATATTTTATAAGGAATGGAAGTGGTCTGAGCTTTTTACTCTGTAGAAATACGTTATGTCTTGTGTGATTTGATATATATATATATATATATATATATATATATATATATATATATATATATATATATATATATATATATATATATATATATATCTCATTATAAAAGATTTTCGGTTATACAGGCATACACTTCTACTAAGAACTTTAAAACCTTTTTTTATTGATAGTAAATACACTAATAATAATAATAAAAACAACTATGCATACTTATATTTGCACTATGAAATATTTCACTAATTTTATATTTTTCAACATGTCAATAAGGTTGCATTAGCTAAGATACCATAAAGTACCCAACATGAGGTCTATATCTATTTGTCTTTTACGATAAATTTATACATGTATATACATGCAGCATACTTATACACTCACTAGTATTCTAAATATAGTTATTTGTGGGTTTGCTTACGGGAAATTTACAATAAATAAACCCTTTTTGCATTCATCATGAGGTGCAGCAGTGACAAAAAATAACTTAAAAAGATATATGGATAAATACATTTTTAGATACTCAACATGAGGTATCATATTTACCGAATATTACAAGTGTATGTGTGCATATATACACATGTATATTTATGTATGACAGTTTTCAGGAATAAAAACAAGAAGAAAAACAAATAGCAACAAAAAATCTAATTGCAACCTTTGCTGAAACTACTAGAATTTGAAATAGAAAAATGAATTAAAAGATTTAAGTAAAAGCTTTATCATTATGCCCATAATAACCATAAATTCAATATATATATATATATATATGCAAGAAATAAGTCTCTCTCCCCTCTTTTTTTTAAATGATTAATAATAAAAAATATATATTTCTAATTATCAGAAATATCAGAATGAATTAATTCAATAAAATATTTTTAAAAGAAACTTATGTAGGCATCTTCATTTTCTCCAGACTGGGCTCTGAGTGAGCTTCAAGTCAACTGGCTGTGCGGTGAGGATTTAATCTCATTCAGGCATAGGCAAGCAGCTTTTGTCATCATCATGGCTGGCTGAAACTGGCATGATCACATCTTGGCGATTGGGACAGAGAAAGGGCAGTACACTGGCTGGTTGTCTACCCCACGGTCATTTTACTGGAACCTCTAGTATATTGTGTCATATCTTATTCTTTTTTATATATTATAATAATTAGAATTATTATTCAATTTTCATCTGCTGTCTCCAATGGTTACTCAAATCCACAAAAAGACAAGAGTTCTTAAAAGCATTATATAATGGATTTGTTCTTAAGAATATCACTAATAGTCTAGTCCATAAATTAATCTCTAAGTAGCTGGATAATTGAAGAATTCTGGAACCAAAATAGTGAATGACTTGCCCAGAACAACTGCTAAAGAAAGAATGAATCCCACAGCACTGACTAAAATGTATCAACCCCACTCATACACAACCAATTCAAGTATTCCCCCTGAGAAGTATGAATCAGCCAATTCTTTTAATTTAGCTTATCATTTAGATTATAAACATTCCTTTATATTTTTGATATGTTTGGTTTCCATCTTGAATACCCAGACCACTTCTTTACAGATATCAATACAAAATAATTTTTATTTTATCTATATAAAGAAAAATATATATTTTAATTACAACATTTGTTATCAAAAATTTTGCTTTTTGATTAAGTTTTTACCAAAGCAATTAACATTTTTTTGATTTCAGAATAAGATTACAATTTTTAGAAAAGTAATTAAAAAATATATATACAAGTATGTTGGAACAATTGCTTTAATTATTTATTTTACTAATATGTTCCAACATTTGATTCATTTATTTAATAAATTTGCTTTTCTCTATTTGAATTTTTCAGAGAAAAGCAAAATACATAAAATGATATATCATAAAAAATATACAAAAAATAAAAATAAAAAAAAATGCATGAGTTTATTATACATGTATAATATTTGTGTCAATTTCATGTTACTTTAAATTGGTGTGTGTGAGTGTTTTAATGCTCAGACCCAACTTCCATTACTAATGTAGCACATTTATATATTTGTTGTGCTTAATATATACAGATTTATATGTACATGGACATTTGATAATGCCTGGCACAATATATATGTTGAAAAGATAAATAATCACCAATATACGTATTTCATGCTAAACCAGCAATCATCAGTTGGTCCAGATTACCATCTCTACACATATATGCTATAAGTGCCCAGATATATATTAAGATAGCCAATCCTCATACTTTAATGGGCAGGCTTCAATCTACTCCACCCTCCAACTCTTCAACCATCCATCCAGCCTCAGGGTGGCCTTTGAGCATTCCATCATCAGATTTTTAATTAGATGGATGGTTGAAGAGTTGGAGTGTGTAGTAGATTGAAGCCTGTCCATTAAAGTATGAGGATTGACTATTTTAATATATATCTGGTCACTTATGGCATATATGTGTAGAGATGGTAATCTGGACCAACTGATGATTGCTGGTTTAGCATGAAATACGTATATTGGTAATTATTTATCTTTTCAACATATATGTGTTCAAGTGTATCAGTTTATGAGATAGTGTGGAGAGTGGTGGGACATGTGAAAGTCTGTGCTCATATACCCTATATATTACATATATAGACACAGGCATGCATGTATGTTTTAGTTAAACATTTTTAATAAATGTATTACATTATTTAATATTATTTTAAAATATGACATTTAATAATTTATTATAACATTTGACTATATCTATTATTATTACATTTAATAGTTTATTTTAAAGTATCTGTTCTATTTTATATAATAATCTTTAAAAGTTTTGAATGCTATATTTATTAACATTCTCACAAAACTGAGCTTACTGTCATGTGGAAAATCACATGGCTGACAATGAAATGAATAAGACATTATTTATCTTCAATATATATCATTAGTTAACTGTTCTAAATGTAGATTCACATCAAACCAGACTACCTTTTCATCTTTTCTATTCTTTGAAATTTCATTTAATTCACATTTTTCCATTTCAAGAATATGATTGTAGATATTGAGGAAAGCAAATCAATGGCTTCTGGTATATATTTTAACAAACTAGATCTTTTCATTTAAACCAATTTCTCAATACTGCACAAAATTATTTTCTTGTATTTTTTAAATAAATTTCTCCTCCCCATTTTTTTTTTAGCTAACTTATTTATCACAATCATCTTTTAACAAGTAGTTAATTAAAAAATATTATATTTTATTTAACATTATATTTAGGCTTAAATTTAATAAAGTCCAAATATGACTATAACATTCTTTGTTGTAAATTTATTTGTATTCATATGGTCAACATTAGTTATATTATAAATTTTGATGAAACTATAAAGAAATTAATACATTAGAAAAAAGATTTATCAGATAAACTATAGAAACATATAAAAATCAATTACTTAATAAAAAAGATAAAACTCAAAGTTATATTTGGAATTGTTTATTCACTTATAGAATTACATTGTTATTTATTTTTCACTGTTTAATTTGAAATAATAAAAAATTTAGACATTTTAGCATCTCTTTCCAAATTTATTATTCTTGACTCAAATATATATTGAGCTGGATAGTTTATCTGATTCAATGGTTTCATTGCCAAAAATAAAACCAACTTTTATTTCCATTAAATTCTAAAGTTTCAAAATTATTTAGAAGTTGTTTATAAGAGTACGTGTATTAACACACATACTCATGTTTAAAATGTCTTCTTCTTTTTTTATAAATTTGATTTCTAAAATAGTTTTCTTTTACTGCTTGTTTTTATTTTTTTATTTTCAAATTAATTAAAAGCAAGAAAACTTTTTAATTGCATTCCTGTTTCTTTTATTTTAATTTTGATCCATTTTTAGTTTGATTTTAAAAGCAGAGATTTAATTTTGTGTTGTTGTTTTTTTCTATAAGATAATCCCAGGTTAGAATTCTTAAGTAAGGTTGAGTGGGAGATAAAGATTTGCCCTGTGCTAAGGCTTATAATTGGAAAACAAGAAAGTTTACATGGGAGATAGTGAAAGGATATAAATAACCCCAAAAATTTTGGACATTTTAGATTACGATTCTTGGCTTGACAAAGCTAGCTCTGCTTCACTCTAATTGATTCAGTCTCTTATAATTATACTGTTCATTTTATATTAGCCTGCTGAGATTCATATTGTTGGCAGTCTGGACATAATTTTTTTCTTAAAATTTGCTGTCTCAAGATGTATAAATTTACTACTATGTGTATTCCAACCTACAACATGCCTTGCTAACTTAACTAAGGATGGGCCTGATTCCAAGCTGTTCTTTCATCATGCCATGAAAGTCTGAAGTAAAAAGGTTCCCGAAATATGCCTCTACACTTGCCGCCATAAAGAAATGAACCACCTGAAAATTTGAACTAAAAAATAAATGTGCACACTCTTTGAAAAATGTGGACTCTGCTTTACCATAAGGTAAAAATATTTCTTATTCTGTCCAAAGTATATAAATCTTTTAATTAAATCTCCACTCAATCTAAAAAAAAAAATATGTTGTATAAAGTGTTACTAGTTATTTAATCTTATAATTATATGTGCTTGCTTTTCTTTGTATTTCTAGTGTTTCTTGGAATCTTAGTTTTAAGATTCCAAGTTTGTTTTCCCATTTTATTTATTGAAGAGTGTATTGTGAGATTATATTTTATATCTTATGGCTGTTTTCTTGTTTTATTATTAACTAGTGCTAAATGCTTTAGCAGTTTTTTGTAATTTTAATTTGCTCACCTGCCCTTATTTTTTATTGTCCAATAATTAATTTAAATTACTGTGTTTGCACTTTTTGTAAACCATAAATCTTTTGGCTTGCAGATTGTTGCATTTGTTATTCTAGTTTTTTTGTAATTGGAGATTTTATTTCTTCTTTTATAGACTACATAAGACTGTAATCATTCTTCAATTTTTAATGTCATGTATGTGAAATCAGCCATGAATTACTTTAAAAGTGGTACTCATGAGCTGTCCTTCTGGAAACATGATGTTCTTGTCTCAACACATTATTTCGGGCCAAGAAATGCTCACCAGCACTGTTTCATTGATTTCCTACAAGACCATATTGTTTTCATATCTCTGAATTAGAAAACTGGAATTGTTGTTCTTTTATAAATCACCAGCAGGAAGATACTATTAATTCGCTTTTAAATTGTAAGTGATTGAACTTTTCTTTCTGCTAAAGCATTTAATGTTTTAATATTTTCAACTCATATACACTCTCTGATGAATACATTTATAAAAATTTAGACCAAACTTTAGTATTTTGTTTGCTAGATTTATTTGATCTTTTATTTTTTGCTTTAAATTTATTTGTCAGAGCATGTACTGGGGATTTAGTTTGTAAAGTTACTTGTAATTCTAATTATTTCACTGTCTTGATAAATGCTTGAGCAGACATAAATAGTTTTCTAAACTACTTACCTGTCTCCTATTGAGACTTTCAATTATTATACTCATCTTAGTTTTGGCCAGTCATTTGGTTGGTGATTCATCTGTATTATATGTCTGTTTTCTTTAAATCAAAGATTTAATGTTTTATTTATTTTAAATCATTTACACCGGAGTATTTTCTGACACCGGAATATTTTCTAATTTTACTATTTTGTTAAATTTGAGATTTAAGTTTTCTCTCATTTTATAATTTGTACTCCACTTACCATTTATGTGTTCTTGCAGTGTAATCAACCTTGGTGATCTTAAAAGTGAACCATGAAGCAAGTGCTATGGATATTATGACATCATTAGTCTATGCTAGTGATCACTTGCCCATGCTGGTTTTGTTGATTCGTGCAAGAAACTTTTAATTGCTTTTCATTTTAGAACCTTTGAATGAGGAAACCTGAATTGCTTAGGTGAATTGCCAGCTGAAGGAAAATCCTTCCCTTTTTTTTTAAATTCACTATTAGAAAATTAATCTGTCTGCCAGAATATTGACATTTTATTCTTGCTAGTACATCATGCCTGATATAACCATATTTATTATGTGTAAAGCTGTACTTTAAAATTTTATATTACTTTTAATAAAATTTCCAATTAGTTTAAATTATTTTGCTGAGGTTTGTCTAGTGCTTTCACTTTCTCAATTTCCTGAACAATATTCATGAGTTCTTGCTATCTCCCTGAGTCTAGTCAGTGCAATCTATCATCACCATCTATTTTTGATCACGGTAAACAAATTTTCCAGATATGCAGTGATTTGGTGGCACCCTCTGTAATCAAAGGTGGATTGAGTGACTGTTACAATATATATATATATATATATATTAATAATTCAAACAAATATATTTAACACAGTATTCAAAATTAAATAATATATTTTGAATAGTGTTTAATATTTTTTTGTTTATTTATTTAAAAAAATATATATATATATATATATATATATATATATATATATATATATATATATATATATATATATATATATATATATATATATATATATATAAATGTCATCAAACAATCCTCAACACTATACATAGTCATGATAGAGATCTGGATTCTTTTTTAGAATCTTTCACCTCTTCATCTTTCTCACACCAATGATTTATTGTCTGTTTTACACATGGAAAATCATAAAAAAAATTGATATATATATATACTCAACAGTTTGAAATCTCTCAATAACAGATATAAATAACATTAAAACCTCTCAGAAACTGAAAAGACAAAATGAATCTAACTTTGATTGCAATTCAAGAATTTATATGGAAGCAAAATTTAATCAATGATAATTGTGAGAAGGAAATTTTACTCATATGAGATTTCAATGTTATTTATAATAGAGTTAGTTAGAAAGATTTTTGGTATCACTATATTTACACAATATTTTATGCTGCTATAAAATTTTTAATATATATAATAAATTAACAAATGCACTTAATTAATATTTGTAACCAGGCAAATCTTGCAAATTTGTATTGCACTCCTTCATGTTTATTTATGAATTTTAAAATATCACTCAGTGTAAATGTTTTTCTCATTATAGATGCATTTCACCAAAACCATCATTTCATCAGATGACCTGAAATTCATGAACATCCACACAGAAACATTAGTCAGACGTTCTATTCATATATCTTAATTGTATGCAATTTGATTTTTTAGAGTGCTATTTAATTTATTATTTCTTAAATATTCCTATTTTATATTAGAATGCTAAAACAATCTACAAAAACAAATGGTTTGTAGTTATGATATATAAATAAAAAGTTTGATTATCATTATTGGGTAATGTTCAGGTGTTTTAAATATCTTGATCGCTTGACAAACCGTATTTTTAAGACATGTATGAATAGTGAGAGAAATTGATCTGAAAGTTTTTATAGTGTGCAATAGCTGAAGATTTGTAACAAACTCGTAGAACTTCATAAGTCTGAAAGATTTAATTGGTTATACATATACATTAAAACTTAAACAAAATAAAAAAATATATCAAATTTATTATTTTTTAAAAAAAGTCAGAGTTTTATATTGAAAATATTTTTAAAAATGCAAATAAATTTAGTTCTCTTACAATTTTTATGAGATTGTAATAATAAATAAAAACATAGAAAACAGATTTCTTTTAATGTTTTTAGTTATTAATGTGTAATTGAAAGGGGGGAAAATCAAACTTAGATGCATGTTCAAATGATTTTTGTTATTTCTATAATAAATTAAGGAAGAAGTTTTGCATTTTTATGTGATAGCATTTTTTTAATGACATTGCCATTGTTTTTAAATAATTGTTCATATATCCTTTAAATCAATCTCACAATACTCTTCAAGTCTTTCTGTTAATTATTGTAATCCTTAGATACTAATAACTTATTTTTTCTTTAGATCAACTTTTTTTTCTGTTATCAACAGACTATTCAAATTTATCATTCATAATTTCTCTAATTATATACCTAATCTAATTTCATTTCCATTGTATAATTTCCTCAGTGAATAATCTCTTTTAATTTCTTTTTTTCCCCCACATTTCATATTCTATCTTTTACTTTTTTTTTTCTAAATTCATATCTTTTTCTAATCAAGCTCTCTGATCCATATAAAATCATATTTAAAAAAACAACAACATTTATTTGTTGTTGTTTTTTTAATTTTAAGTAGTCTGTGTATTCTTTGTAGTTCTTATTGTATTATGTTAATCACATTTTTTCGCCATCAAACCAGTGACTTCCTAATTATTTAAAAGCATTATCCAATTCTAAAGCTTCCTGCTTACTTATCTCAATCATTGTACAAAGTACTTCACACATAATCATTTTAAATTAATACAATTTGTGTAGTATAACTTTTAATTATTTAAATAATACAGTACCATAGTTATTTTGTTTAATAAACAGTATTAAATAATATTTACTGGATAAATTGTTTAAAATTTTGTTATAAGCAACAAACAATCTTTAAATAATTATAATTATATTAATAGTACTTCCCTCTTAAGAAAATATTTGTGAGAGTCTTAGATTAATTAAGATTTTTTTTTTTACTCTTAGAAAAAATTTTTTATTTTCTAAATGAAAAAGTGAAAATTCTTGTTAGACGACAGATTCATTTTATAAGTTTTTTAATGTTGTGTCTTTTATTTGAGATCATCAAAAATATGTTTAAAAAATGATAATAGTTTTGTAATGAGAATAAGTAAGAAGACAAAAGTTATGAAAACTGAGAACGTAATAAAGAGTTTAAAAGAGATAAAGCTAGTTTTATGTGTTGTATTTAGTTAGTAAATTAATGAGAGTGGAATTTAAAATAAACAAAATTATATGTTAATTACAATGGATAAACAGATTTAATTAAAAAAAAGTTTTTTATGGACCAATAAAATTAAAACTGAAAACAAACATTCTGAAAAGATATGAAAAAATAGATTGATGTCTAATTATTGTCATCAAAATCATTTGAAATGTATATAACATTTACTCTTATGTACAGATACTATTTAATATTAAAAGTTATATATATACTGTCTATGTTGTCCAGAAAAGATAATAGATTTGTCAAAATGAGATATAGTTTTAACATCATTTCGATGGTGCTAATTATAAAATATTGAAGTTTTAGAAAAAAATGAATGATATAATTGAAAAAGTGATAATTGAAAGAAGAAATTATTATATTATTGTAAAGTTGAGAGTTTAAATATTGATTTGAAGAAAGAAATTTTTCTGCTTTACTTTGGTGTGATTATTTTTATTTTTGAGACTACATTTATGCTTAGTACTTTGTATTTTTTTTCTGTAATATTGGATTTCCTATTCATCTTGTTTTCTTTGAATGCTGTCTTCATTCCTTCAATGTTTCTAGATGATTTATATAGCAGTCAATATCTAATTAATTAATAATAGATAATAATTAGAATTTATAATACTGTCCTTGTACGCTTTGGTTAAAATATACATTTGAGTCACCTCATCCATTGATTATTTCATAGGACAGAACTTTCAATAAGATTTTATAGAATTTCATTTGTGCAAGATATCTTTTTACTTTCATTGAAGCTAGATCTTATATTGTCACATTAATTAATCTTTCTTTCAAAATTATATTTTTAACTAATAAATTGGCAGAACTTTTGTTTGTGTGAGTATTTTGAAACATTCTGATCTTGATAGCTTAATACTATATCCCTTTTTTAAGTGTCATTTTTCACAGTTTCAAAAAAAGCTCTTTAACTATCCCATTCTTTAAAGAATCATCTTGATGTTCCAAAATCCTGTTTGAAATTCTGCTTAATTTATTATTATTATAAAAACTTTGCCTCTCTTAAAAAATTTCCATATTTCAAACATCCACTTGAACACTTTTTATTTAAAGTAACTGCTTTTAATCCTACAATGTATTTTTCTAGAAGTGATTGTGTCTTGATAGAACCTTGCATTACTTTCAAAATATTGTTATTCTACAATCCTAATTGAAATTTTTGTTTATTTACTTCTTGACATTGTTATTAAAAAATAATATTTTATTTTTTGATTCAAGATTAATTTTGGTTTAAGGCATCCAATAGTTTAAAAACTTTTTACTTAAAATAATGATTCTGAATCCTACAATGTATTTTTATTCTATGCATACTATATATCATAATTTCAACCTCTATGGTCAAGTTGCAATTTTTAATGTCTATATAAATATATTGGATCATAAAAAAAGATTGAGATTGTTGACTGTTATTAATATTGGGAGACTGATTTTAATGATTATATATCATTTGGATTGTTAGTTTAGATATTTGATAATAAAAAGTACATTCTTTAAAAAAAAGATAGTTTTATACTCTATACATATGAGGGTATTGCCTAAATCCACAATGATTTAATGCATAATATTATTAGTTAATATCATTTCTGCTCTACATAGCTTAGTCCAACAGTAGAGTAGCAGACTCAAAAATTAAAAATTCTCTTCTGGTACTCAAACATCTTGTGAACTCTCAAACAATAAACCATATGCCATTTCTAATCTACTTTAAGAATATGTTAACCATTTATTATTTTTGACTATGAATATTCATTCTCATTGTGTATCTTGCAATGTTATCAAAAAAGGAATAACACGTATTCTTCCTATTCAATGCCTATTAGAAAATGAATATATCTCTTTGAAATTTAGTTTAAAATATACTTTAAAGTCAAGCAAATAATTTTTCTTAAATCTTTTAACTTTAAAGAGTTTCAATTCATACTTGTTAAAATTCAGATATTTATTAGATTGATAAGTCATTGTCAATGCCTTTCTAATTTTATACAATGTTGTAACTAATTTAATATATAATTGTAAATAAAATTTGTCTTTGTTGGGGAATTTCATCATTTGGATTCTATTCTTTTATAATTAACAAAAACTTTCAATGAAAATAACAACAACAGAGAAAACAAATTTAATAGAGAACAGGGCCAAATGAAAAAGATCTATAAGATGTTTGCCACGTGTATAATAATTGAAAGATTTTCGTTCATTTTATAATGCCAATATTAAAAGTATAGCAATTTTATGTACTTTCCTAGATTTATTTCCACTGTGATGTAACAAATCTATTCTAGTCCTAAATAAATATTTCAGTTTGCAATGTTAATTTTAATTATTGCTTGTTTGATTATATTGTAGCTGAAATTTAGCTAAAAAATTGCAAGAAATTATCATTATACTTTCAATATTTACACACCGACATACAACCCATATAAACAAATATATATATAATATTTTTTTACTATTAATTACGAATATTGTTTTCTAACATTCAATCTTTACACTATTATATCGTGTAGAAAGAGAAGATTTATTTAGAACAATTTCTTTTAACTAAAAAAAAATGTGGTAAAAGTAAATTAATAAAATTATTTTGATATATTTTTAATTAAATTATAGTGTTTTTTAAAAAATATAAATTTTAGTTAGTTTAATTATCTGTTTTTGACTATTGCTTATCAAATTCAACAATATAAAAATAATTTTTATAAAAAAGTTTAACACGTTATTGATCGCTGACGTAATGATTAGCACATCTATCTGCTGTATCTATAATTTGAGATTTGAATCCGGATAAAACTTCAGACTTATTCCATATTCTGAACAAGTTTAGAAATTAAAAAGATTCTAGTTAAGCCTACAATTATTATTATTTATCATATAGATTTTTTAAGACAGCTTAACTATTAAAAAAAATATCATAAAAGAACCTATAAAAATTTCGACCAAAAATAGATTCACTAGTGGCTTCTTATTAAATCCTTTAATAATGCCATTATAACCATAGATTTGCCAGTTATCAACTATGGCTTTCATGGTTTGCATTTTACATAGATTATTGAAAGTTAGATTTCATGAAGCAGATGATTATAATGAACATGTTTTATGGTCTGTTGAGATTTTAATTGTACCTAAAAAAAAAATCAAATTTAGCTGGTTTTAATGTTGGATCTGGAAAAATAAATTTATTTGGAACTTTATAAATATTCATTTTTTAATGCCATAATTCTTCAAAGGTAGATTTTTTTAATGAGTATCCAAAAAATGAATCTTAATGTGAAATGATTTTTAGATGGTGAAACTATATTTTGAGTTATTATCAAGCCCAATTTGCTTAGTCGTTTTCTATACATTTTCTGATATTCAGTAGAAGAATATGTAAAAGAATAAGAAGCTGCTATCAAAGGAGGAGACTTAAGTATATCAGTAATATTCCTCATGGTAGTATTTAAGTATCTGAAGTTTAGTATGGGAGCTTTTTTTTTCAAACAGGAGTGCAATATTTACAACAGAATGAGCTTCACAACACCAAATATCAAGTTAGGCTACAATCCAAAATTACTCCTAAATACAGTGGGTTGGTGTTGTTTCAGTCTATTATTGCCAATAGTGGAGTAATGTAGTTACAATCTATTATTTTCTAAAGACTATATTCAAAATTGTCAGATGATTCCTTTTTATTTATATAAAAAATTGAACATACTGTCTTAATTTTATTTGGAATAAAATTTCCCAAACTTTGAAAGAAAAGATTTCCACTTTTTCCATATTCTTCTTGAGAGATTTCTGGAAAGATTCTTTTTTTGAGAAGTCAGAACAATATCAACAACATAAATAAATTTTCTGCTATGTTTCTGAAAGATCATTGATTAATATATTAAATAAAGTAGATGAGAGAACTAAACCTTGAGGTAAATTAGTCCAGGAGTCACCAAACTATAACTCATGAACCAAATATGGTTTCATATCGTGTTTCTTTTTTTCATGATAAACACATTTTAAATTTTCTTTAGTAATTTGTAAATAAATATTTTGATTCTAGGGGAGGAAAAATGTGCATCACAACATTGTTACTCGAATCCAGCCTTATTATAGAATACTAATTATTATATATGATGAATATTCAAATATTAAAAATTTGTGAAAACTGTTAAAGCAATTTTTTATTTATTTATCATTTTAAAAAAAAATTTATATTTTCATTAGGATGTATATAGAATTGTATTACATTCTATTACTAAAATAAGTGTTCAAATATATCCTCAGCCATTCAGAAATTCATATTTTTCAGAAATATATTTTTCACCTCTTTCCTTGTGGATCTTTAAGAGAGTCAGGAGAGGGTATATCTTTTGCTTCTCTGTGGTTCTTTAATAGGGGAGGAGAGTGAGATTTAAGTAAATTGGCTCTTCCTATTAAAAAGTTTGCCGACTTCTGAACTAGTTTATGAAATTTTATATTTAATATTATTATTTAGTATTACTTAAATTTTTATATAGCGAGCATTTTATTATTAAATAATGTTTTGTCTGCATATAATAATAATTTTTAGAAATTTTAAGATTATTTTTTCAAACAGAATTATTAGCTGATATTATATCAATAAAACTAATACCCATTTTTAATTTATTTCAAAGCCTTTTTTAATTGTGAGTTGTCAAAGATAAAATTTGTTCATAGCAACTTCTATCCAGCCTAAAATCAGCCTGCCCTAGATGGCTTTCAACCATTGGCAAAATTACTGTTCATATGATTCTTTCAAAAAGCTTTTGGAAATACATAAGAATGACATTGAGTGATAATGTTTTGGATTACTGCTAGATGTATTTAGTTTTAAGATTGCTATAGTTTTGTTTTGATGCTAAATTTTTGGAATAGTTTTCTGCATGAGTAATGCCATTGAACAGTTTTGTCAACTATAGCATTAGATCCTATTTTTTG
The DNA here is from genome assembly GCA_028023455.1 of Epiperipatus broadwayi. Classification (NCBI taxonomy): domain Eukaryota; kingdom Metazoa; phylum Onychophora; class Udeonychophora; order Euonychophora; family Peripatidae; genus Epiperipatus; species Epiperipatus broadwayi. The sequence goes on from JAQFVV010000015.1 coordinate 7,258,602, forward strand.
AAAAAAGGCTGGAAATATGTCATTTCTTCCAAGCCTTTACTAGTTAAAACAATAAAAGGCAAATTCAAGTTCACCTACATCTACAGATTTAAGAATATTGGTATTAGAGTAACATTGTTTGCTTTAATGATACTTTTTTTATTCTATTTACATTTAGAATTTTGACATATAAAATTAGCAATGTAATTAACAATGGTAATAATATATATATATATATTTAAAGATAATTAAGCTTTTTTAAAAGAGACTAAACCTTATGATTAGTTCTAAAGTTTTGCTTCTTCACGATTTATTTTCATTTTCTTTTCTGGCATCTGCTAATGATTTTGCATGTTTGTCAGCAATTTCCAGATCTTTGGTAAACAAAACCTGGATATTAAAAGTGCTGTTTATTTTATTTCATCTTGTGATGAATTGCTTTTAATATATATGAGGGGTGACTCTCAGATAGTTATTCATATATTATATTACATCTATTATAGCAAGAAAAATTTGGAGAGATTCTATTAATATTTTGGCCAAAATATCCAATATATTGACTTCAATTAGCTTCCATTTCAAAACAGGATAACATTCAGCTATAGTAGTGTGGATTCCAAGATTAATTAGACTTTTTATATTGGCTATGAAAAAAATGATTCAATATTAGTAGTTCAGCAGGTGAAATTGAACCATTTTTTTTTTGTCAAAACAAGACATAAGTCAGGAATTGTTTCTGTTTCTCATCTGCCTGAATGAGATGTCCTTCCTTGCTTAAATCCATCCATTTTAAAAGTTAATAATGTGCTTGATCCTCATTTACATATTCTTCAAAGTCTATTATAATAATTGAAATATTACTTAAATATATAGTGTACAGTAAGATTTATAATTATAAATATGCTATGTTTTTTGTTTTTTTGCATGCATTAGTGAAGCTGTAATTATACTATAATGTTTAATATGCCTGCTTAGTGCTTTCAAGATTTAGTATTTAAAACTCATACTCATAGCTTTACTAATGAAGACTGTTGTGATTTATTGTACACATATGCAAATGAGCTTATTAGTTAGTCCATTGTTTGGAAAGAGCAAAGCATGCCTCTCTTCTATTAATGGCACTGAAATCATTTGCTATGTAAAAAGCTTCTTTGACTTTTCTTTTGGCATTAGTCTTCTCTGTGCAAATTATTTGGGCAGAACTGGGTTCGAATACATGGCCTGTAGCTGTTTGGTGGTCCCAGAAGATTGATGTTTCTTTATTTTTATTTTTAACCTTGTTGTATGCATACCTGTGTTGGTAAATTCTTGTATTGATGTTAGCCAGAGTCTCACCGTAGTAAGATGCCTGGAAGCCTAATTGAGGACATGCTATTTTATAGACCACATGAGGGGCTTGATCTTTTTCTATTTTCTATTTGGAATTATTTATTAGTCGGTTAGTGTTAGAAGGTATTCTGAAGCTAAATTTGAAATCGTTAGTCAATTTTTTTTTAGCAATTTTTGAAGTTACATTAGGTATTAATGGAATTGTTAAGTATTTCATATTGTCTTTAGGCTGTTTATTATTGAGTTTTCTATAAAATGTTTTTTATTCTCTGATGGATAGTACTGGGTTTAAAGCCTGTGTTGGTCATTTCCTTTATATATTTATCGATGTTGTTTTTCCTATCCGCTGTGTATTTACATAGATTTATAAGAGAAAAAAAATATGATGAATTTATATTGGAAGTTTTGTAAACAATGCATACATAAAAAAATTGTCTATCCAAAAAAATAATTACAATATTATTTGAATTGTCTTTATTAGAAATTCTTTGTTTTATAAACAAAAATAGCGATACAATATTTAAAAGCGGTTCTATTAATAATCAATAACAAATCCAGAAATTTTAAGAAAATATACCTTATTGGAAAAAATGATGTCTCCTAAACTACACTTATATTGAAAATGGTGCTGAACAATTAATTTATAAAGAATCCCCATTTTTGTTTTTGATATATCCTTAATATTATTTTATAGAAATTTAGAGGTTTTTTGTTTGTTTTTTTACACTTTATTAAGATATATTATTTTATACTGCAAAAGTATTATGTTAATTTTAATGTACGTATTTTAATATTATGAAATAGTTTCATCAATATTAATAAGGTTATTTTCACTATAGATTTACATATCTATTGGAATTATGTCATTCTAGATTCACTTTGTCTGGAATGTTGCATTCATGATATTTTAAAATATAAACATATTATCTATATTTTCAATAGTTACCAAGAATTAATATTGTAAATACTCTTAAATATTATAATTACACCAAGAACATGCTGAATGCACTTTTTAATTCTTACTAGGTGGATATTGTATGTAGGACTGTCAACAAATGAATTTCTCAGATCTGAATGAATATCAAATGTTTATTGACTCCTTTCTTTCTGCCAAAAAATAAATTTGCATTATTTAGTTTTTATAATCATAAACCACTTGTCTGTATAATCATCATTAATTTTAAGCATGTCATTTCTAAAAGAAGACCATTTGATTCCTCTTGGAGGTCTTAAAGGAAGATCAAAGTCCTACTGTCCATTCGAAATATTCTTATCATTGCAGCTGTTATTATTAGGTGATTATTCATATAGTATACAAACATAGATGGGCTTCTTATCAACACACATTAATGAATGTGGTGAGATTATTGGATTTTTACCTCTGAGTTTAAGATCAAGAAATACCAGACTTTCTTCTCAGTTGCATGATAGCTTTTAATTGAAATCAGGTGAGTTTTCTTGAAGGAAGAATGAATATTTGTGTGAATGATTTTTTTTTCTAATAGATATTTACAATCATGAGAGAGAAAAATAAATCATAGCCCTTATTTCCAAAAGACTGTAAAATCACCAACCAAGGCATAGCAGCCAAAGTGTCAAGAGTGCTAAGAATATCCTGATTGCAAGGTTGTCATTTGATGATATTTTATTTAGATACTTACAACTGCAGATTACTTTCAAGTGAAGAACTGTCTCATATTAAATGGAACATTATTGGAGTTTGTGAAGTTAGAAGAAAAAGTGAAGAGACAATTGATTTTTAAAAATGGATATTTACTGTACTACAAAGGTACAAACATTGGAACTACAAATGGAGTGAGATGAGGTTTATTATAAATAAAAAGTGGGAAAACAACGTTATGGAGATTAATAGTGTATCAGACAGAGTGGCAAGATTACTTATTCAACTTAATAGCAGATATCAAATAGCGATAATTCAGATTTATGCCCCAACAAGTTCTCATTGTGAGGAAGTTAGAGGATTTTTATATGGATATACAAAAGCTTCTGATCAAAGAAAACATTTTTAAATTGTCACTGAACACTTTAAAAATAGGATTGGTAAACAAGTGAAAGATGAAAGTGTTAGGTAAATTTGGTTGTGGTGATAGAAATGAGAGAGGTCATAGACTTGTGGAGTTTGCAGAAAAAGAAAAACTTTATATTAAGAATTCTTTTTTTGAGAAAATTTTTAAATGAAAATGGCCATGGAAGCATCCAAACAAAAGTACAGCAAAATTAGATTATATTTTTATTAATAGAAAGTATGCATTTCAAGATTATAATGTTCTTAATAAATTCAACACAGCAAGTGATCATCGATTAGTGATATGTAAGATATATATTAATGCAAAACTTGAGTGATAAAAACTATTAAAAAAACAATATTCACAGTTGATATTCCTAAACTTCAAAAAAAATCCATTGAATTTAAATTAAAATTTTGCAAATCGTTTTTAAATAGTAACAGATTTTGAACATGATTCAAATTTGAACAAAATCAATAGGAAGATAACTAGTACACTTTTAAAAACTGCATCAAAGATAGCTGGTTCAAAAACTAGCAAATGATCAATAAAATTTCTACTGAGACAACAATTTATGAAGAAAAGGAATGTGAAAATATATATAAATTATGAATTAAGAAATATTGAATATTTCAAATTTTGTAAGTAAAAAATAGCTGATAATATATAAGAAACTATAATTGTGAATTAGCAAGAAAAACTATAGAAGAGAATAAAAGTCTCAAGAGTGTAAAATAATATATTGAGATTGATAGGGAACTTATTTCTGCAATAAGAAAGAAAAGCTGGAACTATTATTAAAAAGAGAGATGAAATGTGTAGATGAGTTTTATCAAGGATTATATAGCAATAAAGAACAAGGAAAAGTATCTCCTACAACTACCTTATCTTCTGAATTGCCCAGGATTTTAAATAAGCAAATGAGATATGCACTTGAACTTATGAAGAAGGTAAAAGTTCTGAGTAATGATGGAATTATAATGGATATTTTAAAAGAAGCAGATGAAAAAATAGAAATTTTTTTAGCAAAATAATATATCAAATATCTAAATGATAAAGATGTATCAGGTGATTGGACGAATGCAATAATAATATTTTAAAAAGGTGATAAAAGAAGATATTAGAAATTACAGTTCTATTAGTCTTTTCTCAGTGTTATACAAAACTTTTATCAAAATAGTTACAACTCATCTACAGGGAATTTTGGATTTTAATAAACTAAGAGAACAAGTCGGATTTAAAGTGTTTTTAATACAGTGGATCATTTCCAAGTATTGAGAGAAGTTATAGAAAGGACCAATGAATATGAATTTCCATTATGCTTTGGATTTGTAGATTATGAAAAGGCATTTGATTCTATAAGCATTTCTTCAATGATTAAAGACTTGGATCATCAAGGTATAGTCCCAGGATATTGTCATATTCTGAAGAATATTTATAAAAATCCAACACCAACATTTAGATTACATGATGATACTAAAAAAAATAATGTTAAGAAGGATATATGACAGGCTGACTCCATATCTTCAAATTGTTATAGCAGTTTCACATGAAGTATTTTATAGATTAAAATGAGAAGTAAAGGGAATAAAAATAAATGAAGATTATTTAAGTCATTTAGATTTTGAAAATGATGTTGTTTTTGTAACTTATGCTTTAGAACTTCAGAAACTGTTGGCAATAGTTATCAGATGAAAGTAAAAAAGTAAGATCAAAGATAAATGTTAAAAAGAAGTAATGTTCAATGGATATTTTCAAAAGAAGAAAGTAATGATTGATAATCATGAATTAGAAGAAGTTAACAACTACAAATATCTTGATTAGATTATTACTACAGATAGAAACATAATAGATAAAATTAATCATAGAATTAAAATTTGTTGAAGTGCTTTTGATAGAAATAACTTAATATTAAAAGGAAATATGCCTATGTGTTAGAAAAGAAAGTTTTTTAATAAATGTGTGTTACCAGTTTTTACTTATGGATCTGAGACTTGGATGCTTAACAGAAGAGCAATACAAAAACTGCTGACCATTCAACTAAGTACAAGAGCTGTACATTAGGTATAACAAAAATAGATTGAAAATGAAATACATGAGTGAGAAAACAAACAAGTATTACTGACATCATTGAAAGAATTAAGAAAATGAACTGGAGCTGGGTTGGAAATATTGCTAGAAGAGATGATAATAGATGGACAGTTGAAATCTTAAAATGGATTCCAAAAGTTTGTAAAAGACTTAGAAAGAGACCACATGTGAGATGGATGAATGAAATAAGGACGTGTGCTGGGTTGATGTGGAGAAGAGAGGATAGAGATAGGAAAAGATGGATTGAATTTGGAGTGACCATCATGCCATGGATCGAAAATGGGTGAAAATGATGATGATTATGAACTTCTTAAAAGTTGACTAAGAAAATAGAAGTTTGTAAAGGTAGATTCAGAACAATCAAGTCATGTTTTACCAGAAATATTAATTTGTCTCTTCATTAAAAAACTGTCGTTTTTTTCTGTATCATCTACAGGGACATCACTTCAATGATTTTTCTGTGAATTTTTGTTTTGGATTAATCTTGTGTCTATTCTTAATATATTATTGTTTTCTGCTATCATGTCGCTCTTACCCAAATGATCCCCAGTTACGGGCTTTGCTTTGTTTTGTTTTTTTTTTCTAAATACTTATATTTATACAGTATGTTAGATATCTTAACTAGTCAATAGGGAAATACGTCAAATTCTTAATCATTCTTATGAGAGAGTGTGCCGACTTTTAACCATTTTTTTTTTCAATGTGTGTTTAATTAGGGCATCTATTTATATTGGAAACTCATATTTTCCCAAAAAAAAAAAAAGTCATAAATATGTGTATTTTATTATTATAAAAATATCTCGAGATTATTGTATTCCTATTGTTTATTTATTTTAGTAGTGAGTGAACCTAAACAAATGGGTAATTAAAATATTACCAATTAAATTTTATTATTGAATTATCTGGTTTAAAATACAAATCTATGAATTAACTACTTTGCATAAAATTTTAATTAATAATGTCAGAATTATTAAGTGTTATGTTTATATTATAAGATTTATATTTCTTATTATACAGTTTATGAAAATTTGCTACTGCTTACATTTTTATTTTCCAGATAGCAAAATTTCTAAATTATATATACACTTGTATCTACACATACTCGTACGAATTTATTAAAATTTATATTTTAAAAATTAATTACTTAAAAAATTATTGCTATAAGAAAAAAAAAAGATGAAAAAGTAGATGAATTAAAGCTAAGCATAAACAGAAATAAAGAGCATATACACAGACACAAGTACACAATTATGATTAAAAGTGTGTGTTTGCACGAGGGTATATATAATTAATTACCCTGATAAATTTTATTTCTTGTCAGTATACATATTTTTTTTAAAAAATACGACTTATAAAATTAATGGTATTAGTATAAAATAATTATTGCAAATAGCTGGCATTGTGCTCCATATAATGCCCTCTTTAAAACTTTGACACACTTCTGGCTAAAATTATGTGATTCTATATACATAGTGTGTAAATTGAGAAGCCTGAAAGGGAGGCCCAACGTATAACAGTTGGTTATCTTTTATCCCATATATAGTCAAGAATGTCTGCAATTCAGATAAATCAATTAATAAAGAAATTATATCTATTAATATATTAAACGTTTGATTATTATAAAATTATTGTTTAAAATAATTTAAGTGCGTACCCAAGCTATTATTTAATATATATACTTTTTATTGCTCTCGCTCCTCTTTTTAAATTTATTAGCGGACAATCTTGATAAATTTGTAATTTAATCTAATTAAGAATAAATATTGAAACTTATTTATAATGTTTCTTACAATAATAGTACCAATATTAAAATTATTTTGCGGCATTTTTTTTTTGTATAAAAAATTAATATTTTTTTGTTTTAAAAAAAGATACATTTGCTATGTAAAATGGAGCTCTTATTTTTAGGTTCTCTTCCGATCTCTCTACCGCGCTTTCGCAGACGACATTCTAGACCTTCGTAGTAATTTTCTTTACCCAATATGGATTCTTGCAGTTCTATTCATTCTTGACTATAAAAAGGCGGAGTTTTAAAACGTCACGTTTTTTCAATAATTATATATATATTTTTTAAAAAGTGTAAAAAGAAATTTTATTGGGTAAAAATGATGATATGTTCCACCTTTTTTCTAAAATAAACGAATCAAATAAAATGTTCTTTCAAGTCGTGACATTTATCAGCAATTACTGCGAGGGTTTAAAAGGCGACAAATTCATTTTCCCTGTTAGAACAGCTTTCCAACGTAAGTCATACAACTTTTACTGGCCTTATGTGTGATTATGTTTTGCAAAAGTTTAATGCCTGATTTCCTAAAACTTGGATTTATAATGTGCTTAGTATGCGTTGCCAACTTCAAGTCATTATCATTGTGGATTGTATTTAAGGATTTGCCTATATTCAATCATTTAATATACCTCAGTGATTAATAAATAAGGATCGTCATCGATATTATTTACAATTATGCAATTTTACTACCCCGTGTGTTGCCTCATTGGATGATTTTATAATTGTGCCATTTTGTTTTCAAATGTTCCGTAGGCTATCTACTTTAATTGCTTGGCATTTTCCTTTTAAGTTCTCCATTCCCTTAAAAAATGTTATGCGATTAGTTGTTTGTTTGTGATTGTGATTGTTGTTTTTTTTTTTTTTAAGTGACAAAAGTATTTGAATTCAAAAGGAATAATTGAGCTTCAGAAAGCTGAATTGTTCCTATTGTTTTTGTTTTTGAAAAAAAAAATTTTTTTTTTTTTTTTTAAATATTGATTTGGGTTTATATATCTCTAGGGGAAGCGCCGTCCTAGCTGTTCTGCTGCAGTGCGAATCGTGTGTGCTGTGTGTCTTTGCCGACCATAATTCTCGTTCCATCCTTATTCTCTAAACGCAATCATGTCTAAGAAAGACGAATTTGCGGGAGCAAATCCCTGGGATTTCCTGAGGCTCAGTAAAGATAAATTACTGGCAGAACAGACTAAAGCCTTTGACAGCAAGAAAAGTTGCTGGGTCCCCGATGAGAAAGAAGGCTTTGTTGCTGCCGAGGTTAAGAGCACTAAAGGAGACATGGTCACTGTGGATGTTGCAGGTGGTGAGGTAAGTAAATTTGGATTTATGATTAATATTTGCATATATTTGTTTAGATAAAGTAATTGAATATTTTACGTATTTTCTAATAAGCAAATTGTTTAAGATTTGAGGGAGAAAATTATTTAAAAGATGAGCCATTACATATTGATATACGTTAATTTTGATGTAAGAGGATTACATTATTTATAATGGAGTTTTAAAGATATTCTTAAAAGATATGATGTTGCTCTAGATATGAGTTGCTCCACTAACTTGTGTTTAACGAAGGCATCGAAACTATTACTTACGAGTATTAAGTATTTTACTGAATTGCTATCCTATACAGTTTGATGTATCAGAAATAGTTGCTGTCTGAAGAACTAATGGTTTTTGTATCGATTTCTCTATGACAAAAGTAAAAAAAAAAGTTTGATTTGCTGAATTGGATTATTGTACTCGACCTGTAACTTTGCTGCTCGTTCATCTCATGATATCGCGAACAACTCTGCTGTTCATATGATAATTATTCACTTATTCAATAGCTTTACACTTAAACTATATTGCCTGTTTTATTAAATTTGATTTAATTTATCTATTATAATAATTAATAAGATCAGAAGACTCGAAGTGTAAAACTGTTGAAATTATTTAAATTGAAAACCACTTATGATACATTTTATTTTCGAAATATATTTCTAATATATAAATGTAAAATTATAGATTAATCGGAAACAATAATATGTACAAATATTTTTTAAAATTTCCGATTTAGACCCAGCGCTTATCATGGTAAAAAAAAAAAAAGGATGCTGAGGATATAACGGCATGTTCAATCACTTTTTTTTTTTTATCAAGTAATCTAATATTTATAGAGTTGGAGGAAACAGACAAATGGATTTTTTTTTTAAAAAAAAACCCTTACGAAGATGAAAATATTAGTACAGTATATTTAAAAAAAAAAAAAATCGATTTAATTATAAAATTTAAATTGAAAAAAATCTTTTGGGTTTTTAAAAAAAAAAAAGTATCTAGTTTCTCGGCTTTACTTAAACTACAATGCATATATTAGTATAAGCTCTTGCCTTATAATTTGAAGGACTGAATATAATTATAAAGAATCTAGAGGTAACCATTATTAAACAGAAGGGGGGAGAATGTTTTTTTTATATTGCCTCCTCTTACTTAACCTAATTCCCCTGCAGAAGTTGTAAGATATATTACATTTTATTATAGCATAACCTTATTGGGAAAATCTTGCTGATAGGACAGTCAGAGGAAAAAATAGAAAAAAGGAAAGAAAATTTTTAAAAAGCTATTGTAAGTCACATAGCTTTAAAAAGTCTTCAAGTTATTTGAAGTTAATTGAGTGCAATTTTTTTTTTTAAACTTTTTTTTTTAAACAATATTTGTTGAATTCACGTGCTTATTTTAAATGTATGTATGTTAAATTCTCTGCCCGAAGGCAGATGAATAAGTAAGCATGACCAATGAATAATTCATAATCATCATCGGTAGTAGTTTGCCATTTTTTGTCATCTCTTTAATAAAATTTATTACTAATAACAAAAATTGCAAGTTGCCTTTAACCAATAAATTGTGGTTACTTGTCTATTAAATTGTAATTCATTAATAGAATTCGAATTAAAGTTTCTAATTATATATATAAATACATATGCATGCTAAGTGATCTGTTGGATAATAGATTTTAGTTTGAAAGAGTCACTAGGAAAAAAGCATTACATTTGATAAGATGAAACTGAATTAAAATATATTATCACTTTGATATAATATTTTGATTTACATATCTAAAATGTAAAAAGTGAGTGGATTAATACATTATTATTCATATTTTTCAATTGTTAATACTTTAAAACAAACTTTTTTTTCCCTTTTTTACAAAAAAAACTTTTTGTAGTTAACCGATTCACATTGTTAATTTCTTTAATTCTCTATGAAATGATAAAACTTTTTCAACTTTTTGTCTATTTTATGTTTGTTTGTTTTTTAACTGTAGAATTTTCATAAATTTTTATTATTTTCCTTTCTCTAGAATAATCTGTATTTTCTATTTTAGAAGTTCTGGAATATAAATAAAATTAATAAGACATAACTGAATAGAAATGGCAATCGTGACTGATAGTCCATTCATCATTTTGTTCTCACTATATTTATGTTATAAAATAAAAACGATGAAAAGTGAATGAGAAATAAGTAGAAATTTATTAAAATAAATGATTTTAACAATTTAACTAATCTAGGATATCTTTGTAGATGAAATAAAGGCATTTCACAAACTTTTCATATATACTTTTTTTACACACATATATCAATTATAATTGTAATCAAAATCATATGACAAATATAAGTAATTTGCTGTTTATACAAATATTGATCAAAATTACAAATAAATAAATCTCTAATAAGCTGAAACTAGAAAGTATTATTGCCAAGCTATTATTTTAAAACGTTTGGATAGTGAAAGGAAAATGAATAATTGTTGGGGATATATATAAATGAAATATTATTCTGGTACATCCTTGTATAATTTATTGAATATATATATAATCCGACATTGTAAGCACTGATGTATAACAATAATGATGTTCTATTAATAGAAAATAAAAAATAATAATTATGACAAATTATTTAGATTAATTTACAACTTATAGGGCATTAATAACAACTAGCATTTTATGTTCTTGATTGTATCAGTATAAATTTGTTGTTGAAAGCTAGGGCATACTAAAAGAATCTTTTATTTCTCTTGTCTCATTTTTTTTTTTATATCATTACAAATTTTGGTATCCTCAATTTGGACATTTGAAGAGTCTCCTCCTCTCATTTATTTTATACCATTACAGAAATGAACATATTAATGCAATTAAAAAATATTCAACAACACTATCTCTCCATGCTATAAATATAGGTCATAGTATTGATTTTTCTAGTATGAGAATAGTCTCCAACAATGTCAGATGAGAGAAGTCATTGAGGTATTTAAAAGACCAGATTGTATCAGCAAACATGATGATACATGCAAATTACCTTCTATTTGGAATTTTTTTTTTTAAAAAAACTCGTTAATCTAAATAATTTCTCATAATTATTATTTTTATTCTCTATTAATAGAATGTTCATCATTGTTATACATCAGTTTTACAGTGCCTCTATAATTATTTTATAATATTTATTATCCAGTTAATGACCAGTGTGACCTGGTCAAAACATTGGTTTATATATATATATATATATATATATATATATATATATATATATATATATATTATATATATATATATATATATATATATATATATATATATATTCAATAAAGTATACATATATATACCTGGATAATATTTTATTTATAACTATAGACTGTAAAAGTCTTCGATTTAATATATATATATATATTAAGAAACTTAATTTGAAGAATATATTTCAATCTACAGAATCTCCTTAAAAGTGGATATATTGCCCTCAAAATATTTGTAAATTCAAATATTTATTTAAAAAGATATTGATATATTTGTCATATATTTAAATGTCTGTGTTAATAGAAGAAACTTAATTGCAGAGCAGAAAAAGTGTCTTGTCTATTAGAAATAATAGAATTTGAAAAAATAATAATAAAGTTTATCAAGTGAAGCAAACAAATTCTATAATAGGCAGTTGCCTATTGTGTAATATTTAAGCACCAAATGAATTCTAATCCTTTTTCTCAATTGGAATCAATCTAGAGATCATTAGCACTTGAGTTAGCTATTCTACTACTGAATTAATTCTTCTACTTTTAAACAATCAAAGAAAACAGTTAAAAATTATAAAATTACTTAGATTAGCAAACATTCAAAGAATTAAGAAATTTTTACCATTTTAACTACATACATTTTGTCATAAGGAATGAAACCCGGTTTGATGTTTTAAATAAAATTTATTTTTAAGTTGTTATTATTAATTTTAAGATTGATTATTACTTCAAATTTTAAAAAATGTATTTAACATTAGATCACATTTTAAATTCAAATATATTTTTCAAAAAGTTTATCTATTATATATTCAAACAAGTATATAGAATCAGGACATAATGAATAATATGATATTTATGATAACTTAAACAAAAAATCATTAAATATTTAGTGCTGACTACATTCCTCTTTCCTTATTTAAACTTAAGATTATCCAATTCATTAACTCTCTCAAGAAATATTTTAATTGAGTTATTTTTAAAAAAAATAATATTTATTATCTTTCAATTAAAATTATTACTTTATAAAAATAAATTATAAATTCTAAGCTGGAAGATCTCTAAACTCTGAAATATATGCTATGATTATTCTTTTAAAAAACACTCTTATAATAGTGTTGCCAATATCAGATGCCCATCATATTTATAAGAATGAAAAGAAATAGTCCTTAAAGTATATAAAGAATAAAAAGTCATGATTTAATAAAGCAAATAAATTTTAAGTTGCATTTGACTTAGCCAATTGAATTATTTAATCTAATCTTTAATTCTTCTATCTTACTCTCTGCTTTATATTCTGGATATACAAAATTACTTAAGCAATAGAAATGTAATTACAGATAAATTTATTGCCTTTTAATTTTTTTTACACTTATTAAAATATTCCTTCAGGGATTTCCTCTGACTATCTTCATTTTACTGTTTTCCTAAATCCTTCTCATGAAAGCCTAAAACAGAAATTCATGGTCTATTTCTTCCACACTTTAGGGTAGCCATACCATATATGTTATCTCAGATATATTATAAATATATTTGTAACCTCCAGATATTAATTGTCTCTGCTACCCACTAATCAATATCAGTACTCTAACAATTAGCTCTTTGCAGAAAAAAAAAATTATTTTTCTTTTAAGCCTCAGCCAATTCTTTGTTTAAAAAAATTCATTACTCATTTTTATAGTATTTTATTGAATTTTTATTATTATAGTTACTAATACTATATGCTGTGTTGTTCATCATCATGGCTGTTTACAAATAAAATCAAATTGTAAAGCTATGATTGGGGCTTCTTTATCTCTGTTGTTTCTAGAAATATATTGTTTACTTGTAGGTTATAGAAGTTTTGATTTGATTTGTATTAAATTTTGTATTTAAACATTAAATCCAAAACATATACTTGTAATCATAATTTTTTTTTTCAAATCCAATGATAAATCTTATAAAATTAATATCTAAATCTAGATATTCCTATATATGAGAATTAACAATTGCTTGTAAAAACACCAAGACACTCCTAACATAAGCATCTTAATAAATATTTTATTAAGAGATACTGAAATGTTGAAGATCAGACTAAATTTTATTATATCCAACATTGTTCTTTCTTAAAACATTTGATTCTATTCAAAACATTTATACTCATTAAATATATCAATGCTTATGTTCAATTTGTTTTTTTTTTTTATTTCTATTCTTACTAAAGATGATTTAATTTACAAAACAGTATATAATTGTAAGGCTTGAAGAAGAAGACCTTTAAGTTTTAGAAAAGTGGGTTTTCTTTAAGCAGCTTCATCTTCATTACTTTAAACTCTGTTTAATCAAAAAAAAATTTGAGCATAATGCACTGACTTTAATCATATAACTAGACCAAGGCTATCCAAATCTTAAGTAACTCAAAAATTGCATTAAAAAAATTATTTGAGAGCTGCATCCAGATAATAAATACAGTATATATATATATATATTGAGTTATAGGAAAGTCCTACTCATTGGTTAGGTTTAACAGGCATTTCAAAAATATCATAAAAAAAGAAAAGTTGTGTGTATAAAAGTTTTTACTGAAGTAGTTGTTTAAATTATAAGCACTTAGATTTATTATCAACATCAAGATTCTTGATTACTGATGGATATTTTATGTTTTCTTTTAAAAAAACTCAAAACCTCTAAGTGAGCCAAACAAATCATCACCACAGGCCATAATGTCTACTAAAGAAAATTATTAATAACTGTTTGGAAAGACTCAATAGATGCCATTGATGAGAAAACAAATCATCAAACTCAAATTATAAAGATACAAAAAAAAAAAAAACTGAATATGAGTATCTATTATAGATAAAAGCCAAATAAAATATATTATTCTATGAAAATATAAGTATTTACTTATATTTTAATTAAAGCTTTAATCTCTCATTATAAAAATAAAAAAAATCTTATTCAAATCTTTTATAGAAACTGCTTTCTTGTAAATTCCCAAAAAATGTTATGGAATTTAATATAAATAAAATATATTTTAAAAAATTATTAAAAGATTTTTTTATAAGAAATTGAAATGCAGATAAAATTGATTAAAATATATAAAAAAATAAAAGTCTTGGAATAGAAATATATATATATAAAAGAAGATACGTATTGCCAAATAATTAAAAAAAAAAAAAAAAATCAATATGCTTATTTAAAGAAGAAGGATAAAGATAGATGCATAGATACTGAGCAATCTATTCATTAAATATGAGATATATTTTTTTGAGTATTTAATTGTCCTATTAAAAGTTTAAATTGTATACAAAATACACAATATGAATAAAATAGGGTTATTTGTGGAATAAAATCTGAAAACAGTTTTTCTAATATCTAGTTAAAACTTTTTCTTCCTTTCTCTCTCTTTCTCTCTGTACACATATATATTGAGAACACATAAAATAAACAATTTTAAAATGCCAATAATAAAATAAAAATTACAAGTGTTCCAGAATAATGGAAAATTTATAATTAAAAATGTTCACATTTTTAGTCCATATAGAAAGATTGTCTACGTGTGACTTGAGAATTAAATAAGATATTATTCTGATTTAGAAATGCAAAATACAATTTAAAAAATTTTACCGAACTTTTTAATGAATTGACTTTTAGACAATATTTTTCTATTATTGTCATATATAGAACTTTTTTTGGTTCTTAGTGAAATGTTTAAGCAAAAATTCATTGTTTTTGTCTGTCTATAAACTCAACTGACATTTAAATCAAAATTCATATCTCAAACGTAATGTGTGCATGGGTGTAATAATGTAAATAAAGTTAAACATGTTAATATTAATTTTAATTTCCCCCAGCACTGATTCTTTATCAGTTGTTATAATATATTCTACTTAATTTTGTCTGATTGATTTCCCAATATATTAATTTAAATGCAATTTTAGTCCAATAAATGATAATAACTATAAATATTCTAATACTTCAATATTTTTTTAATAAATAATGCCAACTTTTTTTAATGAAATAATAAATTATAAATGATTGCTTATTGAATGTATATCACTAATTATATTTTCAAAGTTCCCACTCTTAATGATGTGGAGCCTATTAACACTTATAGTTTAATTCAAAATTGAGGTGTTAGATTAAATTGTTAAGAGAATAGCTAACAATGGCAAACTTTATTCTATTCTGTTATACAATTAATTCAGTTACCATCTGGCAAAAATTATTCTAGTTGACTGATGAAAATTCAAAATAAACTTCAGGTAAAAGATGATACCTTATTATATCTTGAATATTTTAATATATGCATAGTAATATATATATATATTTGTGTTATTAATAGTAATGCCCCAACCTATTTGTCAGATTTCCTCAACAAATATAAAATGAGTATATACACCTATTTTTTTAGAACTTATAGAGAAAACATTTGATAACTGAACATTATTGAGAATGAACTTCAAATGATGTCTAGACAGAAATACAATCTCTTTCAATACAGATAAACTTAAATAAAATTAAGTCTGCTTTGTAAAGTTTAATGTTTAGCTATATTGAAGACTTCTCTTTACATTTGGATTTAATTTCATGTTTTTTCTGAATAATATTTTTATTGTATTTGATATTCCTATAAATTCTGAGAAAACATATATAAATGGTCATTTTACATTTGCTGGGTGATCTGACAATGATATTAACAATGTTTAGAAAGATTATTGCTTTGATGACTAAATATAGTTTGCATTATATATAATATTGATTTTTTTCTTTTATTTGTAATTATAATTCAAATTTGCTTATGTTTTTTTATCTGTGTAATGAAGTAGTTTCTGTCTTCTTTATAACCTAAAGCTGAGTGCACTTTCAGTGAACTTTTACCATAATCATAGCTTTTTAAAATTAATTATTGTAGCTGCTTTGTTCTGTAATGTAATTATGCATGCATTTTTTTGAAATGCTTACATACAAACATATGCATATTTGAACATATATATGTATATGTATATGTTTGTCATTATACGAGAAGAAACTACATGGTTTAAAACTATTTGATTAATTTTACCAAATGCCTGAAAGAAATGTTGGTTTGCTTAATTTTCC
Organism: Epiperipatus broadwayi; assembly: GCA_028023455.1. Classification (NCBI taxonomy): domain Eukaryota; kingdom Metazoa; phylum Onychophora; class Udeonychophora; order Euonychophora; family Peripatidae; genus Epiperipatus; species Epiperipatus broadwayi. The sequence continues at coordinate 7,275,418 of JAQFVV010000015.1, forward strand.
TGTTGTGTTTGTTAAACTGAAAGCATTTTCATTAAAGTATATGTTGGTAAACAAATAAATAGTTTTATAGAAAATATTAAATTAAAATGTTGATCCATGGATATTCATGTCACCATTTTTATATGCAAAAGGCTCTGAAATAAAGTGTTGCAATCCTAGGAGAATGTCAGTTACATTTTTTTTTAATAAAATAGTTTTATTTAATAAGGTACAGCAGAAAAATAAAGCAGACCAACATTTTTTTTAGGCATTTGGTAAATGAAGATGGTTTTAAATTATATATCTGCCCTCTTTTCATCAAATAATCAGAAATAATCATTTTTTAATTCGTGAAAATGTTTGAATTAATATATATATATATATATATGGCAATGAAATCATAAAAATTTATGAAATAGCTCCACATATTAAATGCTAGAATAAATTACTGTCAAAAGAGAGTTGATAAACAAACTATTATAGCTGATAATCAAATGTTATAACTCGATTATAATACTTTGTTTTTGTTAATTTAACTCCTATCCTGCAGAGAAATTAGCATTTATACCAATGTATCATTAAAAAAATTGAAATTCTCTACAGATATACAATCTTTTTCATATATTTTTATCTTTCAAAAAAAAAAAAAACCTCCGTAAATAATATATATATATATATTGAATTTAATTTAACCTTTGAATGTTTTTAGTCTGATTAATTTCATTTATGTTTATTTTCTGAATGTATTTTAAGTTTTCTTTTCTTTTTTTTTCAGTCTAAAACAATTAAAAAAGACTTGATGCAACAAATGAATCCACCTAAATTCCATCTATGTGAAGACATGTCAACTCTTACATACTTGAATGATGCTAGTGTCCTCCATAATCTAAGGCAACGATATTATGCCAAACTTATTTACGTGAGTAGAAATAAATAGTATTTAAATAATTTTGTATAGATAGAAAATGTTTTTTCATTTGTAAATGACTGACATTTTCAAAATCGCCTTTTACATAAACATAATTTAAAACTATTTGCCAATTAATATGAATGACAGCTATAATATTAAAAAGTTTTTATTATAATAGGAAAAGATAAAAATAAATTATGAAGAAATTTATAAAAGTGCTAAAAAAAATTTTTATATATTTGAAAAACTAGTCAAAAAACATTTTAAAAATCTTATTTATTGCATTCAAATTCATGGATTTCTATCTTCAAAGTAAAATATAATATTTTCATTAACAAAATTATAAAATAGTACAAATGTTTGGAAAAATAACTTTTCCAATTTGATTATGTAAAAATTTGTTCACAAAGGTTGACCTTTAACTTCTGATTTTCTGATATTGCGAGTCCATGATCTATAAACTTTTTTTAAATGTCTTTTCGTAAATTTTGTAAAGCCATTAATAGTTGCATACAAATATGAGTGCATTTCTAAAAGAATTATTCATATTTTCAATCAATGATTTAAGAAAATAGAGAAAAAAACATTAGGTATAGAGACAGATAATAAGCATATTACCTAGAAATATTTTATTTTTTTTAAAAAAAAACAGCATTTATTACAATAACAAAATGTAATGGATATCTTTGTAATGAAACAAATTAGAAATATAATCCCACTTAAAAATAAAAAAAATAATTGAATCAGTTAAAGGCAATTTTTATTACCTTATTATTGAAATAGTATGGTCTAATTAATCTTTCATCTGAATTTTTCAAACTACATCATAATTTTTTTATCTCATTTGAGTTATTAGTGAAACAATAACATACCCTGAATATAATTTATTGATATTACCATTATTAAGTAAAATGTTTATACCATCAACAACAAAAAGGCAGATGATTTCTGTAATTGTAATAATTATTTATAAAATACTTCTTAAATAATAATATATTTGGTTCTTGAATGCTGCCCATTGAAAGGATGAAAATAATTTCTAAGACTTTACTGTTTGATCTATTTGAAGTATTCATTTCTGTAATATTTTTCTTATTGTCCTGTAAATTGTAGCAACTAAGAATTTTTTTTCTCTTGCAGTTTTTGAACATTCCAACATAAATTAGTGGCAAATTCGATAATTCACATTAAATTCAATCAGCATCAACAATTTTATATAAGATACTTTTATTTTGTATACAGAACTCTCTTTTATTAATTTATCATTTTTTTAAAAATTATTTCAATGTATTAAATATAAAAATCAAAAACTAATTCAATGAAAGTAAAAATAAATATTTTGTCTTTTTTTATTCCAGTCCACATCAGAAATTTTTTTCTTGTTTTCTGTTATTTATCTTCGTTGAATCTAAAAATATCTGATTATAATTCATTCAATTGTTATCAGTATGAATAGTTAATACAAATTATAGGAAAAGTAGTAACAGTATTTTTTCCATATCTTATCTATTTGAGTTGTGCTTGTCATAGTTTTTTTTTTTTTTTTTAACTATTTTCATTTTTTTTAAATATGACTTTCTAGAACTAAAGACATCTACTTTATTGTATATTTCTATTGATTAATTTTTATTTTTCATGAAAGTCATTGAATATAATAGTTTTATTTTTTGCTTTTTTTCATTATTTATATGGCATAGTAAATTGATTTGCACCATCCTTTATAATACATATTTTATATAAATAATACTATAAATTTTACTAAAGCATTTAAAAATATTCATAACAAATCAGCAATATCTCAGCTATACTATCTTCCCTGCTAAACCTTAAATAGATCTTCATTTATCTTCAGAATAAAAGAAACTTATGTTGAAACTTTTCTTAGAAGAGTTTGTGTTAAACCATCAAACATCATATGATCACCATTCTTTATGCTTACCAAAACTGTTTTTCACAGAGGCAAAACTCTCCATATAGTAGCACCACTCAGTGCAAGCCAAAATAATCAATGGATGCAGAAAGTTTGTGCATAAAATCCCTATCTATTACCTAATTATCCAATATCCCCATACTAGTTTCTAGCTTGTGACTTTCATCATTGAAGAGCCTTGGATCTGAGAGCATTGTACCTAGATCTTAGGATCTAATGCAATCCTCCAGCAACTACCTTTTACTTTTTTAGTTGTCAGATCCAAGGCTCCTCACTCATGAAAGCCACAAGCTAGAAACTAGTCTGGGGATATTGAATGAATAGGTACTAGATAGAGATTTTATGCACAAACTTTCCTGCATCCATTGATTACTCTGGCTTACATTGAGTGGCACTACTGTATGGAGTTTTGACTCTGAAAAACAGTTTGTGTAAGCATAAAGAATGGTGATCATATGTTTGCAGGTTTAATACCAATCCTGCCTAATAGGATTATGGTAACTATGATTATTAAAGAACCAAAGACACCAAGAAGTATGGATGGTGAACTGAGTTCATATCAATACAACTATACAATCTAATGAGTTTAGCTTGAAAACACATTATTGTTTTTTTATTTTGGATTCAAAGCTTTATAGTTTATTAAAAAAGTAAAAAGTGGCTGCTGGAGGGCTGCATTATATCCTAAGATATGCCAAACCTTCCTGCATTCATTGATTACTTTGGCTTGCACTAAGTGGTGATACTGTATGGAGTGTATTGCCTCTATGAAAAAAAAGTTTGTTTGTGTTTATTTATGTATATCAATTTCAACCATTATTGATTCACTGCAGGATTTTGTTTCTCCAAATCATAACCTTTCTTTTCCACCTCATCAACAATTTTTTTTATTTCATCCATCTTGCATGTAGTCTTTTTCTAGAACTTTTATATTCCCTTGAGATCCAGTTTAGTGCCCATCTATTGTCATTTCTTATAACAATATGTCCAATTTTGTTCCTTTTCAGTTTTTTAATTCTTTCCTTGATGTCAATGATACTTGTTTTATCTATCACTCAAGTATATTACTTTTGTTCTTTCTTGTTATTTTTAACATACATATCTCCATTCTTCTTTGCGTGATCTGTTAAACATCCAAATCTCAGATTCACGTAAAGGAACTGCTAAAACAGCTATTAAAAACCTTTTAAAAAATACATAGGCATGTTTCTTTTTAATATTATTTCTATCTAAAGCATTTTATCCATTTTATTTCAATCTATATTAATAATCTGACCAAAATAGTTATAGTTGTTGACTTTTTCTAATTTATTACCATTTATTTTATTTTATTTTTAAAGGGGGGGGGGTGAACATGCCTTCAGTATTTTAGCATGTATTTTTAGTTCTTTTTTTGTTTAAATTTTCATTTGATAATTCTTGCAACATTTTCTAAAATTCTGAAGCATTATTTGTAAAAATAACTAAATCATCTGCAAAATGATTTAAATAAACTTTATATATTTTATTCTCTTAGCTCCCCATTTTATTCTAAAAAAATATTTTTTGTAAAACTGCTACAAGGGTTTTGTAGAGATATAATCAACCTGCCATACAAATTTACTATTGTTAATCATTACAGTCATACAACTTATTAATGTCAATCATGTAAGGTAGTCACTGATGTCATATTTTGACAAATATTTTTCAAAATATGACAATAGCCTTAGTCAATCTCTTGATGATCCAAAGCTTTAATCAAATGCTTATAGAATCAAATGCCTTTTCATAATCCACAAATCTAAAGCACAATGGCAATTACATTTATTGAGTTTATTTCTATAACTTATCTCAATACTTGGATATGATGATGTGAGCTCATTAAAATTTTCCATGTAGTTGCAAAATAGAGATTCTCTAATATATAATGTTAAGAGACTAACAAGCATTGATAAACTATTACATTTGTAATATTTTATTTTCAAATTTCAAATTATTTTTTCAAAAACTTTAATTTATTGTAAATATTATAGTTTACAGTCATAATTATAGGTTAAGTTAATGTTTTTAAGCTGGTTTTATTTTATTAAATTTATAAATAAAATAATATTTTTAATATATTGAAGTTTTTATAGATATAAATCCAATTTTATATAAATATTGGCTCTTTTTAATTCTATTGTACTAGTAATCCTCTTTTTCTCATTCAAGTTATTTAAAAGCCTAATGTGATATTGTTTTGTTTTATTATAAACAAGAAAGAAAAAAAAATTCTGTCTACAGTAAACATTTTTTAAAATAATCTAAAACACAATCTAATAACTTTTATTCTTAATTAATTTGATTATTCTTAATAATAAATATGTCTCCTTTGAATTTTGAAAAGGAACACAGCATATTTTAAACAATCATGGCAATAAGATAACAATATAGAATAGCTAGGAACCAGCAATTATGCATCATAGTTCCAAATCTAAAAGATGTTACTAGTTAAAAAATATAATATTAGAATGGGTTAAAAATTTAATTTTTACTAGAAACTAAGTTTTACATATTTATGCTTTCCATATCTTAGAACTGTAACTACTGATGATTGTTGTTGTTTTAATGGAAAATCTTTTTCTGTTGGAAATACTCCTAACATTATACATCATAATGTTTTCTCTTTTTATAAGTTCGAGTATCATGTTAATTTTGATTTGCAAGTACAATATTAATTAGTGGAACATTTTAATATTTTTATAACAATTGGCTTATTTTCCAATTTACAGTACAATATTCAACAATGATTTTAGACTTACAAATTTTGAATTGCAGTTTATTGAACAAATCTTTTTTAATTTTATGTTAAATGTTTCATTTTTATAGTAGTATCACAAATTTTTATCACTTTAAATCTTTTGCTAAAATAACAATATTACTTTTTTCTTTATATTCATTTGGCTGTTGAGAATTTTATTTATTTATTGTTATATTTAATGATTTGTTTCTGTTTTACAAATTAACTTCTTTTTCTTTAAATATTTTTTCTTAAATTGGTTTCATAGAAATATTTTCTTAAAAAAAAAAATTTAATTCTTAAATTAGCACATATAGATTAACTTTATTTTTTAAAGGATTTTTGTTTTTATATGGAATAAATTTAATTATTGCAGAATATCTAAAAGTAGCTTTTATAAACGAATTTAAATTTTTTTATATATGTAGTGTCTTTAGTGGTTTCATTTATTACATAATGCTGTAGCAATCTCATAAGGGTATGTGTGTGTATATATAGTTATGTATGAATATATATTTAAACGTTTAAAAGCATGAGATTTTAGATCTAAACAATTAAATGCTCCATGATAGTTTTAACCATGATTCACTATATAAATAGTGAATAAAATGAAAATTAATGTTGTATTACAGAAATGACACTGTTCAATGTTTAATCATACAGTAGTGGTGTTATAATTTCTAATGAATATTGCATTAAAGACATGTTTACCAAATTTTCGGTCAAAATATTTAAATATAAATCAGTATATAATTTAAATCAACATTGTAGCATAGCTGGCTAAATGCTAAGAAGATATTTTTTTAGTACTGTTTTATATTTAAAACAAAAATATTAGTAAGATTTATTTTAATTTAATTAACTGTATTTCCAATTATGCATGCTGATGACTTTCTAATTATAAATTTATAAATACTAATTTTCAATTCAATTCTTACATTAAAAACAATCTTTCAATAAATACCTAAACCTCAAATTATTTTTATTAGCTTAGAAAATATTAAAAATGTAATATATTATATATATCATTAAATTCAATCAACACTTAGACAATCCTGATATCAATAACAATCAACAATCTCAACCTGTTGTCAAGGTAACCTTTTTTCAACAATATAAAATTAAGAGACTTTTTGATGACAACTATTTTCACCAAGATATGTATGCTACCTAAAAAATGCTTCTTTATAATGGTTTTGATCACAGGATTATTAATAGAATTGTTTTATATAATAAAAAAAGATTTTGATACTTCAAAAATTAAGACTGCTCTGTCATATCAGTAACTGATCCACGCAGTTTACATTATATTTAAACAAATTAATGAAATACTTCCACACCCTAAAGATAAATTTCCTTTGGAATGTCATGGTGCATATGAAATTCCATGTGAAGTTTGTTTACATTCATACATCAGATAGACCAATCATAAAATAAATATAAGAAATGAAGAACCCATTTTGACAGTTAAGAGAAAGATCCAATTTATCAGCCATTTATTCACACATCAAATTAACTAACCATGACATCAATTTTTAATAAAATGCATATTATGACAAAAATGGAACAATCTGATCAGAGACTACTTAGGGAAGCTATAGAGATTTTTAAAAAACCTAAGAATATAAATAAAAAGTGTGAATTAAAAAAACTTAATGGTATTTGGAAAAAGCTATTGGAGAATAAAATATTTTTTTAAAATTTCTCAACTAATAGAATTTAAGGATGAAGCAAAAATAACAAAGGGAAAAAAAATAAAGATTTTAAATCTCAACACACACATTCTTGTGATTTGAGAAAGAAAAATCTGAGGAAAGTACTTGTTATTTTATTGAAATGTCAGCTATTTAACTTTTTACTATGTGAAAGTTCCCAGAAATAGTACTATGAATTCATCATTTATTGTGAGAATATTAGAATTAATATATATATATTGTGACCATTTATTTTGCATAAAAATAAATATAGGTACAATGTAATATCTATTTTTTTGTTATTATACTAAAAGATTAATTGAATAACTTAATGCTCCATTTTATGTATTTAAAGCTGTATAATTGCATTTTCATTTATTTAAGAATATGATGCTATCTATCTAACCAATTTTTTTTTATAAATTTGTCTGTTGTTAACTTTCTATTAAAACAAAAGGAAAATAGAGTTTTATTTTCTTCCTTTTTATTACTATTCAAAGTTAGATCATTTTAATTTCAAATATTTTGATTAACAAATAATTGTATTTTTAAAAAAAGAAAGAAAAAATATATTTTTACTTTAACAAACACTTAAAATCACTTTTCTTCATATTTATTTAAATTATATGCAAACTATTTCTGGTGCAAATTTTTTTAGATTCCTGTCATTTGTCATAACCTTGTCCCCTTTTGTTAATTGCCCTAATTGGAATCACATGTTACTCTCAAAGGAGTATAAAATGGGCAATTTTAAAAGTATAATGTGCACTTCTTCATCATCACTATCAATTGGTCACATTAATATTATTTTACTTGCTAAATTCTAAAACCAAGTTAATTAAGTTTTAATTGTTTTGGAGGACAAAACAATATGTACTGTTAAAAAGAGATTTATCAGAGTGCTCAATCTCCCTTCAAATTGTTCTATTTTACTTTAATTTCTCTAAATTTCTACAAATGGAGGAAAAGAAAGCAATTTTTTTATAGAGACAGGAAATTGAAACTTTGTGCAATTAAAGGTATTATATGACATTATCTTGTAAACTTTTAAAATTTAACTTAATATTATTATAATATGCTATCTGAAACCTGAAATTTATACTATTTTACCATAAACTGTATTGATTTTATTTGATTAATCTATGGCTAAGGTGTTTATAGCTCATTATAAAATATAATTATGGATCTACATTGCAACATCTTGCTTATTTTATATCTGTATCTGAATATATGCTTTGCTTTATAATATTTTAATATGGAAAATAATTACATTTGGACATACGTATTGTTTTATAATGAACTTATTATATTAATATGCCTGCTCTGATATATACATTTAAAACCTATTTAATATAATTCATTTATATTAAGCATTTATAACTTATCTGTCATGATTATAGTATGCCTATATAAAGTATATAACTCCTTTTGTTTGGATGCAACTTTAATATATGTTATGAAATATATTCAATTTGTTCTTTAATTTAAACAATCACATTAATCTTTGCAAAGTTGTGACATGCTGATAAAAGCTCCTTCTGTTATAAAGTAAATATGATTTTTTTTAATCTTTCAAAAGAAATTGCCATTCTATTATTGTATTATGTTATATAATATGAACTCATTATTATGGAAAAATCTCCAATCTCCTAATGAGGGTATATATGATCATTTGGAATCATTTTTAAAAAGATGCTCTTAAACTAGATGTTTGAAATGTTGTGTTCCTTTAATATTTTGTTAATTTAATTTTATTTTGATCTTTATTCAGGTATATCTAGCATATATACTCATGTATTTAGAAGTGGTATATGTAAATGTTTTTATTCATGTTTATTGTGTTTTGAGATACTGCAGCGGTGAACTTATATATGCTTTATAAACATTCATAAGGATATGATTGCTAGTATATATATATATATATATATATATATATATATACTAGCAATCATATACTCTATATCCGATAGCAAAATATATATATATATATATATATATATATATATATTGTATATTTTGCTTTGGATTAGAGTATAGTTTCTATTATTATGATTATAACTTTTAAAATTTAACTATTTATTCATCTTTCATACAAATGTTTGTATTGGTCTTTTGATTACAATTTGCTATATGCATCATAAATATCAGTAGGTGTGGTTTAAGATCTGCCATTTAATTATTATCTCAATGCCTTCCTTTTTATTATTGTTATTTTTGCATTTAAACATGAATTTATTCTGGCAATTATGCTGATGATTTCTCATTTTGCTTGGATGTTATTTATTAGGCTTTTCTTTATATTACCAGTAGATGCTAATGGGATGCTTGTATATGTGTATCATTGAGTCTGTATTGCTCTGCCCTCTTTATTGTAGACTTGTTTTCTCATCATCATTCACCATAAATACTGAGGTATTCCAAGTTGGTTGTTATAAAAGGCATTTGCATGATTATATTCCCTATTCCCTTATTATATATTTTTTCAAATGATTATGTGGTAAAGTATTGAGTTTGTATTTTTCTTACTCCACAAGCTTCTTTTGTATTATATCGTTTAAATTATATATTAAGAAATTGTATGGTAATTTCAATGTAGATATATCTTATTATATTATTAGCTACAACAATATTATTAGTCCATTCAAATGCGCTCATTACCCTTAGTATGTATCACTGATTATTAAATCCAAACTGCAGGAGGTTTTTCTGTATTTATTTGTATAATCTAAATATATACTACTGGTATAATATATTATATATGTACTTAATATCTAACTCATGCATTAATTAATGTAAAGGTTTTTTTAAATTTATTTTTATTGTAAATAATAGCAGTAAATAATTTATATTTTTGTTAAAATGTAAATTAAAGGAAAATATATTTAGTCTTTGTAATAAATATTGATTTTATTCTTTGATTTCGTCTCTGTTGTTCGTTGCCATCTGTCACATCTGTATATCAGAAATTCCATTTAAATAAGTGTTTAAAATATATGTAAGAGTACATATTATTTTGAAATTGTCACATTGATACAATTCATGCAATTCATTATATATGTAATCAGATTCATATAAGATTATTTTACTGCTGTTCTTGTTGTTAGAGCATTTAGTGATGTGTTTGGTACAACAGAATGCCCTTTTACTTACTGCATCACTTTAGTTTTACTGTTGTCAGATAATTATTTTAGATTTTAAAAAAAACTTGATTTTATTTAGCCAGTGATTTAAAAACCAGCAAAGAAATGAGAGTTAAACTTTGCTAGCCAGTATTATGCTTAAACCCATCTTTAGAGAAATCTGTAGTTCATTATAAAGGAAGAAAATGTTAATAAGATGTTAAAAAAAAAAATAAGAATCTCATTGTTATTTACGCTACTAATTAGTTAAAAGAACCTAAACTATTTTATTATTTTAGATTATCATTGCAAAGCTAATATTCTTTACAAATGAGTTACTTGATATTTAAGAATCTGAGATTACTATTACTATTCATTATTCTTGTTTGTAGAATGTAACCATGAATTATTAATCAACCATTGGCTTATTCACATTTTGTAAAATAATGTATTAATTACTGTGTGCTTAGTCCATGAAAGGATTATTCAGTTATTGTTCACTTGGCCTATGAGAGGACTTGCCTGAGGTTATATGCTTATTTAATGCATTGAAGATCTTGTACAATTATTTAGACTTTTTTAGGCCTATATTTTACTTTATGATTACTTGGTCACACTCTGGAAGATTATTTTTTCAGATTTTGGTGCCACACATAAAGCTTAATAGTTGGTTAAGACTTAGGTCTTCAACTCATTCAAAAAAAATTATGCTTTCAAATTTTAAAAGCATATGTTAAAATTTATTAATTACATAAATACCAGTATTAAGATTGCATTATTTAAATATAAAATAGATCATGTGACTTGCACTCTATGATAATAATAATAAAATTTTTTTTTTCTTTCTCTCAGTGTTATTCTTAATTTCAAAATATTTTATATGGCTTTCTGGTGATAATAGCAATCATAATATTCTAAGAAAGTAATAATGTTTCTTTTGTAATTAATGTATAAAACTCCAATGTTATTAAGAGTTCATAAATTCTTGTGATGGCAACTGATGTAAGATAATTATAGTTGCAAAAGCTGTGTATTTTTTTCTAAGTTATCTTGATATACATGTGAAACATCTTTTTTTTTTTTAGGATTATTGTACATAGTAGTAATTTAGAGGTTGATTTGCTTGGATAGAAAATTATAAAATATTGTTATAAAGTTTTGATAGTGAATATTTATAATTGATACCAAAGAAATCAAAGGCCTGGGAGAACCCAAAAGATGGTGACTCTTAATTTTCAAGACTGGTTTATATTTATGTTAAAAGAAGATTTGTTGATCAGTTTAAAAAACTAAAAGAAATGAAGGAGTCTCAATCTCAAGAATTTCAAAAAATGAAGGAATCTCAAACATCTTTTGAAAACAAGTTAATTGAATCAAAGGCATCTTTAGAAACTAAAATAGAGAATGCCAGATTAGAAACAGTCAGGAACTTATAACCAGAAGTTTGACTTATTAGAGATTAATTGTCAAAATGCCAAAGGAAACTCAGATAAAAAATTGGAAGAAATCAAAGATAGTTTCATGAATGATAAAATGAAATTAAAGGCAGGTTGGAAAAACTAAGAATTAAAATGATAGAATGAAATAATCAATTATCAAAGCAGGTTAGCATTATAAACTACAAATTTCAAAATGTAGAGCTACAGTCAAACCAGTTTATCAATGATTTTAAAGTGGAGTTAAAAATTAAATTTAAGGATATTAGTGAAGGTCATTTAGCTATTGATAGGGATATTTTAAAACCAAAGAGGATCACACCCAAAACAAAATTGAATTAAAGAGATTAGGAAAAGAATGACTGAGATTATAAATGAATCTGAAGTTGAGGAAAAGGAGTCAAGAAAAATCAATGCAAAACTTGGTGGCAATTTAAAAAGAATTTGAGAAGAAATGAAGGAAGTAATAATTAAGTGCCAGGAATGGCCAGATTATGTGCTGGAGAAAATATTAGGCATTTTAGATTAATTAGATAAGTTTAAGAAAGAACAAAGGGGGTTGATGGATACTATAGTTGAGAAAATTCAGTTAGAGACTAGATTTCAGGATTTTCAGCAGAAGGCCTTAGAAATTCAGAATGCTCAGGAAGAGAGTTATGAACAAATTAGCTATGATTCTAGACCTTATATAGATAGAACTGAGACACTTTTAAAGAAATATTTAAAATAAGTAGTGATGCTATAAGTTCCATTCAGGACCAAGTGTTTGCCAAGTCATTGATGGAGAATAGTCCTATAGCCCAGAATATAAAGAGTGAGAATGAACTTGTGAGTAGTTCAATGGATCTCAAATTTATGAGAATTAAGCCCTTTAGTGGAAAAAATTTGGAAAATCTCTCAGAACTTCTTCAAAGCTCAGAAGAGCTTTTGCTCTGAGTTCCTTTACAGAAAAAAAGAAACTTGTTCTATCTAGCGATCACCTTTATACTGCCACAAAGGGCTGGTGGCAGTCTCTGTTTGATCACCTTCAAATATATGGAGACTTCAAATACATGAGGCTATCTAGTTTCTGGGATAAAAGTCATAAAAATAACATGTTATCTAATTGCCAGAAAAAGTATGCTACACATAAGGGTACCTATATAACAGTTTTTTCATGGTCAAGCAGTTAAGATAAATACTTTGGCAGCCTTGCCCTTCTCTGAGCCTTAGACAATCAGGATTAATTGACACAACTTGCCTTGGAAAATCAAGCAGATATTAATTGCTGCCGATAGATATACTATTGAGGAGTTGTCTGAGATCCTAGACACTCTTGAGATAAGTGAACATACTGAAAATAGATACATTGGTGTAAGAGATGCTAGAAAGTCTCTTAGTTACCCTTTTGCCAGTATTAATTTTGCACCTATAGGAAAATCTAATTGTAATAGAATACATCAAAGTAGATCATAGTCATAGATGATCAGCCCCTTATTATAAAATTATGAATTACCTTAATGTTGTGTGTAAGAAGCCAAGTAATGAACCATCAACTAGGGCCATCAATCAATTTCCAAAAAGATTATTAAAGTAGCTGATAAAAGAGGTGCATTAGACTAGATATGCCTATAAAGCACACAGCTTAAATCCAATACCTTCTGCAAATTGATCAGCAAACTTAAAAAAAAATTCTTAATGTTTAATATATAGATCAAATAGACGAGATATAAGACTTATGGAAAGCTATTAATAGAGTTGCAAATTTAAGAGAGATAGTATTTTAAAGGAGAGAGATAGTGAATTAAAACTTATACTCCTGTTGTGTGCTAAAGTAAATTAAATAATATATATCAACTTTTTACTCAACTATCTTATACCATTTAGGCACACAATTTTAATTCGATTAATTGTTTCTGTCACTACATTAATTTTTGAATCTATAAACTAATTTTAAAAGTTGGAGTGTGATAATATATGTTATATATACGAAAACATGGCATTACTTATCGTCATAATAATATTTTTTTTGTTTTAAAAAAATATTAAAATAATAATTAGTTTATAATATCAAAAATGAATGCCTATTTTTAATAAAATATTATATTGAACCAATTTTATATATATGTAAATACTTTTTATTAAATTTAGCAGGATAAAAAAATATTTTAAAATAATTTTACATAAGGATTGTATTTTTCCTTATTATATATGATAAATCAATTATTTTATTGTATGCATGCGAACTATCAATATTTTTCTGGTAGTATTTTTGATATAAATCTTCAATATAGAATACTTCTATAAATTTATTAATTTTATTAAAATCTTGACATTTTTAAGTGTGTTAATAAATTAGTGTATTTTATTGTTCCTTGCATTTCAACTTGATTAAACCAAGGATTTTTCATTTGTTCAAATTGAAGATTTTTAATGGGTGACTGATTTATAAATTTTATCAAATATTTTGATTGCAATAGATTTTTAATACCAATTTCAAAAAAATTAAGAAACCTTAAATTTCTTGGCTAATATTAATAACTCATCTAATTGGTTAAAATTATATTAATTTGATCATTATCTGTTTCAGCAATTGAATTCTCTAATGCAGATTGAGATTCTTTAATATAATCAATAATATTTTAAAACTGAACTTTTTTTTAATCAAAGAGGCCAATATTAATATTAAAAAAATCTCTAACTAATGCTTAAGTTAAGACTAAGTTAGTTTTAATATGACCAATTTTTTTTCCACAAGAACTATTATTTAAATTAACAAGATGCAATTCATTAATTGAATAGATTACTGTTTCACCAAATTGCATTATTTTGTTATTGAATGTGATTGTTGAATATTTCTACACAATTCTTTCTATTATTTGTATCAAGAAATAATGGGCAAGCTTATCAAGATGTAAATTGTTTATATTTGTTTGCATTATATATTGCAACAACTATGATTTACATGACTTCAATGGATACCATATATTGTTACTTTGTAGTAATGAATTTATTGATGTTTTGTCATTTTTATAGTAAATTTTTGTGAGTTAGAAAATTTCAGACATATGTTTGGTCAATAATAATTTTCAAAAATTATTTTATGGAATGTTGTCATGTGTTTATAAATTAAGAGTTTGCATCATTTGATGCATAATATATAAGTTTATTACACATTGTGTTAATTAAAGATTCAGTATTGCTTAGTTTTCTATCAGCAATAAAACAGAAGATTTTGCTGAATATGTTGTTATATCAAGAAAGTATTAAGTATATGTATGTCTTTTATTTAGTCTTTTAATATATACAATAATGTATGGGTGTGCTTAGTTTCATTTAGGAATTTCTTTTAATATGTCCTTAATTAAGTAAAAATTTTGGATTTGAATTTTTATCAATGCAATTTCTAAAATAAATGTGACATATACTTAGCCCTTTATTGTTTTTATAACATTCACAGTTGACAACTTTATTTTCTTCATTTCAACTATATTATTAATCTTTTAATTAATATTGCTATTCAAGTTCACTGTTTCTAAACATAATAATATCAAGACCTGTGAATAATTAAGATTTTACTAACTATGCCTTTCCATGATTATTAATTATACTAAATTAAGATCACACAGAATAAAATCTACCAAATAGTTTTGTTATATTCAAGTGACAAAATTGGCAGAAAAATATTTTAGATTATTCTTACAAAATTTTCTGTTTTTTGAAATAGCTCATAAAGGTTTACCTAATAATTATCTCAATTGTTTTCAATTCTAATTTTATTACAAATGATAGAAGATATGATAGTGTAAAATTTATTTTACATTTTTCTTTTCTAAATAATATTCATCTAATTATTTTCTTCTTTAAACTAAATTTAAAATATGCTAGAGATTTTGGAAATAATTACTTTTGCTAGTCAAAAATTTGATAATTGTTCTATTTATAAATAAATTAATTTTTAAACTAAAACTGTTAACAATTAATTTATAATTATTGATTAGTATATCTGCACTTTAAGAATTTAATTCAAATTCACTTCTTGGAAATTATTATTTATTTTCGGTATTTTTTGCTATTGCTCTAACATTTTGATTATAATTGACTGATAATAAGTTTATATATGAAGCATTTATTTATATTATGTATTATTAAGATATTAAAAGTAAGCACAATCACATACTTTAGAATAAAAAAGATAGAAAGACTAAAAGACTACTTATGGAAGATTTTCAAAAATGAATCAGTGTGAAAGTATAAAATATTATATATTACATTGAAAGTTGATAAATAACTTTCCAATGGAGTCTTTCATTGACTAATGAATAGTTAAACACATTATTTCAAATCAAAATTATAATTTATATTACCCAGACTATCAAGCATTTGAATTTTTTTTATTGACTACCAGTTTTGACATGAATTATATTTTAATTCTATAATCAGAGACTCTTTATGTGCCTGAAAGCTTAACATAAAAAATGCAATAAATACATAAAGATGGGAACATATATATAATGATAAATAATATTTTAATACTGAATAAATATAATGTCATGTGAAATTTACCAGTCTATTTTAAATAATAATTGAACTGTCTTCTAACTGTCACATTTAATATCTTTTTACAGTAAAAAAACGATCCACTTCTTGCTATATTTAAGAACTTTTTATTTAGAGTTATCTAGAACAATAACAACCAGAGAGCAATCTTAAACCTGCCTATATATGTTAATGTAAATTGACTTTAAAATTACTGATATTAAGTTTATAGAGCAGAGATGTCTCATTTATTTCTAAAACACCTAACAAGTAAACATGTCCTACATGTAATCATAAATAATATTTTAATATTGAATAAATATATCATGTGAAATTTATCAAGTCCATTTAAAATAATAATTGAACTGTCCTTTAGCTGCAATGTTCAATCATATTTTACAGAAAGAAAATGGGCCCCTTCTTACTATATTTAAGATCTTTTTATTTACAGTTATCTAGAACAGTAACAACCAGACAGCAAACTTAAACCAACCTATATATTTTAATGTAAACTGATTTTTAAATTATTGATATTAAGTTTATAGAGCAGTGATATCTTACAAATTGCTAAAACTCTATAATAAATAAACACATGTCATATATATGTACAGAATATGTAAATTAACCAAACGTTATTTTACTCAAGTTTTAGTGAATAATATTTAACATCAAGATTTTAAAATATTTGAAAATTTGCCAACTATCAACTCTAACACACAATGCATTTTAGTCTATAATCAAAGTCTTCTCGGTATTCAGAAGCTTAACATCAGAAACAAAAGTAATATATGATTAATTTGAATTTTCTGCATATGTATTCATTAACTCTATTTTTATGATTCTGATGTTAAGTTCAAGCACTTAATTAACCTGGTTAAGAGTGAAATATCTATCATGACAGATTTGGGATTCCTAAATTTTTAGAATCTACAGTGATTTACATGAAGTAAATTATAAATTTGATATTTTCCTTTGGAAAATATGTGAGTGGAATGATTAATATTCATTTATTTATATCTTTATAAAAAAAAAAAAAACTAATTTTGACTAATTGAATAGAACTATTATCCCAACTTGCCATTTGAATGACTTCCTGAGAAACTAACCATACAAATATTTATATTTTAATAAATTATATCCATGTAAATTAAATTTTTAAATGCAATACAAAGTAATTTAAAGAAGGGTTGTAGTTAAAATATATTAATCCAAAAATAGCTTTAAATGTTGAAAATATATATATAAAGTTATTAAATAAAATATAACATGTAGATTAGACTTGGATCTAGAAAAACTATAAAATCTTATATATTATATAAATAATAATAATAATAGCAAAAAATAAATATAAGCAGAAATAATTAAGTCATATTATATATATATAAAATGATAGTTAAATAGAAATATAGTATATATTCTTAAGCTAGATGTAATCAGAGGAGATTTGAACCCAGACTTTCAGGCTTCCTTCAGTCATCCATTCCATCTTACACAACCAATACATTTAACCAAGTGAAAAAGATAATTGATCTCCAATATATATATTTCATACTGAACCACATATATATACACGTATGTTAGAAATCATTTATCTTTTTCAAATGTATGTGGTAATCAAGATGGCGTGGATGACTAAAGGGAGCTTGAAAGTTTGTTCAAATCTCCTCTGATTAAAAAAATTATGTATCCAAAGAAATATCTTAATAAAATTGTTTTCTAATAAGACTCATTGCAAGAAATGAATGCAAATAAAATGTGAAATATCAAAGATAGAGTAGTAAAATCTAAATTTTTTCAAACGTAAGAAATTTTTTATAAAAACGTCAAAACATAGAAACAGTGGAACGCATATATAGTAATAACAATACATAAATCATTACTGACTTCAAATCTGGGGCAATAATTCCACTTTACATTAATATATATTTATATATCCATAGAAGTTTTGATGACAAATTACAAAAGAAAGACAAAAAACAAAAGTTTGAAAATGTTCTGGATTTAGTTAGTATATGTATATGGATTGAAAAATAAAATTCATTAATTAAATGTATACAAAGAAATCATTAAGTCATTTTATAATTTAGCTCTGAACATCAGAGTTTATTCAGATTGATAATGTTATCTGGTTCTAAATAAACTATATTAGAATAAATTGTTTAATAAAAGAATTGAAAATATGGAACTCCTATGGATGATAATTATTGACACATTGTAATTTATTAAAATATTACTGTAACAAAACTGTTTGTCACGCAAATATATAAATTAAGTGTGATATTCTGATTTACGTGATAACTCTTGTCGTAGAGCGTTAAGAAAAAATAAAAAGTCAGAGGTTTTCTAAAGAAAGAAAAAGTATCCAAAAAATTTAAACAAATGGACAATTTTACATGAAATATGTGGTAAAAGAAAAAAAAGTCATTTTAATTAAAAAGAATAACTATTTTGACTTTAAAAGAAGGAAAAAAAGGGATAGAATAAAGAAAAAAACTTTTAAAAATCCAAATTTACTTATATATGTGTGTGTATATTTACAGTTGTATATAAAATAAGTAAACTGTTTTAGAGAATTAACGGAGTACAATTTGAGATCTTTCTTATTTTGTATCTCTATTTTCAATGTTGTTGTTTACTAATTTATGAGCTAACGTTAAAAACATCGCTAGCGTTGAATTTGAAAAATACTTTAAAACTCATAATAAAAGAAAAATCTATTCTATTGACTGCCAAATTTTAAAATGTTACCCCCCCCCCCCAGCATCTTTGAATAAAAGAATTTGAAGAAATTTTTCATTTTCTCTCTCTATATATATATCTTAAACATATATATGTATAAATGTTATTAATACATATATAAATAACATTTTATTTGTAGTTTAAAATTCGTATGAGGAATATGTATACATCGGCATTTAATTTTGGAAGTAAATATAGAAAATTCAAAGTTTTGAGTATACGCTTACGTAAGCATACATTAACGTACAAAATCCACTCATATGTATATTGAAAATTTATATATCTAAATATATATATATAGTAATTTTATACATTATATCTCTAAAACATAATAAATGAACGAATTTTATTTTTATACAATTTGAAATTTATTTAATAAATTACAATGCGATGAGCACTTAAGAATGTTGTTCAAATTACCATACATGGGAGTCCCATTTCTCTTAAATCTTAATTCTATATTCGGTATACCTATTATAAACGTGGCAGCGCATGCCGATGTTTGCGGTTGCTGCATCCTGTGTTCCCATTTCCTTTCCAGCTTTCACTTTGATTGCAATTGTCGACCCAGAATAAAAGTTATTTTTATACATTTACTTTCTTCCATATTTCACACTGAGTCTAAGTTAATAATGCCAACTTAGCAGATTTTTAACATTTTGACGATAACCTATTATTATTAAATTGGTTTAATTTGAAATATGATGGGGATTTTTTTTTTTAAAAAAAAAAAAACATTTTATTGCGCTCTTAAAAGAAATATTTCAAATAATAATTTTATTATTTTTATTTTATATATATAATAAAAAAAAGAAAAGTTACATCTGGTGATTACATTTAAATTATTAAGTTATCCACTAATCAAACGATGAGTGTTAGCAATTGTAAAAGCAATATAAAAGAATAAAAATATTTTTATATGCCTATAAATGTAATTATAAACACGTGGTACTTCAACGGAAAATTAAAATGAAATTATATTCAAATTTATCCATTGTTCATAATTATAATTGCAGAGCAAAAAATTGGCCTACTTATTTTAGACAGCTGACTACTCAACTTGAGATCAAATCTCTTCCGTAAGAAAAAAGATCTTATTGAGCTAATTAACTAGCTTCTTTTGTTTGTATAACAAGCTTTTGAGTAAAAGCACTGTTCTCTGTATATTTTTTTGCTATGTTGTGATAAACTTTTCAACAGATTCAGACGGCAATTTTTCCAATACTTCAATATCCATAGTTCCCCAACATATAAAAAGATATCTTTATTCAATAAATTTAGAATACATTCTCAATAAATAAGATATTCTGTGATTAGGTAGTTGCATGGGAAGTTATGGGGTGTTTGTGCACGGATTAATCACAATTCAATTGATCAAACTGATATATATATATATATATTATTATTTCATTCTGACTGAGCACTTTGAGTCCATCCCCCCACTTCTATGCTAAATCTGTTGTTACAAGGCACACATTATCAATAACTTAATTTATGTAGCTGTGTTAAGGAATGACCTTCATAAAAAATATAATTTTTATAATCATTATTTATTTATTCTATAGCCAATTTTGTTGATTGTTATAGATCATTTTCTCTCTTCACTTGCTCTGATTTTCTTTTTTAAGTGGTTTTTTTCTTTTATATATATATATATTAATTACAATAACTCTCTTTATTGTTATATCTCTTAGAATATCTCCAATTTATTCATTTTATTAATACTTTTGCCAGAATTTTTTTTTTTAATAATACTTCACTTTCTCTATTTAGCCAATTTATTTTTTCCCCCTCCAAATGCACATCTCTGATGAATCCAATTGCCTTGCCTTTATTGTTTTAATAGTCCAAGTCTTTGTTCTATATCTATTTAGCTACACTCCAGACAAATCAATTAACAACCTTCTTTGTTAATTTCTGTTTCAATAGCTGCAAAATAATTTAATTCTTTTATTTTAAAAAGATTATTGATTTCTCTTTATTTTGCATTATCAATTTAGCAGCTTTCTAAATCTTTTTTTTTTTTTTTAATTTATCTTGTTATAGAAGATTTCTTCTGATCTTTAATTTTCAGTGAGAATGAATTTAACTCATGTTAGTTAGCAAACTTTATAAAATTTAAAGCCAAATGAAATGAGAATAAATGAATATCAATAAAAAATTATAATAATAGTTATAACTTATAACAATAGTAATTTATTTATTTTTCTTAACAATATTAGCAACAAATCAAATGACAATAATTATAACTTGCTACTGAATTATTTTAGAATAATAAATTTACTACTAGAACTTTGTAATGTAATGGTTTGTTCATTTACCTGCAATGCTTATGGCTTGCTATTCCAAATTGAGTAGAACTTGAAAAGTTTACAGATAACTGAGAATTTTTCAAGAAAATCTGGCTTTTTTTTTTGTATATTTGATATGTAAAAACTTCAGCAACCATTTAATATTGATTATAATTATATAGAAAGTAATCATCCCTTTTTATTAGCACTGTTAAACAGTGATGTCAAAACTGCAAGGATACTCTTGCTCCAGACACAAGATAAAGACTTTGAACAAGTAAAAATGACCATCTTATTTCAAACTCAAATGCACTTATATGAGCCAATCTTAAGTGTCTAGAAGTGAGAGCATGAATATATAAATCATTCACTTTAAATCCATTTTTTTTAATAATCTTATTAGCACTTCTGAAATATTATCATTTATTTTGTACTAATATTGATTAATAAATGAATGTGTAGTTATTTTTAGTTGAAGAATAAAGTTTCTCAACTAATCTGATTGGTAAAATGAGAATTGCCCAGATCATAAAACAACAACAAAAAAAGCAATTATAAGAATAGACAATAAAGAAGTCAAATGTCTATAAATGCTGAACTCATGGCTCATCTATACAAATTCAACAACTAAAGACTTCTGAATTAAAATTCAACCTGTCATTGATTATTTTTATTTGTTGAACTCATAATTTATTTTTTACCTTTTATAAATTTTTTTCTTCTATTTTAATATGAACTTTAATGCTTCAAACATTAATAAATATAGGAGACTTTATGGACTAGCAGTGTTTTGGTCAATAACAAGATTTTTTTATTGTCCTTTCATATATATGCTAATACCATATTAATGTTGTCTAACTAATATGACTTTTTTGTTGTTTAATTGATCGTTTCCAACATTGTTGCTTTTACTTTATCATATGATTAAAGAAAATCAATTTTATCTTAATAGTTGGATTTTTTTTGTGACATTTTTTTTTATTAATTTTTGCAGGTGGTAAAATAAGTTTTTCCCAACAATATAATTTTGAAACAATAATAATGATGATATCAGAGTATGTTTAATTTGGTTAATTTTAAGTTTAAAAGGATTTGAATATTTTTCACTATAATAAAGTATTAGTGAAAATATTTATTGCATGAAAAACATTTGAATAATAGCTGTAATGTATTTATTAATTTATTTTCAATTATCTGAGAATTGAGAATTCATACTTAATATATGTATATAGTATAATATTTCTTTACTACATATGTATATATATTGGTAACAATTATAAATTTTATTTATTTATTTGGTAATACAATAGATGAAATAAATTTTGATAAAAAAAAATAGTAGCAAACAGTGAAAAACTTCCATTAGGGATGATCAAGTATTCTCACTTGTTCGCACTTTATGTTGGCTAATCATAACTTTCAGCATATAATTCTGCATAACTATAACTATTTTTTTAAATTATTCCCATCTTATTTTATAAAATCATTCTCAAATTAATTATTTTAATTTATTTAGATTTTTATTTTTAGGATAATTGTTATAAAATTTATTAGTAATAGTAGTAATAGTGGTGGTGATGGTAATAATAGTAATAGTAGTAGCAGTAGTAGTAATAATAATAATAGTAGTAGTAGTAGTAGCAATAATAATAGTAATAATATAAAAATAACTATTTATTTGTTAAATAATATTCTCGAAGTCTGCTAAGTATTCTATTCTAGCTTCCCAATATTTATTATAACTTTTTGGTAAAAAAAAAAACATAACCTTATTTATACTTTTGTTAAATATTAATTAAAAGTTGTTGTTTTTTTTACAAATTTTTGCTCTTTTTTTTTCTTCTGCGCATTCTCTAAATTAAAAAATGTTTCCTCAAAATAAAATTGCATATACATCTCGCACATACACACATATGTGAATGAATCTGTGTACTTGTGTTAAAACTTATTTTTCTAGACATTTTGTATTTTAAACCTATTTACCTATATAACCTTTTATATATATAGTTCATTGACATTATTATTATTATTGCTTGAATTTCGAGTTTACTTTCCTCCAGGTGAAATGCTAGGGGAGTGGAAGAAATGACTGTCAAATGTCAAACAAGTTGTCGAGTCATTTTTTCATAAAATCATGCTTAAATTCATTGCCGAGATTATTATTACATGAATGAAAATTAAGTGTAAAGTTTGCAAATTAAAATGTTTAAAAAAGCGAAATGTCAATTTTTAATTCGCATTTTCATTGAATATTTGCAATTGAATTACCAAAAACCAGAATCTTTTGATGAAGATATTATACTACATTTTTTATATATTAACGTCGAAAACTACGATAAGCTATCTTTGACTTTGACAATCAAATTGTTTTTTTAATCATAAAAACTTTTTCTAGATAAAAGATTTTTTAGTATAAATCTTAACTAACTTTTTTTATATACATTCGTAACTGTCGTTATAGTTAAGTCATTTGCGGAAACAAGGCTTCCCAGTATATTTATTCTGACAAATTTCGAAGAATATGGGGAGGTGGGGGGTCTAATGTAATTTAGCAATGATCATTCAAATATCGCCTGTTTTATGTATAATCTTGGAATCTTTGTTAGTTCCCTTTTATTTCAACGCTTTTAATTATTAAAATATATCATGAATTTAATATCTTTTTTAAATCAAGTCATTTACAGTCTAGTTATTAAATAACCAGTGTAATTATTTGCCTTGATGATAGGCATTAAATATTAAAGTACACTAGGTAATAAATTAATTACTTTTATAAATAAATATATGCCTGTTAAAGTTTCAAGTATTATATTATTTATATACATTCATATAGATAAAACCATGACTGTGGAAAATTTTTAAGAAAATTTGGGTTTTTTGGCTAATATTGTAATAATATATGAATTTCTTTTTTACTCATATAGTTGTATGCAGGTAAACAGTGTTTAATGAACGCACTGCAGAAGGGGTGGCCAACAAGTCGATCATTATCGACCGGTCAATCGCAATTGGAAAGCCAATTTTGGTCAATCGTGAGGCCAATCTGGCAAGAGCCGTTGGGTTATGAGTGAAACAAATTAAGTCAAGATTTTGAAGTTTTTTGTTATTTTTGTTTTTGTTCTAAATTTTTTTGCAATTCTAGATAGGTGAAGTCCACTAAGTCGTATCATTATTGAAAATAATATTTTTAATCTTGACTTAATGTGTTTCACTTTTAGTCTAATGCAATGCGGAATGTAACTTGCAAATGCAACAGTATGCATGCAGTTATGACTTATAAAAAAACACAGCCATTTAGCTTGAATATTTGGTAGTGTCATATGGTAGCTTCTTTTCTTTAGTATTAACAATATTATTATTATTAATCAATATTATCTATCCTCTGTGACCATGTTGAGTTTCAATTTTTCTTCTGTTTAAAATGTAAGTACCTTTTTAATGCTTTAATTTAAATTGTGGCTTTTCTTACCTATCTACTTTCTTGATTAGTAAGCATTCTTGGTAACAGACATCTTATAAGCTAGAAAATTTGAAAAAGATTTTTGGAATTATGTCAACTGAGAAAAATATCCCAATATTACCAAATATAACGAATATATTTATTCTTGTTTCGGATCTACATACCTGTGTGAATCAGCATTTTCTTACTTAAAGTTAATGAAGACTAAACAATATTCTGTCCTGACTGATTCCCATACGGAGGATTCTTTATTATTATCTTCCTTGGTGAGAGACATGCAAACACAGTCTTCCCATTAATGTTAAGGTAATAAAATAAATTCTAAATCTGTCATTATCTGTAGCTAATTTGAATTAATAAATATTGTTAATAATTACTTGTGTTGCTTTAATTTCCCTGAACATGAGTTTTTTTGGCCCATTAAATAATTATGTTATTTTTTACCTGGGTAGATATATAAAAATAGTATGTATTTCACACTTCCCTCCACTTAAACTATGCCTATGACAACAAGTCCATCACAACACATTTTAAAAATAAAAAGTAGATCTTATAAACACAAAAATTGGCTACCACTGCTTTAGAGAATCAGTGTAATAGTTAAAGCTAATAAAATTCTGAGTTATTGGGATTCTTTTTTCTTAATTCTGTCTTTCACCCTATAGTTAAGAATAATTTTCTGATTAATCAGATTGCCTATAGGCATGGTGGAAAGATATATTGACCACTGTTCATGAGATTATAAGTAAATTGTAAATCTGAATTTTTTTTTTTTCATTCTCTAAAATATTATTGGTTCCCATTTTTAAAGCTATTTAAATAACGTATTATATTTTGCTAAAGTATTCTCTAATAACTCTATTTTGTTATGCTATTTTTTTGCTTCCATCTGATAGAAGATTTTGGATTTAAATTTAAAAAATGACTCAATCTATTAAAATGTGTCTTTTTAAAGAACTGTAGGAAAAGATTCCTAATATTTCTAAGCAAAGATCTGTCAAAAAATTTGTTCCTTGTTTTATAAATCTATCTAATGGTTTTCTAAAAAGTTTTATATTTTGATATCTATCCAAGAATTATTTTAGTCCCTTAGATATAGTCTTTTTTTTTTTTGTTATGTGACCAATTATATTCTTTTAATTTTTTCATTTTTTACATTCAAATCAGTATTCCATTTATTTCTTCTTTTTAATTTCTTAGCATTATCATCTATTTTATTATTATTATTTCTTTACGACAATTGCATTCTATGCCTTATTTTGTGATCATAAGTTAATGCAAGACAAGATGCTTTAACTAAAATTTGTTTTTATTAAATATAAAACTATGTTTTATTTATACAACTTTAAGTCTGTCAAATAGATTTCATGTCATTTTTAATTATTTCATAAACCTTTTCATTTTACTTGTTTTTGTTGATAACAACTAACCCAGATAATGTAATCATTTACATATTCAATTTTCCCCCAATTAAATATATTATCCTTAGGCATTACAAATTTGACAATATTGACAGCTATAATATTACAAATTTAAATTATATCAGCTGAATTAAATAAAAATAACAACTATTTGGTCACTTGAATGGCACCATTGTTTTTATCCTGCTATTTGACTACTGTTTGTTTTTACTATTTTCTTACAATCATTCTAAATTTTTCTTATTTTTTATTTTTATTTGATTGTATATTTGAAAATTACGTCAATTATATTTGTCAAGTGTTGGTGGCCGAGTGGTTAGCACAGCAATCTTACAAGCAGTTGTCCCGGGGTTCGCTTCCCGGCCGACGCTTTGACACATTAAAAAATAATAATAATAATAATAATAAAAATAATAATAATAATAATAATAATAATAATAATAATAATAATAATAATAATAATAATAATAATAATAATAATAATAATAATAATAATAATAATAATAATAATAAATATTTGTCTTATCCCTGTTCTTTAAAAAAAAGTATATATTTCATTGCAAAATTCTTGCTATGTAATTTATGATTTCTAATTTACATCTCAGTGCACAGACATATATTAAATATTTATGTGGTAATATATATATATGTTAATTACCTAGTTTTTATTTTGTCACAACATTTCAATCCTATTATAGATAAGTTCATGTTGAGTATGCATTTTTTTAATAATTTTAATGTATATTACTAATATATGAACATAATTTTTATTCAGTCTTTATATATATATATATATAACTGAAACAAACACACATGCTTATTATATACCTGTATTTATATATGTAATATATAGGGTATATGAGCACAGACTTTCACACAACCCACCACTCTCCACACTATCTCATAATATTGATACACTTGAACATATATATATATATATATATCGAAAAGATATGTATGTTCAAGTGTATCAGTGTTATGAGATAATGTGGAGAGTGGTGGGTTCGATATATATGTGTTCAAGTGTATCAGTGTTATGAGATAGTGTGGAGAGTGGTAGGTTGTGTGAAAGTCTGTGCTCATATATCCTGTATATATATATATATATATATATGTGTGTGTGTGTGTGTGTGTGTAAAATAATATTTATACAGAGTTTAAATATAAAAGTTTTAATAATCTTGTGCCAAATTTCAACATTTTCACATCATATTCATGGTCTGTCTGCTTAGAACATTAATTTTTTGCTGGTGTGAATACTATAATTTTTTTGGTTCATTACATATCCATTTTGGTAATGAAACATGCCTCTCTTATTTTGTATTTGCAATCATCTCTCTCTCTCTTCATACACATACACACACACACGCATATATATATATATATATATATATATATATATATATATATATATATATATATATATATATATATATATATATAAAGCAATTAATGTTATAGATTTTTCAAAAATAAAGCTGGAGAAAATTATAAGATGGTAAAATATTAATAAATTTAGGGCATTGAAGAAAAAATACATGAAGAAGAGAGTTTACACATTAATTTAAATTTATGTCATTACTTTTTAAGCAATTTTTATCAAATTGTTTACTATAGTAGTTCTGTATTTTTGACATTTAATTCCAAATGTCAATGCAGATACCAAAAGTGGGATAGTAACAAACTGTATAATGTGTGCATTTTTAATACCCAGTATATTCCATCTCAACTTCTATACATAGTTCACCTATAATGCAATTCTATTTTTAAAAATCACATTGTCATAAATAAAAATAATTAACAAAAATTAAATAAATTATAGTTAGTAATTTTACAATAAGTAAAGTTAATACTATATCTTTTTAACCTTTTATATTATTCATAGTAAGATAACAAATTGATATGTATATTGTATTTTATTTTCAATTTTTTTTTTGATTACATTGTTGAAATAAAATGTTTTATTTTCAACTTTCAGTCTCCAATTTTTGTATTTTTCTCTCTAGACATGAGTTCAATAAATGAAATTTGTTTTAAAAAAATTAATATTAACTTTGCAAATAAATAAAAATGACTTAGAAATAAATAAAAATAGTCAATAACAAAAAAGCTTACTTTAGCTTGTACACTATAAAAATGTTCAGGAAAAAATAAACAATGATTTTTGCAAATTTTAATATTTTTCATGTGCACTTTGACAAAACCATAACTTCAAATAATTGAAACACTCTTTTAAAAAATTAAAATTTTATTTATATAAAAAAATCAACAAAATATTAGAACATCAGTTTTAATAGCTATTGACAAGAAGTGTGTATAATATTTTTAGTTGTTGACATCAAGAAAGTTTTATTTGATTAATTTGCTCCAAAAAAAAGTTCTATAAAATTTGAAATATAAGTGGCACATATTTAAGAATGAAAATTTATTAAATTGTAAAAAATAAATAATAAAAAGATAGACTTTATATAAACATATTATTTTATTTTCATATTACAAACAAAAAGCAAAGCAGTATAAGTGTGCTAGAATTATTTCAAGTCTGCTTAACATGATTAGAACTATGTCTTATAAATTTATACTGGTTAAAAATAATTTTTCTTTGAAATTTTTTAATCTCCAATAGTTCCTGACATTTAATTATTATAATTAGAACTGGTAATTCACAAAGCTAGAAAGTCTGGGTTTAAATCTCTTCTAATCACATCTAGCATAAGTATATATACTATATTTGTATTTAAATAATATAAATTCAAACTATATTCTGCCCATCCCTCTTCTAGGTATTTAAATGGTCTTAAGGTACTACATATGAAGGATCAGAATAGCTTACAGTCAACATGTCATGACAACAAAATTGACAACCAAGGACTTTGAACATGCCAACATCAGATTTTCAATGATGTGGTAAAAATTTGGAAAGGGGAGAATATTGAAGCTTGTCCATTAAAGATTGAGGATTTGTTATCTTAATATAAACCACACACCATATATATATATCACTAGATGGAGCTTACCAATAGCTCTAAACAAGCTTTGTTTTTATAAGTGCCGAAAGAGATAGAATTCAAAATCTCTATCGTTATTTTGAATTCTATCTCTTTCGGCACTTATAAAAACAAAGCTTGTTTAGAGCTATTGATAAGCTCCATCTAGTGATCATAAAATGCAAGCTTAAAAACATGTTATGAAATTTATAACTGGTTTTAATTATTATATTTATATATATGTGGGAGATAATGATCCAGATCGACCAATGAGTGCTGATTATCTTTTTCATATTATGTGGTCATTGTATCAATTATATAAAATGAAATGGATGACTGAAGGTAACTTGAAAGTTTGAGTTCAAATCTCCTCTAATAACTCATATTGTAATTAAAAGGTTATAATTGAAAATGAAATAGAATTTTAGTCATTAATAGCTGATGTTATACCTGCATACATGCATGCTGAGTCTCCAGATAATCAGGCAAAAGATTAAAATAAAAATATTTTAGTATAGTTTTTAAAAAAAACTAAAAAACAGAATTTAAATAGTTTTTTTTTATCTTTTCTGATATATAAATGAAAAGATATGCTTTTTCTTTTAATTGGTCAAATAATTTTTTTTTACTTTTTTGAATGGACAAATAGTAATAGCTAACAGCTAAATATCTTTCTACCCTCTTTTTCCTCCCTATTTATTAACAATAGAAATACAGTAAAATTCTTTATTTTTTTGTGATGAAATAGAAAAAAATAAATATTAAATTAGAAAATTCAATTTACTTTATTAGAACAGATTACATCTGCTATTTGTTTTGTAATATTTTATCACTGCAAGGTCTAGACATTATACTGTGAATTCGAAAATTTAAATCTAGAAAATCATATTTTGTTCATTTAATTTCTAATTTTTTATTTATTTATTTTTATTTGAGTAAATGAAACTGCATATATTGTATTCATGAATGTAGGTTAGTGGTGTAAAATGAATGATTCTCAAAAGAAAATTTCATAACTTTTAAAGTGATCAATTATACATAGTCTAATCTTAGTCTTACACTTTCCACTGTACCGAACATTACACAGTGGTACAATAGTGAAATATGTAGATGAAATATATTTTTTGTAATTTTCACAGTTTATGAAGTAGACATATATAAAATTACTGTATATATTATGAAATTATTTACTAAATGTATTTAAGGCTATGTTTATGGTAATAACTCATGTTCAGTATTTAGATTTCATCTATCTTTTAAAATCATCTTTTCATATCTTTTCTCATTTTTGTACATTATCTCTTTATTTTTTGTTATTTGTTTTGTTTATCTTATTACAGTAATTTTGTAATATAGCTTTTCTTTAATTATCTGTTTTTAATATCCTTTGAATATTGTTTTATTTTTTATTTAATCTATGACTGTCAATATTGGATATTGGGGGGTAAGTATTGATATTTTTGAACTTGGGTATCAGCAAAAACTTTTAAAAATGTATGGACCACAAGTAAAATAAATATGTGACTTGAAGTTATGTTTGAAGAACAAATGATTTGATAAAATTATCTTGTATTAATTATATCATGAAATAAACTAATTTTTAATATATATATATGTAATACTCATAAAGGTCATGATTATTGAACATCCGGAAAAACGAATAAACGAGAGGTTATCCTAGAAAAACATTCATTTGATCTCATGAATTGTTATTCATTTGATGATATTTAATAATTATAGTAGTAGTGGTAGTATTTGTAATAGTATTATTAGTAGTCATAGTGATAACCACATTGCCTCAATATTTCTGATTATTTTCATCATTAAAAGCTCAGATTTTATTTAATGAATACTTACAGTTTAGTTCTCATTTATTTATCTTGTTGTTGATAGCAGCATTTGGAAATATAATGTGCACTATTATGTTCCTATTGGGGAAAAAAATATTGTAATAAAGTAGTATATTTAAAGATTAATACATAAACATTTGTACACTATTAACACATGTTCAAAACATAAAGTATGTGTATCTATATATGTGAAGATTTTCAAAGTGAAAGATGTGAATATTATTTTTAGATTTTACCCAAACTTAATTGCATTTTTTTTTTACCTGCAATATTTATTTTAATATGTTCGGCCATAAATTTTGCCTGTGAAAACACAATCAGCCTCTGTTAGGAAGTCACTTTTCTGCAATTCAGACTATTCTAGAAAATATGGATCAAAAAGTTAAAATTTTCTTTTTTTTTCTTTTTGTAAAGTGTATGATATTATACTTAAATGCTTATTTGTGTATAATAAGAGATTGTAAAAGTTCTAAATTAGAGACCACATGTGAATTGGATGGATGAGATAAGAAAGTTTACTAGAATAATGGAGGGAAGAGAAGCTATGGATTATTCTACAATTGTCTACAATTTGTCTTAGAATGCGTTGTCTGTCATCTGTGATCATCTTCTTATATGTTTCCAGTAAAATTATTAATATTTTAATTTGTTTATTATTTTCCTATTATTATTATTTGATTAAAAAATAAACATGTCATTTTAACTTCGTGTGATGATGAAATTTTTTATTAACGATGAAATTTTTAAGCTTATATTTATAAATATACATTTGTAGATTTCACGTTTTATAATTAAATATTTGTTAATAGATAAAATATTTAAAATATGAATGTGAAAACTGGCATCAACTAATGAAAATAGAAATAGTAACTAACAATTAAATAGAACTCCATCAAACTAGATGTGTTTGGATCAGGAAAGCCTGCAGCAATTTAAAAAAGCATCGAATTTTTAAGCTTCAAACAAAATAATAAAAAAAATTATTCTTGTAGTAAATGACTTAAAGAGCTCAACTTAACTAAAATCATATGTTCTTTTTTTCTGATTGTGAAATTAATATCACAACTTTTTCTGCAAAAAGTACATAATCATATGTTTGACATCTGTTTTATTTTTAAAAGCTTATAATGTAAGCTTTTCTCAAAATTGAATATTTTAATTTCTTGTGTTTTATTTTTGTTATAATTTGCAAATTTTTCTAAAAATAACTATAGAGTTTTTTTTTTATTTACTTAAAATAAAAAAGTAATGGCACATATTCCAATATTTTTTTAAAATAATAATTATTAGATTATCTGCTTGATTTATCATGTTCAGATATTACGAAATCTTTAACGTTTATCATCTGCAAGTGAAAAGTTAGCCTCTGGCATTAATTTCATTAACTTACATTCATCGTGTACTACTGAATTTCAAATCAAGTTTAATTACGTTTGTCGACCTTCTAACTCAAGATTTAAAAAAAAAAAAATCAAAGCATTTAATCAAGTCAAGGCTTCAAAACTTTACTTTAAATGCTTTTAATATGACTATATAACATTTTTATTTTTAAAATAATAAAATTATTCTATAGATATGTATTATACTGTGCATATAAAATATAATTATCATCATGTAGAGTCTAAAATTTAAAAGTGCATTTTTATTTATTTTTTTGCAACTGAAATAATAGTTGCAATATGACTCCATATAAATCTCGTGTAATTAACTATTGTCAATGGGTAGAAATTCTGATATAATGTGGGTTGTCAAATGAGTGTGATGTGCAGACTGTATAGCAAATTTATGATTAATATGATTTAAACTTCTCTTCTGGTGAAGAATGTAACATATTTCTAAAATTGCTGATGTCATGTTAATATTTATCTTTTTAACCCCAGAATATATGTTGATTATTGTTTATTTTATTGATGGAAATGCAACACTTGATTGAATGAAAACACTTGCTGACTAAGAACAACAACAACAAAAACTATCTAAGTATCTAGTTTATTTATTTATGGCATAATCATTGCTTGAATAATGATATTAGAAGGACATGATTTCTTCTTTTGAGTAAGATTTTTTTGGGTGTTGTTGTTATTTTTTTCAACTGGAAATCTGTCCAAAATAAACTCTTTGAGTCCAGAACTCACCCCTGGGTTAAAAAAAAAAAAATTCTTGTGACATTTCAAATATTTAGAAAAAAAAACCCAAACAAATATTATGTTTAGTGCTTATGGTCAGCAGATGATGTAAAACTAATTACAAGACAAAAAAAAAAAGTTCATGATATTATTTTAGGAAATTTTCATGTTTTATTAATTAAGAATGGAGAAAAATAACCCAAACCATTTCAAAATTTATTTTATAATATTCAATACACAGTTTTAATTTTACTGTTTCATAGTTGCTAAAGATTATTTTTTCAAATTGCTGATTCATTTTTATCAAATGTTGCATCCCTAAGGATATATATTCTGTAATGTAAGGGATTTTTTGCTCTTTTTATTGTGGGAGAATTTCCATTCTTGCCAGGGACCTTATTCATCACTTCTATTAATAATAGTGATGTTATTTATTAATGAATTTATATGTGATTGGTTCTCTCAGGCATCTACTTTATAGTTTGGGCATACATTCAATCTTGGGAAGCTTTACTAGAAGGATAGTAGTTTGGAGACTGTACTGCCACCATCATATGGCACTGTGACACCATCAACAACTGGCCTGAAACTTGCAAGTGATAAATTTATTTACAAAAGTGGATGAAAATTGACAAATAAAAATGCCTCAGGCAATATATTTTCAAAAAATACATCGAAAACTACAAATTATAAAAAAAAAAAAAGAAAATGCTAAAAAATTCAAATTATAAAAAAAAAATGATGAAAATACAAGAACAAGCTACCCCCCCCCTAAAATCAAAATTTCTTCACTTAAATTGACAAATAAAAATGCCTCAGGCAATATATGTACAACACATACATCAAAAACTACAAATTATAAAAAAAAAAACCAAGAAAATGCTAAAAAATTCAAATTATAAAAAAAAAAACGATGAAAATATGAGAAAGAGCTACCCCCCCCCCTAAAATCTGAAAATCCACAAAGAAGTATGGCAGACAAAGAGCAGGAAATACTAAAACATCAAATTATTTACCTTCAACATAAATATGCATCTAAGATCATATTGAAAAGCAATTAATTGTTCTCTGGCTTTCAAATTATTGCATATCTAAATTTAGCAATAATATTTAAATAATCAAAAAGCAATACACAAAAAATAATTACCAAACCCTTCCCCAACTAAGAAACATGGTGGAGAGAGAGCGGGAAATCCAAAAACATCAAATTATTTATCTTTCAACATTTGTAAATATGAATTTACGATCATAATCAAAAGCAATTAATTGTTCTCTGGCTTTCAAATTATGGCATATCTAAATTCAGCAATAATATATAAATAATTAAAAAGCAATACACAAAAAATAATTATCAAAGTCCTTCCAATCATTTGTAGTAGGCACTTGAATGTGTTCAGCATAAAAATCCATTAAGAACATTATTTTGATTTAGAGTTCACATTTTAAATAGTAACAGAAGATTGAGTAATGGTGGTTATTTGGTCTAAAAAAATACAGCAAAGTTGTCAGAAATTTTGAAGCTCTTAACACACTTGAATAGTAACAGAAGATTAAGTAATGGTGATTATTTGGTCTAAAAAAATACAGCAAAGTTGTCAGAAATTTTGAAGCTCTTAACACACTTGAATAGTAACAGAAGATTAAGTAATGGTGATTATTTTGTTTAAAAAAATACAGCAAAGATGTCAGAAATTTTGAAGCTCTTAACACACTTGAATAGTTAACAGAAGATTAAGTAACGATGGTTATTTTGTTTAAAAAATGCAGCAAAGATGTCAGAAATTTTGAAGCATTTTGGAACAGATTTTAACACAAATAGTAAGAGAAGATTAGGTAACAGTGGTTACAGCAAAGATGGCAGAAATTAACACATTATAATTTAGAAATTTAGATTGATGGTATATTAATCGCTTGCAATATTGCATCGAATAGATCTTCACCATCATACAATTGTTGCCACATAAATTCATCTAAGTAGGAAATCAAGATAACATTGAGCAGTCCCCCTCTCTCATTTATTGTGACATTTTAAAAGCCTCCAAAGTCTTTCTAAATTTTGGGTATGGGCCCCAATAGTAGGATCGAAAAAATTATACAAATGATTCACCCTGAAATGTTGGAAACCTGCAGCATTCAATACATCCATTTTGTAGGCCTTCCAGCAGTCAGTATATATGGTGGATTCTGGTGCTACATGTTCTTTAATGGCATCTAGAAGAACAGATGCTGTTTGATCTGGAATAGCAACAATTAAACACTCTTTTGTTTCTCTACATAAACCACCAAATAACCACTGCTGTGGAAGAATTCTTCCCTGTTGATTTTTACATTTACTAAATAAAGTTTTGTCGACCTCTACAATTTTTCCTGGGCCTCCAATTTTGTAGGATAGGCAAGAGAGCAGACTTTATTTACATGCTTCTCTTAAATATTGCTTCCACACAATGACAGCATTCCTGTTCAAATCCAAATCATTTTTTCCCTATAGCATGGTCAATTGGTTTTTGCTCCAATAATAAATGATTCAGATGGACATGACAAATGACAATTTACAGCCTTCCAACCAGGTTCTTTTCTGAAGTGCTATGCAACATTGACATGTCTTAATGTTGCACTTCCATTGTGCCTTGCATTCACATAAAGCTTCATTTCATGGCCATTAATACAAACTCTTTGAGAAGGCAGAACACTTTTACTTTGGAGGAACTCCACTGCTTCAAGTTCTGTCTTTGGTAGATCCCAAACTTTTCATCATTTTGAGTAAAATAAATGAATATCACAGAAAATATGACACTTAAATTTCAGCTGCTACTGATATTTTAATGTGAGATTTTGAAATCTTACCTCAAAGTTTGTGCATATTTAATGTTGTATTCTTCGGCATCAGAAAATAATCCTTATTAACCCTGTCAAAAATAAAAATTATCCCAACAACTTGTATTGCTAGCAGTACAAAATAATTAACACATCATAATAGAACTAAGCAGGTATTTCAAAAGTCTACTTTAGTTACACTTTGATTAAATTTGTTAGCTTTGGAAATTACTTTTTCATGTAAAATGTCTATTATGTCATATTCATTTTGAAAGTACAAACTGTGATTTAATATATTATGGTGCGATTATATTTAATTTGTATATGTATATGGATTTAATTCAGCATTTTCCTAATAATCTCTTATAGCATAGAATTTATTTTTATAATCCAAGATGGAATGTTTAACTTTTTGTATATCGATTTTAAAAATACAACTTTAGAAAATTTCTTCTTGTGCAAATATACTGAACAAAATAACGTAAAGTTTTACAACTATGTCCATTAACTTAACCCAAATAAGTTATATTAAAGAAATAAAATTAAAATAAATAATAGCTGTAAAATTTTAAAAATAATTTATTTTAATATTGTGAAACAGAAAGTTGAGAATCTATTGAAGTTTAACACTCTAATATAAATTAATATTATGTTAATAAACAATAGGAACTGATTTTTTTAATATATATTGAAACAGTATATTCCTGCCCTCATATCTGTTTCACCTATTTGCCCCCACAGTAACATCTATGTAAGTTTAAACACTCTCTAGTGCATGTATATATGTATCCACACAGTTATATAAGTTTCCACACAGTTATATATGCATTTACACAGTTATATATGTATTTACACAGTTATATAAGTATTGTCATACATACATGTATATATAAATGACTGTAATATTAATGTTTGTATATATATTGCAGCATTTCTATTTTTTTTAATAAATAATATTTTGTATAAAATCTATTTTATTTAGAGAATGTACAGTTTAAATATTTGCTAAATAATCTTTAGCAAGTTTTATTTAGATGAATTGTGAATTACATGTGAAATTCACAGAATTGTGTTAAGACAATTTAGAGTAATTCTCAAGTTGGATCGAATGGTTTCTGAGCTATAACCATTTGTTTTCAAACTCATTACAATGGTAATGAATCACTTTTTCAGATCGAAGCCAGTAAAAGTATGGGCAATAAAAAAAAGATTAGAATCAAAGAAACCAACTATGAGCTATAAAATCTAGAGGAGGGGGGGTTGAATTCTGAGTTAAAATAGATAGCCAGCTGGTTTTGATTTGAGAAATATAAATAAGGCAGATTTCTTAGGCTTAGGGGTGTTTTTTAGCTTGTCTTTCCTATCAAGTGTTGTGAAATCTGAGACCGAAAAATGGCTGAGTAGAATAAAATATTTGCTGTCTCTCTGAGCAGAGATGGTGCTCTCCATTAATTCAGCATATCTATGGACAAATTTTCCAGCAACCTGCATGAGAGGAAAATATGAAGAAATTGAAAACCTACCTGAAAAGAAATGCCACTGAAATTATGTGTCAAGTCCACCAAGAAGACAATGTTAGTAATTTTAAAAGACTGCAGCATATAAATTTAATCTATAAACTCTAAGCTAGCTTATACACTTTAAAGAATGTTCTATCTAAATTCTCAAAGCTTTTTAATTTAATTCAATTGTAAAAGAAACTCTGTAAACTTGTGTAAATTTATATATATTGTAAAAATCATTTCTGGTCAACTGCTCTTTTAAAATCTATAACTTACTTTCAAGTCACAAAAAAAAAATCAATTTTTTATTTAATCGTGTGAACTGCCTGAAATCTTTTATAAATAAAGACTTTACTTTTTGTAATCATTAGATGTCTGTAACCTGTTATCTTAAATTCCTACAAATTGCAGTCTCACCTAACTTTAATGTTTTAATATTTTATTTAAATTTATTCTATGTTTAATATATGATAATATGCTCAACGTTTGAAACAGTGAAACTTAATTAATTAATTTATAAAGGAGATAATTATAATCTCCACTTTAAACATTTTAAAGGCACTATTTAGTCTATTGAATCACTGTTTCAAAATTATAATATTGATAATAAACTATCGCTAACCACTCATTGTTATCATGATTATATATATATTATAAAATTGTAATATTTTGCAAGGTTTGCTTAGCCGGTTTTATATATTATAACTTTTAATATCTATTAGTTAGAAGGGGATATACTGGCTAGAGATGATAAAGTATATTTGCTAATGTTTATATTAAATCCAATCAAATATACCTCCCCTCCCTAATTATGAATATGTATATGCAGATTCAGGATCTTAACTAGATTATTTATTATATAGTTTAAGTCCCTTTTATTAGCATAATTATAATGCTAGTTTAAGAACTGGGTTGAATTAGTTTGACAGATAGAAGCTATCTGTTTTAGGTGCACTTAATTAATTATACACATACTTATTGCTCTATATTGTGTGCATTGTGGGTGTGTTTTTATATATTATACTTATATGTGTTTACATTTTTCTGCACCTTTTAAATGGGGACATGGTTACATGCTGCCCCATTATTTAGTTTGGGTTATGGCTATCTTTATTAGAACTGGAGCAGAGTTTTCCTAAAGCCAATCCAAGTTCCTGAACTTATATGTTCATATATAAATAGCAGCAAACCGTTGGTCTCAGAGCAAACCAAGCATTTTCTGCTGAAGCTCTTGCATAATCACTCACTCACCAT
The DNA here is from genome assembly GCA_028023455.1 of Epiperipatus broadwayi. Lineage (NCBI taxonomy): Eukaryota > Metazoa > Onychophora > Udeonychophora > Euonychophora > Peripatidae > Epiperipatus > Epiperipatus broadwayi. The sequence goes on from JAQFVV010000015.1 coordinate 7,314,206, forward strand.
GCAAGCTTACTCTAATATTTATATAGTGCCATAGCATATATATGTGAATCTAAAGGTAACCAATTCTTTTCCCCCTATTAATTAATTATTCAGCTTTAGACTGAAGTTGAATCTGGGTTATCAGGTTGAATCTGCATGATATTGAGCTTATTTAGTTGCTCACTTTATTAATATATATAACAGTCACCTTAGAGCTGTCTGTACTCATCATCTCTACTAAGCTATCAGCTTATAACTTAAGCAAACCAAAATCATAGGATGGGCATGTTAAATGATTGGGCATGTTAAATGATTAGGCATGACTTATGCACCACATATACATATGTATTTTAATATATTAAAATGGAACAGATGTACTGATAACAGTCCCATCCATTATAAAATACCTGCCTGTATTGGATACCTTATTGAATCTTGTACAATCCTTGCCATTGTGACATTTTCTTTATATCTTTGTTATTGTTTTAATAAATCTTTTAAAATATAAACTGTTGCATATCTTTCTTGCTCAGTTCTAGTTCAAGCCAGTCCACAGTATCTTGTCCAATCCCCAGTATATTATTCAATTTCACAGTCCATTATACCAATTTCTTTATGATTTTATATGCTATATGTATATCTATTTAGTTAAGATTAATAGATTGTTAAGTGCTGTATATCACCCATCTAGTTAAGTCAGTAGTAACCTTAAGTCTCATGTTTCTCCCTGCCCTATGCTGGCCCATGGTTAAATGAAGACTGAGCGTAACCCCAGAGATGTCAATCATAAGATGTTAAATTTGGAGCACTGGCAAATGAGTTGAAGTTTGGTCAGATTAGAGGTCTCAATCACCTCACTCCGGTCAGCTTTGGTATTTTGCTTGGACTCGAGATTTTGTTGTATGAGTGTACAAATCTGACCATTACTATATATATATATTTAGCAAATGAAATACTATCTATCTTATAAAAAAGAGTGAGAAAATTTTTTATTAGCACTTATTAATGCTATGAATATTTTTATAAGAAAATAATATTTTTAAATTTATTGTAAATTAATTATATTTTAACTATATCAGATAACTATATTATGATGTCTAGTTTTATGGGACTGTCTGAGAAAGACTGAGTTAAGTAATAAAAAAGGAAGAAAAAAAATTAATGGAATACTATTGCTATTTTTTAAATAAATAAAAAAAAATCATGAAACCTTTAAGATATTATTCTGGATTTCCAGGAGTTCATGGCTCTTTGTTAGAAAGAAATATCTTTTAGTAACATACTTTAATAGAAACAAATTATTTGTGATTTGTTCAGTGATAATGTCAAAAGTTATTTTAATTAAAACTCTTTAAATGTGGATTGTTATTGAATGTTCTGAAACTATCATACTAAAATTTTTTCCTATGCTATTATCAAAGTCAGAAAGACTTCTGATATTAAAATAAAATCTATATAATGCATTTATTGAGCTCAGATGCTTTGCATATTTATTTATGACTAATACCAAAAAAAAAAAAATCTTTAAATCTCTAATGATGAAAATTGCAATATCATTATAAATTTTAAATTCTTGTCAGACATTTATGAAATGGACTCCATGTAATCAGAAATATATATATTTGCCATTATTAATGCAAAAGTCTGATAATCAGATTTTTTTTTTTTTGCTTTTAATTATTTTTATTGATATAAAGTATTGTAAAGTGATATCATGTCCAATTATAGAAATATCATTCTACCAATTCACAATATTTTTAACATAATGTATAAGTAATTTGATACTTTTTCCATATGAAAGATTGATATGATGTTTTTCTAAGTGTGATTGGATATTGTTAGACTTATCCTATATTCATACTACTCATTATAGATCAATAATTAAGAAAAAATTAAATAAAATTAAAGGAAAGTAAAAAAAAAACAATGAAGATACAGAGTACAGTATTGTAATAGATTGTTGAAAATGTTAGTTGAAAACTCAGATTAATACAATTTTATACCGTTATGATAATTGGATTTAATTGTTTGAAATTATTAATAAATAAATAACTGTTCTATCTCCAATATTGTTTGTTTCAGTCTTTTCCCCAAAACATTTCTTATGAATTGTTACATTGTTTAATACAATTTATTTTTAATAAAGTTATCAAGAAATGTTATAAAGAATGTCATATATATATAAGCCTAGTTTTTTTTAACTATATGAAATTTTTTGTAATTGTTAGATTTAGAATGCATCATAGATACTTTATATATGTTACATATTTTTTAAGAACAAAAGGAAATTTGAGTTTCATTTTTATTAAAGATTCATTAAATTTAATGAAAACTTACTTTATTATTCTTATTAATAGTAATATTAGTAGTACTATTCAGTGATACCAGATATATTTTGAAATTTAAATATTTCTTGGGATACTTTACATAAATTTATCAATAACTCATTATTAGCAAATTCAGAATAAGATGAATTTTTTTCTTCAAGTCAAAAATGCATGTTACTTTCAGTTACCCCATCCACCTCTAGATCAGTTTCATCTTATTTTTATGATGAATACTAATAAAACTATCACTTACTTTAAAGACCATCAACTATAGATTTCATATCAGTAAAATATAATTAATGAGCTATTTATTATATACTAATAAAATGATTCTCTTCAATTTTTTACTTAGTCTGAAGTTTTAATTTAATAAATTCCACTTTTTTTTTTAATTTTTGAAATATAAAAAATATAATAATAACTTTTTTTAAGTATTATTTTAATTGAACTAAGCATTTTTATTCACTTGATCATTCCTTATCTCCACTTTAGAATGGTACAATTCAAATAGTACTGCAACCTTCAATGTCCTGTTTTTTGTTAATTGGATTTCTTTTAACAATATTTTACACTTTATCTATGTAAAAAATTTTTTATTATTATTAATATATTCAAAGTAATTGCAGTTGTCTTAAATCTAAAATTTGGGTGTTTGTAAATTTTAAGTCAGTAACATGAATAGATGGATGAAAGTAAAATGTGGTCATTAAATGAATAAAGTACAAAATAATGGCCTCTGTTGGAAGAATATCAAGTATCTAAAAACTTTTCTTTGTATTCTGTGTGCACTAATATCTAGTGTTTGTGAAATATTCAGTGTTTATAGTATTGTAAGCTAAAGAATTATTTGATGCTCATTTTTGATATTTCTTATTTATTATCAGTTTTAAGTAATAAATTTATTGGAAGAGCAATCAGTTATTATACTAAATTATTAAAGTTGTAATTATAAATTTATTAAACGCTCACTATTATTTCAGTAATAGTTTTAAAAAGGCCGTAAACCTTAGCAATGAGCGTCTGAAAAAATCGTCACTAGGGACCTCTGTAGGTCTTTAAAACACATTTTAGCATAAGCATGTGTTTTAAAGACCTACAGAGGTCCCTAGTGACGATTTTTTCAGACGCTCATTGCTAAGGTTTACAGCCTTGTTAAAACTATTACTAAATTATTAAGGAAGAGCAATCAGTTATTATGCTAAATTATTAATTTTTATTATTTCAGTAATAATAATTTGCAAATTCTTTTATTTGATATCAATATTTCTTTTTTTTTTTTACTCCAAAGATAATTCTATAAGCATGATTAAGGAATGGATATAAAATAATTGTATTAGACACATTCATAGATTAGTTTCTCATATAAAATGAACCACATAGTTGATTATTTTTGCTTAGTGTTGTGAATTTGATAATGAGATAACAGAAAATAAAGTATTATTATCAAATGTAGATTAAATGTAAGAAAGAAAAGTTATAATGGTAGTATTTTAATTTGTATAATGTTGTTGAATCATTTTACTGTTTCAATAGATCATTTATATTATTTTTGAGGTAATAGAGTTGGGGTGGTGGGATATAAATGGTAGCTTCCTGGTTGTTTTGATATATTGATTACATTTTCTAAAAATTTTGAAAATCTTCATATTCTAAAATAAAACTATTGAATTTGAATACTTCTTTTAAAAAAATAGCATAGATGCATGTAATACAATTTAGAGTAATCACCATAATCAATAAAGCAAGACATATATTGTGTGACTTTGCTTTTTAAGCTTGTATTACAGAAATGTAATATAGGGAGCATATCAATAGCTCTAACAAGCTTTTATTGATAAGTGCTGAAGAGAAAACCTATAAAATCTCTTAGAGTTACAGTCATATTTTAACCAAGTCAGTTATTTAAGACTTATCTGCATATTATTATTTGATATAGATCAGTTAACTTCCGTCATATTGAAATTATCAAAAAGATTTGCATTTGTCTTTTTTTTTTCATAATTTTATATGATTTCTTTTTGTTGCTGAAATTAAAAAACAAATGTTTAAATAACTTTATAATTTACAAATATTAAATTGATAAAAAATCAAGTCAGATGACCTAATTTTAATAAAGCTCCTATTTACAAATGTTATATATAGAGTAAGTTAAAAACAAACTCTTATGAAGCTTCAAAAATACCCTCAACCTCAGACCACGGTTTCTGCCTCTAGCGTCATCAGTGAGGTGCTAGGGAATAAAAATACTAGAACTAGTCCAGCATTTTATCAATGCCTAACTATTGAGAAGAAAATCTGAAACTTTCAGACATTTAAATGTCCAAAAATCCAGCTATCTAACTCAAATAGCAGTATGGGACTGAAACTAAGTTCAGATCCACCATATATTAATAGCTCTAGCAATATAAAATCGCCAAAGCATTAATAGCAAAAAACTAAAATTAAATTGATAAAAAATCAAGTCAGATGACCTAATTTTAATAAAGCTTCATAAGAGTTTGTTTTTAACTTACTCTATATATAACATTTGTAAATAGGAGCTTTATTAAAATTAGGTCATCTGACTTGATTTTTTATCAATTTAATTTTAGTTTTTTGCTATTAATGCTTTGGCGATTTTATATTGCTAGAGCTATTAATATATGGTGGATCTGAACTTAGTTTCAGTCCCATACTGCTATTTGAGTTAGATAGCTGGATTTTTGGACATTTAAATGTCTGAAAGTTTCAGATTTTCTTCTCAATAGTTAGGCATTGATAAAATGCTGGACTAGTTCTAGTATTTTTATTCCCTAGCACCTCACTGATGACGCTAGAGGCAGAAACTGCGGTCTGAGGTTGAGGGTATTTTTGAAGCTTCATAAGAGTTTGTTTTTAACTTACTCTATATATAACATTTACAAATATTATAAATCATTTTCATTTAAATACAACAGGTATTAAGCTTTTATCTATTATCAATTTCTCATTTTTGGTAATATTACATTTATATTAGAAAAAACATGTTGCCTATTTTAACCACAAGCAAAAATATTGCATGGAGGAAGATCCTCTACTAATAACTGTTAGGCTATTTTCTATGTTATTCATATCTGGATTTTGAATAAAAATTTTCTCAATTTGTTTTCTTTCTGTTCATTATTATTATTATTATTTTAATGAGAGGTAAGAAAAAAATCTAATGTAAATTTCTTTTAGATTAAACATTGATGTATATAGAAGACAGAAATTTTATTTTAAAAGATAAACCAGAATAAATCAATTGCCCTTTAATTTCCTTTGTAAAACTGATTCTCGTTTCTTATTTAAATTTTTTGCAATCCATTCAATTTTATATTATAAATTCCAAGTATCCAATTTATTGTTAAATTTTACCATCTAAATGGACTTTTGTTTAAAACTTTTCTTGGAATCTTTTTCTCAGTCTGGGTAATCATTCATTAATTATATAGAATTTTGAGTAGTTTTCTTTTAGATACATAATTCTTTATTCATTATTACTATTATACATCAAACATAATATTTAATATTTTAAAAATATCTGTTGATAAACATTTGTAATTCATATAAAGATATTAAATAAATAGAAAAGTCAAGAGACTAATTTAATATTTTATGCCTTTGTAATATTGAACTGTAATAAAAATAGTTATTTTAATTATAATGGTTTATTATTTTATAAATTAACTAATATATAGATTTACATCATGGTCAAATCAAAATAATATTATTAATTATTCTTTGAATTTCTGATATAATCTCAGTAATATTTAAAGAATTTTAAAGTTTAATATTAAATACTTCCTACTTTTTTAGTCCAATTTTAATATATAAACTATAGTTTAAATCAAAAGCAAAGGTAAAATAGCTTTTACACTTTTTAATAATCTTCCTCAAATAGAAACAGTGAAGAGACACCAATTTATCAAAAGGTAAGGGGCTTTAATGGGTTTTCGGCCTTGTTTCCTTCCAGTATTTGAAATGGCTCTTGTTTAGTTATAGTCTGTGTGGAACCTGAAAAATGTCTAAGTTTTATCCTGCCCAGGTTAACTAACTAATCGCTACTCTTCAAGGCGTTTTTTCAATAAAGGATAAAGTGAATATTTAAAATAGAACTTGGTAAACAAACAAATAAAAAGAAATTGTTATAAAATATAATATTACTTATTCAAAATAATATTTTTTTAAAAAAAATCAAAATTAATATTTTATATTAAAGAATAGTCATTCTTATTCATCTGAGTGATAATAAATGTCAAATTAATACAAAATCAAAATTCAGTATTAAAAAATAGTTACCAACTTTTATCAAGGTAAATTTTATTATTTTATGTTTTAAAATTATTTAGTAATAATAAAGTGGTGAAGTGTTGAGATTATTTGATGTTTGTTTGTTGTTTTTTTTGTTTGTTTTTTTTTAAACTGATTTCATTTAATCACTTTTATTTATTTTAGACTTATTCTGGTCTGTTCTGCGTAGCCATCAATCCTTACAAACGTTTTCCAATCTATAATCCCGTCGTCGTAGAAATCTTTAAAGGCAAAAGACGCACTGAAGTCCCACCACACATCTTCGCTATCTCCGACGGCGCCTACTGTGATATGTTACAAGGTAAATTGTATCAAAATGTTAATTATTAGATGTATTTATTAGTGTTGAGAGAATTAATGTTTTTGGAGAAAATACGTTTGTTAAGAAAATAGAGGGCTTTCTTATGCAAATATGTCATTTATTGATTTTTAATCATACCTATGTATGATTAAATAGCTTTTAATTTATTAAAGCAAATTTAGATAATTATTTGAAAAAAATCACTTTATTTAAAAAATGAATTTTTTTTTTTTTAAAAAGAGATATATTTTTTTTTTTACATTTTTTTTTTTTATAGATTCCATTTTTAAATATTTTAGTATGCTAAATTATTTTAAAGAAGCATTTTTTTTTTTAGCATTTGCCTTCACGAGATGTTAAAGTATATAATATAAAAATTTCGTAGGAAAACAAAAAAAAAATTAATTATATATGTTGAAGAGTTGAATAAAAAACAAAAAAGCTTGATATATGGCACTTGTCATTTGGCAGCTAATTAAGATTATTTATTTATATATATTTTTGGAGCAATAGAAAATCGTGAAATACGTGGCGCAAACAAATCTTACTTCACATAGTTAAGACTAATGATATACTAAAATAAACAAGTCATACTTTCAAATAAAAACTATCAAAAAAAATCTCAAAAAGTGATTGTTTTTTTTTTTTGTTTACCCTGAGTAGATAGAATCCAATGTGCGAATTTAACTGTTTATTAAAATGGTAAAATCAAGCCAGTCGATTGAACTTTTGTACTCAACTTTACATTTTAGTAATTCAGCATCATTTTACCTAGGGTAAATGAGATATAACAAATAAATTATCAATGTCTTTATGTAAAGAGATTATTGGGTGTTTTTTTTAATATTATATGTATTCATATATTTGAACACATTAGCACATAGATTTATATATTTATATTTTGTGAGTATGCTCATTAATGTGCAAAACTAATATAAAATATACTGAATAAACTGCTATTAAAACTTAGCTGTGCCATTAATGGCTTTTTCCCATAACTTTTCTCTAACCTTGGTATACTGTAAATATATATATATATAAAATATGCATCTATTAAATATTCAGTTTAATTCTTGCACAGTTTTTTTGTCTATATATTTTTATCTTTTACAACTATTTTTCTTTCTCTTTTTTTGACATTATGAACCAAAGTTTTTTTTTTATTACTATTCAAGATTGCTTTTTTCCTTATTTTAGTTATCTCAATCGTTGATAGTATTACTTGCATCTTCTATTCCACAAAAATGTCCCATTTTTTAATTATACTAATTACTTTATTTGTTTTATTTCATTAATTTAATTTTTATTTTTTGAGTGCTCTGAGAGGGGAAGAGCATTTCAATTATTCTCATTCTGCTAATATATCTTTTATTTATTTTCCATATATCAATTCTATATAAAATTTTACTTAGGTGAATCAATTTTTATACTTTTTGTTTAATTAGAATATATAAGACAGAATTAATATCTTATCAATTATTTTTTTGCTATTGCCAACTTCCTATTTGAAGTTCCATTTTTTACAAAAATAACTCAAGATTTATATATGTTTTATTTTTTTCTCCATCAATAAATAGTTCAACTTAATTATTTTTTAAATATTAGACTTTTTTAATTCTTTTTTTTAACATTCTTGAAATTTGTAATAAAAATATGAACTCAGACTATTTATTTTTTCATAAGCTTTAAAAGAGTTGAGAAAATTAATAACTTTGCAGCAATTTTTATTCGTATTAATACTTAAAATATTGTAAAATCATTCTTGTTTTAGCACAAATATCTTTGTGCATTGATATTTATCATTTAAAATATTTTTCAGTAGCATATTTCTTGTAAATTATTATATATCTTCTTCAGATCAATAAATACCTATATATACAATATGCATCTATTAAATATTCAGTTTAATTCTTGCACATACTTCCCTGCGGAATTCTACTCCTAATCTTGCACTGAGCATGAAGTGATCAAGATTTAACAGGGAAAGAAATGGATACGCATATATATAAACATTTAAAATTGAGGAATAAAATTTATTATTTTAGATTGGTTATTAATTTTTTAAATTTAAATTATTATTTTAAAACGGTCTGCACAGATGGACATTTTATAAAAGTTGGTTTTATACTGTTGAGTATAGATTGGCTACACAGATTCGTTTGAAAAAGAAAATATTCTATAGCCCTTATTTAACCTTAAACCAAAAGTTCGCAGTCAAACTAATGCCAATCCGTCTGATACATCGATGTATTCAATGCAGCATGAATACGACAGCACAGTTACCATACTGTCAGGAATACCCATCTGAACAGCATGGTTATATAGTGAAAATTGTCTCTCATCCAGTACAGGAATGTTACATCTGTCTGGCAAGAAAAACAATAAAATAAACAGAAAACTCCATAGGAAGGGATTGCGGTCCTTTTTGCCATCTTACTATCCCATTCCATAGGCTAAAGGGGTGATCCAAAAAGCAGGGAATATATCTGCTTCCGATGGTCAGTATGAAATGGGACTTATTTTGCTCAAATGTGGCATATAATGTGATCCTGCATGTAGCGGATCTTCATACTACATTTACTAATTAAACCAATATATCCAATACATTAACCCAATTTAACCATGAAACAACTAACCCAAGATTAATCCTCCCTTAAACTAACAAACTTAATGAATCTATATAGCCATCCACACCCAACTTAAATTTAAATACAGTCAAATAATTTAATTAACACATAACAAAAACAAAAAAAAGAAGAAATGGAAATGATTAATTAAACATATGCAGCAAAAAAAATATTAATAACTGATTTTAAATTCTTTAGGTCAGATGAGAGTTTTTATTTTCAATTACTCATTGCAAATTTAGAAAAAGTTTCTATTAGATAAGCAAAAAAAAAATATACTTTCGGGATTCTGCAGATGTAGAGGTCCATCTTCATGATCACATAGTAGATTGTTTGTATTTTTTTTCTTTTACAATGAAGCCGTTACTTGCTGTTACTTTTGGTTCATAACTGTCACAGGGAGGCCTCAGCTGGTTGTCAAGAAATTAAATCTATTGCAGATTCCTACATCATGAAATCTGCAATACAGCTACAGTTTATATATAGCTTAATAGTCAGCATCTCAGACAATATAACATATTATTAAAATATCTGCCAGAAATAAAAATCTACAATATTTTTTCATATCATTAAAAGCTGCTTTTTGATTTGTGGTAATATGTTGGACTATTTCCATCATCTATCAGAAAATGTTGAATGTATAGAAAATTTAAACATTATTTAAACTTTTCAAATACAAACAATTTGTTAGTAATAACACACAAATAGACAATACAGTTTAATAATGACACAATGTTTCAAACACTAAACATGAAATTATACTAGCATTATGGAATAGAGCAAATGAAGTTATTTTGGAAACCAGTGATTTAGAAAATGAAAAGATTCACGCAGAACATCTATCAGCAGTCATCAAGAAAATCTTTAATAGACAACAAAAAGAGACACCAAAAGAAAAAGCAATTATTGGTACTGTAATGGCAAAAAAATTTTAAAAAATCTGCAATCAGTATAATATTAGAATAGTTTTTCAAAGCCATACCACACTTCAAGAAATTTTTACTTTTATCAAGCCTAAACTGGAGATGCTGATGAATAAAAACTGCATTTATGAAATACCATGTGAATGTGGGAAGAAGTATATTGGTGAGACCTGTTATTCTGTTGAACAGTGATTGAAAGAACACAAACTAATGGTTAAAAGTGAAAAAACAGATGTATCTATAGTAGCAGACCATATATGTACTAATGACCATATGTTTAATTGGAAAAATACAAAAATATTGGATAGAGAGAAAACAGTGTAATGAAGAAAATGTCAAGGAATCTTCTAATATCACAATGGTAAATTATCCTATAAGTCATCCCAGTGTGGTAATACATAATGTATGAAAGCCTCTAATTAATCTTGCTCTTAGAAAATAATAATAATAATAATAAATTTAAAAACTCATGAGGATTTGAACAAAAAAAAATGAAAGATTTGGGAGGATTTGAATCAACCCTCATATATAAATATATGAAATTTCTACTATCTGTTGCCTTTAACAAAATATCTCAAATAGTTAGTGTTTGCCTTAAATTTGATATTCAAGAATTCAAAAGTATGAGTTCAACTCCTATGCTTATACTGTCACTGGTCATACCAGAAACATTTGAAGAAGTGTGGTGAATAATATTACTTGAAAAGTTGTGTCATTACTAACCTGTGTAGCCATTTTGGTGTTATTAGTAACACATTTATATTTGAAAAGTTTAAATAAAGTTTAAAATTTTTTATATATTCAACATTTACTGATAGATGATGGAAATAGTTCAACATATTATCACACCTGATATTACAAACCTTCAGACAAATACTGCTTTTTGTTTAGTTTTTTCAATGATACTCTAATATGTTCAATAAATTCATCATGTTGCAACTCACAACAACTTGACAATTTTGGTTTTTAGTTTCCTTTCTTTAAATATTAGTATAATATAGAGTAATTTAATTTGTCTATATGTACATATTGTATTTTATTAAAAAAAATTATTATCAATTTCAGTTTTTTTTTATATATTTTTCAATTCTTTTCAATTTTGCAACTTTTCATAAGTTATTTAAATATCAATATTTCTAAATTTACATGTTATATTTTTCAGACATTTCTCTTTATCCATATTAAATAGTTTTTGAAAATACATCATCCATTAATTCAATAATATTAATCACAATCTTGTATTGAATTTCTGTTGAGATCTTTTTTAATATAAATCCTGCTCTTATGCTTTTTTCAATTTCATCTGACAATTTATAGTTGCACAAATCTTCTTCCAAGCCTTATTTCTCCCATTTCTTAAGGTTTTTTTGTCTGTTTTTTTTATTTTCTCAACATGATGTATTTGTTTTTCTCTATTTGAAATTTATGTATTTGTGAAAGTTCTCTCTCCCCTCTTATACATCTTATTGTTTTATTTTGCAGACTATTGCTTGTTCATTTCTTTTATTATAATTTTTTTTTGATTTAGAATTTCTTTTTATATTTTTCTTATTCTTTTTGTGTGTTAAAATATATACTTTTTGTGCACTTTTCTCCTATAAATAATTCATTTTTACATTTATTCTGTAAACATTTCTCATTCTCATATTTTAATCCTTCAAAATATCAACATTGTACATTTCTTTTTGATGTTTTTCTATTTATATTTTAGTGTTGTTTTTTTTTTTATTACTATAAACAATTTTCTACATGTATTTGCAAAAATTTGTTTGCTTGTATTGTCAGTATCTAAAAGTTTTTCATCCTCAATAAATAATGGTTTTATTTTATATTTTTGTACTTTTAACACTAAACTCTATCATTTCTCATGTTCAAAATTATATGAATTCTAGAGTTTGATGTAAATCTGCTTGATATTATGAGCTTATTTGATGTTTTTGTAATCTATAATAGCTATTTTAAATTCTTCTATCCCATAAAGTTATGAATATCTTTTAAAAAACATATCTGTAATTCAAATATTTTTTAGTCATTTTTTATTCTATTTTTTTTCATCAAACTTATCTATTACAATACATTCATCTTTCTTCCTCATTCATGAGTTTTTATTTTCCAGTATGATGAAGTTTTCAGAATGATTTTTTTTCTCATTAATTTATCTTTAAAAAGTATGCCACTGTAATTCAGATATCTATAAATCACTCTTCATTTTCATTCAGCACTTATTCACCAAATTTATCTACCATAATTTTACACTTTTGGCTCATTCTGCAGATGGGAATATGTTTCATATTCTTATATATTTATGCTTTATTTCTTATAGCATTACAATGTTTATACTACATATGACATTAAAGTGTATTCTATACATTTTAGCAACGAAAATCATTTTCTTATTTTAATTTCTAATTTGTTATTCATGAGTTAAATATTTTAAAGTAAATTGTTAAGTTTTTAAGCATTTATTCTTTTTTAATAAGTGAGGAGTTGGTCCAATTGATAGAACTAATTATCTGGTCAGTAGATAATAATTCATAAAACATTAAGCTCAATATGATTATTTTGCATTACATTTTTTGATTATAGAGATAAAAATATTTTTTTAATAAATACTTTATTTTACGCACACATACTCACATACTTATGTGTACCTATATGTATGAAAGCCATTTATGTATATTACATGTAACATATCTTATACTGCAATCCTTATATTTTGTATAATTAAATTAACGTAATGAATCCTTGGTGTAAGAAAACTGTTGATTTATAAAATTGCAGTTACTCCTAAATAATTTGTTTCATTGAAAGAAGTCACCAGCCAACTTGGTTGCTATAAAACTTGCATTTATTGAATAATTTAATTGTTTATTTTAGAATGTGAAAGATATTATAAACACATATTTATATATTTTACAAACTATTGATACACATTTCATTTTTACAATAAAATAACATTTTAATTCCATTGCAACATTTTACAGATATTCTAGTAAAAATAATAGGGTGATTAATTTATTATCACAAATTTTAACTGTGATATATCCTATATTGAAGCTTCTATTATATATATATATATATATATATATATATATATATATATATATGTATATATACAGTCAAGTTGCAATCTTTAAGTGTCCATATATATTCAATGGACCATTAGTAAGAATGGATTTTTATTCTTGCTATTAAAAGGTGAGAAGGTTGCCTTGACAGCAGTGAAAAATATTGACTACTATCTATACTGTGAAGGTTTAGGTGTTTACTAGTTGGTATCTAATTATATATATATTATGAAGCATGTTTTTTGGAATAATCATGTTTAATATAATAAAATAAACTTAATATTGATGTTTTGATAAGATAACCTCTATCCTCAGCTAGGTAAAAAAATATAATAATAATTACATGGATATACTATATAGAGTATGTGCTCATTGAAATCAATCAACACTTAGACACTCCCAATATTAATAACAATCAACAACCTCAACCTGTTGTCAATGCAATCTCCTTTTAAATATATATGCTATATATTTATATTATTAAACATGGTTATGCCCAAAAACATGCTTCTTAAAAAAAACTTTCATCTCTAAAAACATTCATTTCAATATATATATATATATATATATATATATATATATATAATATTTAATGTTTCAAGGTTATATGATGTAAATGAAGTAGTTTTTGGGTTAAAGCATATGTTATTTTTGATTACTTTCCAATGTTTTGATAAAATAGCATCTTCTATTGTCAAGATTAACTTTTCAAAGAAAAACCATTAGATCTCGAATAGCAACGAGAATGAGTGTGAAGTAAAGAATAAGATTGAACATGAAGTAGTTGATCATTCAGAATATGTGGATTAACATTTTTCATTACTATATCTAACAGTTTTTCTTTGAAAAGTTAACCTTAAGAGTGGCAGATGCTATTTCATCAAAATGTTGGGAAGTAATCAAAAATAACACATGGTTTGCCTCAAAAATTACTTTATATATATATATATATATATTTCTTGTATTGATTTAATTATATATATATATATATATATATATATATATATATATAATTAAATCAATACAAGAAACATAAATCATGTGCCTATGATGTAGATTTACTGGGTTGATTCCATTTTATGAAATTGATTATTATTTTATGACTTAGAGTTTTGCTTATGATGTAAATCACTATAAATATTTTTATTCTACACACTATTCAGACTGCCAATTTATATTACATTTAAATTTTGTAATGAATTAATTATATATTATTTATTAGAATATTTGTAAGGATGCTGATATATTACTAAAAATTCGTATATTACAATAGAAATGAATTGAATATTAATGATTTATAAAAATAAATCATTTTATAGATATAAGTTCACATGCTCTAGAACAAATAAGCAAATTATTCACTATATATATAATTTACAGCAGTTATTGATTGTTGATAATTGCAGTTTAACTCAAGATATTTTGATGAAACCATATTTTTTTTAATGAAACAGATACTGTGGAACTGATTATTATATTGTGTGACTTTTGCACTATTAAAACCACACTATTATATATATTTCTCTTTCTAAGTTCCAGTCCAGCAATTAAAACAGTAAGATACCACTATCATTTTAATCATTTAATTATTATCAATGATACTTCAAATGCTACAATCTTAAGATAATTTAATCTATCATTTCATATTTAGAGCTAAATGGCAAACTTTGAGTTCTAGAGTTTGCATCATCATTACAAAATAGTGAAGCCTCTGACAAATTAATAAGTTATTTATAATTTTTATTTTAATTATAAATTTTTTGTATTTTTTATTATTATTATTATTATTATAAAATCTGAGCTTATTTATAAAATATATTAAAAAATCTATTGTAATGTAGATTCATTGGATACCAAAAAAGAGCTGGCAATATGATCATCTAATAACAATAACAACAATAGTAAATCACTTTTTAGCAGCTAATAATAATTTGTTATCATCATCTATAGTTTTTATTATGTGCATAATTCAAGCATATTTAAAGCTATTAGTCATTTGCTTTAAAAATGTTATTTTTACAATTTAATAATCTTTATAAAAGTTATTATACACTACTGACATATATAAAATTTTAGTAATACTATTATTTTTAAAAAAATAAAGAAAATTATAAAATTAGCATATATATATTTTCTTTAACAAACATGCTCTAGCATATTTTAAAAATTTTCTTTAACTTCGAAATTAAATAAAATTTTAAAATGGAAGTTTATTTTGATATTTAAATATTTATTTTATTTAAATAGCTTTTAAAAACATAATATTAATGAACATTAATTTTGAAGGTTTATTTATTTTTTAATTTATAATTTTTAAAATTATTCTTTTAGATATTTTAAAGTTAAACAAATTCTACAGGAATTATAAAAATTTCATTTAATAGTCTTATCATTATCATTATGGTAATCTTTTATTATAAGAGTGTATATATATAATTACATTTATTTAAATACCTACTTAAAAAAATATTGATTCTGTTTAAAGCAGTGAAAAGGAAAAATTGTCAACTGCTGTAATGTCTTAAGTACTTTATTTACTAGACTCACTGTAACTCATCTAAGATAAGCCATTTTAAGAATTCCAAGTATTAATAATTATGCCATTTCCATATTACTTAAACTGTATATATATTTTATGTAGTTATTGACGCACTGTTATTTTCATATGAATACTTCCTCTTTAGATAAAGATGTCATAATTGGTTTCTATTTTATATGTAATCTGCAAAAATATGTTTTACAATTACCTTTGAAGAATTTGAAACTTTGAGAGGCGTTTTGAAATATTTAATCATTTTCTAATATTTAAATCATTTTAAAGGCTGTATGGTATGGTGGCTGGTGCTATCACTTAGACCTTCTTAACTTAGGATTAAATTCCCATCTTCTTAATTTAGGATTAAATTTTGCATCCAGAATTTTTTTCAAGTTGCAAGCAGATATAATTTTTCACAGTCAATACAGCCAGACATCTAGTACTGGTCATAAATAATATCTAGATATTACTAGTTAAAAGGTAAAAATGTCAGGTTAATATCGTTGGTCAGATGTAATACAATATTGTCTTCTACTACTGAGGAAGAAGTCATTCTGCTATTAGTGCATTTTCTAAAATGAAGATTTCAGTATCAGTTCAGATCTTCTTTAAAAAAATTCTTTTGACTCTTTGTTTTTTAACATTCATTGTAGCTTTTCTTTTTAAGATCATCATGCAGCCTTTTTCTTTTCTTTTTCCTCATTCTCCTACAGCTCCTTTAGTTTAAAACATCACATGTATATATATATTAATTAATATCTTTGAATCAGATAATCTCAAAATAAAACCTATTACATATATTTATAAACAATTTAGGTTACAAGAAATAACATAAAATTAAATTTTAATAAAGAAATAAAAATTAAATAGAATTAAACATAATATTTACAAGATGTTTTGTAAAGTATAGTATCTGAAATTTTTGCTTAAAGGCAGCCATTGTTTAACCTTCTTAATATATTTTTTTGTCATTTTAAAATTAAAACTACATTAGAAACTAATTAACTATTATTGAATAATCTTAAATAGTTCCAGTTGACTATATTTAAATAGAAGATAACAGGGAATAAATTAGTGAACAAATGTAGCTTAACAAAGTACATAGAACTTATTTTTTTGCTTATATATAATGAAGAAAAATATTGTTATAAAAGAATTTATTTTAAAAAATAAATTATAAATAATATAACTTAAGATGTAATTTTAGAGCTGACTAGATTTGGAATTATTTTCTCATCAATCTTTGTTATGACTTATGATCTTCTCAAAGTTAATTGCTAATTACATAAACTTTTAATAAATAAAAATAGTTGAATCTGTTATTAAAGATGAAATTCAACCACTCCTTCTTCCTTCATTATTAAAATTTCAGTTTGAAAAAAAAAGGTTTGGCTATTTCATCAGCAGTTATTTTGTTTAAAATAATAATAGCACACATTAGGCAGTATAGAAAACAGGGCCCATTGCTGTGCAATTTGGATATGAGGTCTGCATCTGACTCAGTTCCAATACCTAAACTAGCTTCAGGAATATAATATACCAATATTATATCTCTATATACTGGCAAATCTACTTATAAATAGAAAAGTTTGAATAACCTCAATGGAAAAATATTTCCTGGATTTCATCCACATTATTCTATTTCTCAAGGCTCTCCTCTTAACTCTCTTCTCTTCACAGCTTATATCAACAACCTCATAAAAATATACAAAATGGCCCTTTTCCCAATATAAGAATTACTACATTTATTCTTTTCACACTCTGGTTTGTAAGATGCTATCTAAGCTTTAATCCCACTTTTTCTAAAAAAAATTAAATAACATTAAGACCTGAGATTAAACCCATGCACCAGCTGATATATTTGCAGCTTCATGGAATCTTATCTCATTAACAATAACCCAGTGACTTAGCTATTGATTAATATGCATTAGATATATATTCATTATATTCTTATAATTAATCATTAATCACATCTCCTATATGGATTACTTAGTTATTTTTCTCTCATCAAAAAAACTCCTTTCCTTATTTGACATTGTACTTAATAATTATATTAACAATTTTTCAAACCACTTTAATAAAAAAAAAAAAAATTCTCACTTGGAATATTCTTATTGGTCAGACCTTTACTCCTCATAAATTTTTAGGTTTTCCAATGCCCTTCTCATATAATGCAATGAAAACTGCTATTCAAATTCAGCTTATTCTTTCAGTAGAATGCACTATCAGTGCATTATCCAAAGCATAGCTTTTAGTATATGCTAAGACATCACTAATCAACATTTTAACATTTTCTAAAATTAATCATTTCTTACCCAATATTAAGTTTATTTCTTCATTAAATTTATATATATTCTTTTATCAACAAACTAATCTGGAATAATAAAAAAAAGCAGTAGCTCTAAGAATAAGAAATATACAAAAACATATTACATTCAATGGTCTCTCATTACGTGGCATTTTTACATTTTATCTTCAGAGAGCCATTAATTAAATGACTAAACTAATTAGTTTCCTCCTAAGTCTTAATAGTGTAATTCCTGTTAACCCTTCTGTCACTCCACCACCCATTAACAATTTTATCAAAACCTTAATAATTCCCATAAGTAAACACTCACATAATCTATTTTTAAATAAAATTAACTATTGGCAAACATACGAAATTGAAAATAATAATAGTATATCAAATAATAATCAATCTTTCTTGTTATGTAGTAACAAATATAAAAAAGTTCAGCTATTGGCACCTGGAATCCAAATATCTGGACTTATTAATAAAAATAAATGTCAAATCTTTTCTTACTAATTATTTTCTCTTATACAAGTGACACTTCACAAATATAGATCCATTATGTGCCCTCTGTCATAGAAATGAGGAAACAGAACACTTTCTTGTGGATTGTTTCTCACTTCTTCCTTGTTGTACTCTTATCACTAACATGACTTATTCACACTCACTAATAATCAATAAACTCATAAAAATATACAAAGTGGCTCTTTTTCCAATATAAGAATTACTGCATTCATTCTTTTCACACTCTGGTTTGTAAGATGATTTCTAAGCTTTAATCCCACATCTCATAATACTAAATCACTTTTTCTAAAAAAAATTAAATAACATTAAGATCAGAGATTAAACCCATGCACCAGCTGATATTTTTGCAGCTACATAGAATCTGATCTTATTAACAACAACCCAGTGACTTGGCTATTGATTAATATGCATTAGTTATATATTGATTATTGCTCAATTATATGAATATATCTTATTGCTTTTCTACTTGAAATTTCTTTTGTTTCAATAAGACTTGTAAATAATCTCCAATATGTATAGTAAACCTAATAAAGTTAACTTAAACTAAAAATCTGGATTAGATTATTGAAAATTTGTTATATTATTATTATCAAATGTTTAAGAGACAAAATAAGTTTTTAGATATGTCACTTAAAAATTTTTTTTTTTTTTACAATTTTTTTTATTGTTTTTTTTTTTTTTAATTTAATATGCTGCAGATTGTATGTTTAATAATCTGAAATTATTATTAAAAAAATACATTGTCACTTTAGTCATTATTTCATCTAAATTTTCCTATTATGCAATTTACTATATGTAGTAAATTCATATATTGTATATAAATGATATATACATGTTGCAATGTCAGCTTGAAGGCATTTAGAATAAATAACTAACAAACGAGTATAATCATTCAAACTCCAGGAAAGGAAGAAAAAGGAAGAAAGGAAAGAGAGAAAAGAACTGCTTTAAAGATAAGTTTTACAATGACTATATAAACCTGTATTTTTATATTGGACTATTTCCATCATCTAATATGTGTGTTGAATGTCTTTAGAAAAGTTTAATTTTTAGTTAAATATTCCAAATGCATTCAACTGCTAGTAATATCATAGAAAACAGGTTAGTATATGCACCAACTGTTAGTAATATCACAGCAAACAGGTTACTGTTTGCTGTGATATTACTAACAGTTAGTGCATATACTAACCTGTGTTACTGTTTGCTGTGATATTACCAACAGTTAGTGCATATACTAACCTGTTTACTAATATTTGTTTGCTGTAGTATTACTAATAGTTGGTGCATATATTAACCTGTTTGCTGTGATATTACTAACAGTTGAATGCATTTGGAATATTTAACTAAAAATTAAACTTTTCTAAAGACATTCAACACACATATTAGAGGATGGAAATAGTCCAATATAAAAATACAGCTAGAACACCATCATCACAAACCTTCAGAAAAACACTATATAAACCAATTTGAAAAACACAAATAAGTCCATATATAAAACATACTGGCCCATTTTCCTGTTTGCTTGATATTTTATAATGTCATTTTTTAATTTTTTCAACAGAAAACTTCTATATCTGAAATATTTCAACACATATCTTTCCAATGTATTATAATCTGTCAATGGAAATGATATTGCACTATTTTAGAATATCTTTGGAATATTCCTTATAATGCAAATAGGATCTATCAAGCTCTCTCATGAAAACCATGCTCAAGTTTACTATAAAACCTTTTTTTAGGAAACTTTGCATTATTGAGTTGTTTTACATGTTTAATCCAATGGAAGTGTGATTTTACAATAATGGACTCTATATAATCACAACCAGCAAGTTGGAGAATATATTGATTGGTTTTATGATCTTACCAATTTATTTTTTAGATTTTATGGAACATCCTTAAATAAAAAAATTTTAATGTCCTTATATTGCTCTGTTAGAGTGTCCAAGTCTTACTTCCATACAATAAATTAGGTAAGGTAATATTTCTATATACAGCTAACTTAATTACAGTAGTTATTTTCCTGCAATGAAATATTCTATCTTTACCTTATTAAAAACAGCAGACATTGAAGTCTGTGTTGTATCTCAATATCACAAAACTATCAAGTATTTAAATTAATTTAAATTCTCAAATTGAAAACCATCCAAACTAAACGTTTCTGAGGATTTTTTTTTTTTTTTTGGTCACTAATTTAGAAAGAATTTGAGTTTTTGAACATTAATTATTTTAATCAAAGTCTTTATATGTTACAGTCAAAACATTAAAAACACTCTGTAAATTCTCTTTTGAATTGGAAAAAAGTAATACAATCATCAGCAGACTGTAGGTCCATAATCCAAAAGGAAATTCTTGTTTTAATTTTTAATTAATTCAAATTCAAACTTCTGTCATCAAATCTGTATTGTAGCTTGATTTCTGTTTGATTTAGCTGCCTATAAATAATTCCAAAGACCATTGTCATAAAAATTGAAAACAGTGTTGGAACAGTTATACATCCTTGTTTAACTCCAATTTTTATTTCTAATATCTTTAATTTTTTACATGTAATAATATTAATTTTCTCTCATTCTATTACATACAAGGTATATAATAGAAATAAATTTTAAGCCAATAAATATCATATGTTCACCATTTCCTATGCTTGCTTATAACTGTTGTAAAACAGGCAAAACTCTCCATACAGTATTGCCACTCAGTGCAAGCCAGAGTAATCAATGGATGCCAGAAGGCTTGGGTATAAAATCCTCATCTAGTGCTCTCAGATCCAAGGCTCCTCATTGATGAAGGCCACAAGCCAGAAACTAATCTGGGGATATTGGATGAGTAGGTACTAGATAGGGATTTTATGCACAAGCCTTCTGGCATCCATTGATTACTCTGGCTTGCCCTAAGAGACAATACTGTATGGAGAGTTTTTCCTGTTTAGAAATAAATTTTGATGAACAACCAACTAATTTAACACAATGGTATAGTCCTAACTTATTAATTGTCTTAGTCAAATCACTAAAAGCAATATATAAACTACACCTTTGTTTCTAAGACTTTTCTTGCATTTATCTGGTTACAAAAGCCACATCTATAATGCTTCTGCATCTCTGGTAACAATTTATTTATTTCTAAAACAATCAAAAAACTCATTGAAAGTATCTTCGATATAGTGGATCATAATGATATTCCACGATAATTACTACAATCATGTTTATTCCTGTTTTTTTAAAAAATTGGAACAATAAAATCATACTTGAGATCAAGTTGCACAACTTCATAGGTCTAAATTTTTCTAAAAAATTCCAATCTTTTTGAAGCTAACATATCACTACCATATTTTAAAACTTCTCTGAGTAGTTCATCAGGACCTGCAATCTTTCCATTTTTAAGGTTGCAAAGACCTGTTTTGATGTTGGTAAGCTGAATATTCTTGTACAAATCTAAATTAATAGATATCATGGATTGTATAGATTATTAAAAAGTCATCATTTCAATTCTTGGAACATTTTTCAAAAGATAATAAAAATACTCTCCACCTGTTCAAAATGTCATTGTCATTGATCATATAAGAGAGTGTCATTGTTGGATTTAATATGATTGTAATGTCATTTCTTAAGTCCATATGTTGATTTTAATGAACCAAAAAAGATCTAGAATGACCATGATTAGTGAATGTTTGTTTGTCTTCTTTACAGTTTTAATCCACCAATCATTTTTAAGTCTTCTTGACAGTCATTGAACTTCTGCCTTCAGATTTCTATATGTTTTATGAAGTTTTACATTTAATTTATTATTCTTCCAAACAAAAAATGTCATATTTCCTTTTAATTAAATCACTAATAATAAGATCATTGTCAAAGAACTAGTCATAATTCTACTTTTTTATATAGTAAACCCAAGAAAAAATATATTTGCAACCTATAACACACTCTTTAAAAGAAATCCATTCTTCAATAATATGACAGTCCTGGAGGTCCAAATTAGCAATTTAATAGTGGTTGAACTTTAGTATTCAAAAGGATTTTCTTCTTTTAAAGAACAAACATTGATAACTATGAAACAGAGAATTATGATCAAGTTGGTTGACTATTGTCGATGTTAATTTTTCATTACTTGCCATCTTCTTAACACAATTTATTTTTCAAATTTAAATCATAAATTACTTTATAAACTTCAATGAGTTCATCTGTTAAAGATATTTATTTTATTAATTATTTATATGTTGATATTTTTTTACTTCACCAATCAAGGTTTGAAACTGAAACATTCAAAACAGTCTCAGTAGTTTTGATCCAATATATTATTTCCCTTTATTTGTAGTACATATTCAGAAAGAATGGTCACTTGAAGCTGAATGCAGAGTTGTCAAGCTCATTCAATGATTAAGATTCTCAGACATATAAAAATTAATTTTACAACTCTGTAGATGCAAGTTAGATTAATTGTACATTTGCAGAATTTTATTGGTCTAGTCTTTTGTAAAGCCAATTGTATCTCTGACAGATATATCAAGTTGTTTTTTATTTTCATGGTATATTGTTTTTTTAGTGAAAAGGTATTACTTTTTTTTTATTCATGGAATGTAAATCATACAATGCTGTTCAATGATTTACTTATTTCCATGATAAAGATTTGTACTTAATTTCAAACTGAGAAAGTAAAAATAATACTCAATTTGATTAAGACAATGAAATTGTTGATCTCGGATATCACTTGACATTCCAAGCATTTTGTCATAATTAATTAAAAAAATACAATAAAATTTAGATAAAAATTAAAAAAAAAAAAATATGCATAAGATAATTTATAAAAATATTAAAATAATTTGTTATTCATTTTTTCTAAACAAAAAATTATAAACAATTTACTAGAGCCAAATCTATTCTACTCATCTGTTTGAGGCAATATCTAGAGGGCAAAAATGACAATAATTTATGTTTAAAATCTTTATTAACTAAAACACTGTTCGTGAACTTTTAATTAAATTTGATATCTTCCACCTCATGCTTACCTAATTATTGTGAACCATTTTAACATACTTTCAATTTTTTTTATATCAGAAAGTATTTCAAAATTTATATCATACATTCTTTTATTTAAAATGTACACATTATAAATTTAGAACTTGACAATAACCTATTCAAAATGAAATTAATAGTCCAACACTTCTCAGTATCTTTAAAATATTTTTTAATAAACTAAAACATAAAATTAATTATTGCAATTCTGCATTATTTTTGATAATAAAGTTGTAATTTATTTTATTTTTGTTTAAACTTTACAAATGTTAACTATTTTTGATTTCTTGCAATTATTTACTCATAATTTTTTTTTTTTTTTTTTAAAGGGAGCTTTTAAATATTGTCAAACTGAATAATTATGAAATTAACTATTCTTGGCAGAGTTTTCTTTTTCTTTTTTTCTTCTTGTTTGCATCCGGATCTCTGGCTTAATATCCTGTAATAAAAACTAAAGGAATATTAAATATTTATTATTTTTGTCTTTTAAGAATTACTTTTACTATTGTATTATAAGCATGCTACAGCGTTATATTTTTATAGAACTTAATAAATTATTTTAATTTCTGTGGTAATGATAATATTAATATTTAATTAGAAATAGAAATTGGAAAATTATAATAACTACACATTAACTGGAGTGCTTATAAATAAGTCTTTTATTAACTTTGACATTTTTTTCTTTTTATATTTTTTAAAGTATGCAAATAAATAAAATCCTTATATGTCTATGCGACTTATATGTAAACTGTAAATTATAAAGTTTTGATTACATTTATTTTTGAAAAATATATTATTTTTAAGATTCTCTCACGATAAATATATATGTTCAAAAAACTTAATTCATAATAATTTATTTATTAGATATTTATACGATATTATATATTTTTTATTTATTTCAAAAATGTGTTTTTATAGAAAAAGTTTATGTAAAATAAACAGTTTTAAATTTTAATCCATTTCAACTCCCCCATCTACCCACCTTCCCAATTTTAAGAAATTTTTATGACTAGACAAAGAAATTTTTTTTTCTTATTTAATTAAAAATATAAAATAGTAATTTAATTATAAAATTATTATAATTTCTGCATCATCTTAAATATAAACTTGTATTATATTAACAGTCAAAATAAGTCATAGATCACATGACCCTATCTCTTAAGCTTGTAAGTTATAAACAATGAGGATTGCCAATTCCTCTACAAGCTTTGTGATAAATGCTTAACCAGAGCCAGCACTTAAAATATCTCTGTCAAGAATTCCTTTCCAAACCTCTGACCATGGTTTCATACTTTGGCACTCCTCAGAGAGGTGTCAGGGTAGGTTCAGACACTAGATCTAAAAATACCAACCCAAAGCCAAACACTTATTTAAAAGTTATCTATTGAATGGGAAATCTAAAATTTTCAGACATCTACATGTTTTCAAATCCAGCTATCCAACTCAAATAGCTATATGGGGCTGACAGATCTTCAGCTATACCATATATTAATAGTCTTAGCAATATAAAATTGCATAAGATTTATGGCAGAGACTATAAATAGTCAAAATAAGAGTCATAGATCACATGACCCTATCTATTAAGCTTGTAAGTTATAAACAATGAGGATTGCTAAGACTACTAATATATGGTATGGCTGAAGATCTATCAGCCCCATATAGCTATTTGAGTTGGATAGCTGGGTTTGAAGACAGGTAGATGTCTGAAAATTTCAGATTTTCCACTCAATAGATAACTTTTAGTTAAGTGCTTGGCTTTGGGTTGATATTTTTAGATCTAGTGTCTGAACCTACCTGAGGGGTTCCAAAGCACGAAATCATGGTTAGGGGGTTTGGGGAGGGGTTCCTGACAGAGATATTTTAAGTGCTGGCTCTGGTTAAGCATTTATCACAAAGCTTGTAGAGGAATTGGCAATCCTCATTGTATTATATTAAGCTTCTGAAAGTATTTTTTTGCCTTCCCGTTTATATCACTTTTTAAAATATATATATAAGATAAATCTATTTTTAAATTTTTTACCATAAAATACAGATAGTTCGTGTTTGCATTCTCTTGTTTACTGTTAGCAAAGATGTATTCAAATAGTATCATCAACATCTTGTATCAATATTATAATTAATTATAAAACAAATAGAAAAAAGAAAGGCAAAATAAAAGACCATAGCAAAAAAAGATATAGATTTTTTTATGAAAAATTGTTAAAAGGGAGAACGTTAAACTGAGTATATCTTAAAACAAAATTTGAATTACTTTTATTTTTAAAATCAACTTATTTTTCATATATTTATAATCCTTACTTTGTTGCTTATACAATTGTTTTATCTAAGGATTTATTTTAAAATAGTTTTTTTTTTTTTGTAAGCTCTTGTGTAATTCTCTATTTACTGTTAAGCTGGTATTATTAAAGCGGAAGTATTTCTACATTCTCCACTCATGTATATGAACGTCAAAAAAGAAAAGAAAACCGACCTTCTCGTGTAACAATGCCGCTATCCCTCGTCAATGTTATTAATTTTACCATTTTTGACTTTTAAAACTAGAACCTATATTTGGCTAACCGTTTAATGTCAAAAGTAGACGACTTTTATTTTTAGATATAAAACTTTACAATTATTTTTATAAAACTCATCTAAAATGGCTGGTTTGGGAGAGAAAGAAGAGAGCAAGAAAAAAAACTAATAATTTTTATTTAGTTATTTTTATCAGCATTAACATTTATATGTAAACGTGAATATAAATTTTTACTTGCAATATATATTACAATCAAATTAATAACTTCCAATTTTATATTTTGCATTCTATTGAACTTGCTACTTATTATAGCAGATTATATTACCAAAAGTTTTTTACTTGAATATTTCTTGGAAGAAAAATTTTATTTTAAACATTGTTTCTATACCGAACATTACTTTTTTAATTAAACCAGAATAATTTTTAAATTATTTTTTTAACCATTTTATCTTCTTTTTGTCACAAGCAATAGTTCGCTATTGCTTAAACAATTTATTCTAGCATCTCAACTTTGGATGTATATCATAATTTTTAATGAGTCTTTACATTATTAAGATGCATTCAAAATAAATATCAATTATACCTTCTTCACCAGTAATAAAGACTGCATCATATTGCAATTTTTACAATCATCTTGTAGGCAAGTATTTATCTATTTACATTAAACCTGGGCTTTTTTTATACAGTTAATATCTATTTAATATCCAATTTTAAATGACTAATAATTATGGGCCTAGCTATCAGAAATAAAAATTCTATGGCTGTTGTGACCTTAAAATATTTGAAAAGTTCCTCTGACCCCATTCAAATCCCAGATTGTGGTCATAACAGACAAATGCCCTTAATCATATACTAAAAATTCCTTAAATATAAATATCATTATGAAAATGAATTTGGAAAAATTAACAATTTAGATTATAATTATAAATGTTTTCTATAGTAGTGAAAAATTAACCTTTAAAAAAAACATTTATCAATTTTGATTTATCATCATCATCATTTTCAACCATTATCAGTTCATTACACTATGAAAGTATTATCAATTTGAATCCAGTTTTTCCAATCCATAGTCTTTCTTCTCCACATTATATCAATAAACTTCCTTATTTCATCTAACTCACAAGTGATAGTTTTCTATGTCTTTTACAGTCTCTTGGGATCCATTTTAAAACATCACCTATGAATCTATAATTATGTCTAGTTCATCTCCATTTTACTCTTTTAATGATGCCAATGATACCTGTTTCTTTCATCCTTATATTTTGTTTTTAATCTCTTTTTGTTATTTCTAACATACATCTTTTCATACTTTGTTGGGCACTTTGAAGACTTTGAATTGTTCTTCTGTTAAGTGTCCCAAGTTTTAGATCCATAATTAATAACTGATAAATACATCTATTAAAAATCTTTCATGTCAAATATGTAGATATATTTCTTTTTTAATTTTAAATTATTTCTACCAAAAGCTTACCATCCAAATTTAATTCTATGATTAATTTCATCCATTATTTTCCCATCTGCATTAACAATTTCACCAAGATATTTGGAATTGATAATATTTTTTAATTCATGATTATCATTCTTTATTAACTTTTTCTATGAAAAGTTATTGAATATCACTTTAGTCTTTTTAGTTTTTATCTTTAGTCTTCCATTCTTATTTTTATCTGATAACTATTGCCACATTTCCTGAATCTTTGAAGCATTCTTTGCAAAAATAACTATATTATCTGCAAAATATAAATAAAACTATTGCAAAAAGTTATGGTTATGAAATCATTCTGTCATACATCTTTCTCAATGCTATTTTTTAGTGTCACTGTGTAATCTAATCATTGCTGTTGCATTTTAATAAATATTTTTCAGATTGTGATAATATCCTGAATCTATTATATCTTGATGGCCTAAAGTTTTAATCATTGTGAAAATAGTTATAGAATTAAAACCATTTTCCTAATATACACATCCAAAGAATAATGCTAATTCATATTCATTAGTCTTTTATATAACTTCTCTTAAGACTTGGACATATATGAACATTTATATATTGCTATCTTTTTTTTATATGGAGAGAATAATAAAGTCTGGAGTTAACTGACCAGTCAACTAATTTTTAACAAAAATTAAAAGCTAATTTATATTTTACTGAATGAGATATTAAAATTAATTCTATTTTCTAAAATAGTGGTTTTCAACCTTTTTTTTTTCACTTATATCTCTTGTATTTTCTTTTCCTTATCCATATAAGCAGAATATTTGATAATTAATATCTGTCAATTTTCATTTAAAAGTTAAACTACAAATAAATAGATCAGGAAATGGGAATGTCATTTATGTCAATGTATAGATATATAAGGCAAGTACTTTGAAAGCAATAATCTCCATTAATGTACAATTCCACATATGTACTTTTTAATGGTGCATTCCAAATTATTTCTTCCTTTGTATATAAACTGAAAAAATTTCTTTCTGTAATACATATGTTCTATTAGTTCAACAGTCCCTCAAAATATGTAGGATACTAGCATTTTAAAAATTAGTTCTTTTCACAACTTTTTTCAACCTTTTCATAATCATTGAATGATTTTAACCAAGATGGTCTTTCAAAAGATAAAAATAAGTGGATGTCAGTTCTGCAAGTTTAGGCTAAAAATTTCTACTCTTTGGTCTTTCATTGATAAGTTTTTTGTGCTATGTGAGGTCTAATATTCAAGGTGCACATACTTTTTGAATATTTATATCATGTATTATGATTAAGCCAAATTATCATTTCATTTTAGTTGCCACATTCTCTTAATTTTCTATTATTTGAAGAACCTCTTTTATCAATTTCATTTTTTCTTCTGTTGTTATCTAAATTAGTTTATCAGTGATTCTTTATCATTCTTGAGAGAATTTCTGATCGGATTATAATTAGTTTATTATAGCAAAAACATTTGCAAAAAAAAAAAGTAACTTTTTTTTGTTTTATGATAATTTTAGAATATCTAGTTTGTTGGAATTTTTTTTTCAACATCATGCTTTTCTTTGCAAGTCTTTGAGTAGTAACCATGTGCATCCCATGCATGCATTTTTATCTAGAGTAAGATTAAATTTTATAGTATTGTTTTTATCAATGTATATGATAAACTTGTTAACTCTGTTATAACATCTATTTTATAGGTGAATATTTATTGACTTTTTCTGTGATGTAAAAGATGTATAATACACACACATATATTAGACAATGGAAATTGTCCAATATAAAAATACAACTAGAACACCATCATCACAAAGCTCCAGGAAAACACACATATATACTATATGTATATAACCTTTATAATTATTTAGTACATAAATTTAGAAATTTATATCTTTATTTTATATAGTGTGATGGGGAGTTGTTAGTATCTATAATTTTATAGATGACATTTCAATTTTGTCCATTAAGGATATATGTAAATATTTTAATGATATTAAAAATTTCTTTAAAATTATATAGAACATACATTCTTAATTTTGGATTTTCTACGTATTATCACAATATATTTACATTATTATTATGTTAAAACTGTTTAAAGATATTTTCCATTCTTTCTTCTTTTTCTCATTCTTGCTGCATGTTTTAATATTTTTACATATTGTAGTTTCTTTTTTATGATTTTTTTTTTATTTCTGAAGTATTTTTTTTTAAATTATTATTCTTCATTTTTTCTAAATCATAAATTTCATTTTTTGTACTTACTCTCATCCAATAATCCTTTAGAAGAATAGTATCTGTATTGCTTTTGTTTTGTTTTTACCTTCTCCTTACTGACTAAAAAATATTGTTAAAAATTAGAAAAAATTGTCTAAATTTTGTTTTCTGTTTATTTTATTGTAAACCATTTCATATTTCTTAAATTATGTTCATTTGATTCTTGATAAACATTATTATTTTTAATACACAACATTATTTAATATTTTGAATCTCTCTTTTATTGCAGATATACTAATTCTTGATTTGCACAAAGTACTGCTTATAGTTTTTTGCAAATGAAATATAGTTAAACAGAAATTATATGTATTGTTTTTCATTTTCATTGTATCTTAATATACTACAAAATATAACTGAATAGAGATTAATTGCATTCTATTTCTTTTTCATATTATCTTATTACAGCTATTTTCTCATTTTTATTTATGTTGTGGAAAACTGTTTGTAAATCTTTCTCTGATTTAATATCATTTTTTTAAAAAAAAAATCTATTATAATTGAGAAAATACGTGGAATTATAATGTTCACTATATTTTGTTTCAAAGCTGCTTTGCTTACACGCTACACCACATTTAAAAGCTCACATTTTCTTGATAATCTTTGAATAGAATAGATTAAAATACAAGTTGTTTATTGGACTATAATTGAACAATACTTTTCAAGACATGCATATATCCAACACAGATGCTTTTTCATACGTGAGGTATCTATAATGTAAACAAAAATTTTCAATAATAATAATATGAATATTAGTAATAAATTGATAGAACATGTTTACATATATTTTATTAAATGTATGTTCATTCATTCATTCACTGATAATATTTTTGTTTTTTTCAATAATTTTTTTCTCTTATAAAAATGTAAAAATAATCTCATTATTAAAAAACTATAAGCTCTAATTATTTTGATAAAACTTTTAGCAATATATTTAGAAATTATTTTATTATACAAAATAATGCTACTCATCAAATTTAGAAAAGATAATAAAGGAAGAATAAAATGTACATGTTTTCAACCTAAACTGCCGAAATTTTATTAATAAACATGAGTGTGTACTGCACTTTGAAAAAAAATAGCTACTGGGGTAATGTAAAATTTATTTACAAATCTTTTTTTTTTTTAAACATGAACATATATGGTATTCAAAAATAATAAAAAAATGTCTGCTTAAGTATTGTAAGATGTATTAAATATACAAATTTTTATGTTTTGTTTTTTTATTTATTTACATTTTCTTTTTTGGATAGTGTGTGATTGAAATTGTGTATATTGATACAACATAGTTTGTGAACAGTGAGGATTGCCAATTCCTCTACAAGCTTTATGATAAATGCATAGCCAGAGCCAGTACTTAAAATATCTCTGTCAGGAACCCCTCCCCAAACCCCTGACCATGGTTTCATGCTTTGGCACTCCTCAGAGAGGTGTCAAGGTAGGTTCAGACACTAGATCTAAAAATAGATAACTTTTAGCTAAGTGCTTAGCTTTGGGTTGGTATTTTTAGATTTAGTGTCTGAATCTACCCTGACACCTCTCTGAGGAGTGCCAAAGCATGAAACCATGGTCAGTGGTTTGGGGAGGGGTTCCTGACAGAGATATTTTAAGTGCTGGCTCTGGCTATGCATTTATCATAAAGCTTGTAGAGGAATTGGCAATCCTCACTGTTTATAACTTACAAGCTTAAGAGATAGGGTCATGTGATCTATGAATTGATCTATGACTCTTATTTTGACTAACATAGTTTGTGGTTTCATTATTATTTGCAATATCTACTGTCATTTTTTTTTCAAACTAATAAAAGATTATTTATTATATTAACTCATTTTTTTACAGAAACTTTAGAGTTTTTATGATCTTTTTTTTTTTTTGCTTATGAATTTAGTTGTTTTGTTATTTTCATATAGTAATATGAACCAGATGCTTTATCCATGTCAAATGTTCCATTGCAAAATTAAAAGTAATTTTTAATTTTTATAAAGTTTTAAAAGAAAAATATTGGAAAGTTTTGTACATATTTTATTTTATGTATTAAGAGTACATGCAATAACACACATACTTGTTTATATTTTAAAATTCTGTGATTTTATTTTTGTCTTCAATAGACTTTATTTTTAAAATAGTTTTCTTTTGTTGCTTTTTTTTTTTTTATTGAAGTCATTAAAAGCAAGTAAACTTTTAATCTTTTGTAAAAATATTCTAATTAAAAAAAGTTCTAATCCTTTTTGGACAAAGCATTTTGATTTTAAAAAGTTGACTGCATTCCTATTTCTTTTACTTCAATTGTAATCTATTTTAAATTTTTTTTAAAAGCAGAGACTTAATTTTGCATTTGTTTTTTTTTTTAATTAATTTTGAATAAGATAAGAGTGCTGGTCAGAATTTTTAATTAAGATTAGGTCTAAAATAGAGATTTACCCTGTGCTAAAATTGCTAATTAAAGATGATGTGGGAGATAAAAGTGCATATAAATAACTCTGGGATTTTGGAGTAATTATTATCCAGCTATTTATTTTATTCTTCTTGCTGAATTTTATCTTTTGTTGTGCTGCCTTATATTTTAAAGATTGCTGTCCACAGGAAATTCTGCTGATATCATACTTAGACCACTATTTGCTAAATAGTGTTACTATCTGCAGAATGCTAAAATTATATCCTATGTGAAATCTTATCTATAACATGCTCTGCTAAACCAACCTAAAGACAGACCCTAGATCCCAGATTGTCTCTTCAAATGTCATGCCATAAAATCTTAAACAAGAATTGATCCAAGATTCCCTCCATACTCCCTACCAAAGAGATAGAAATCAAAAGCCTTTATGATGGACTCATATTAGAAAGCACTTTGCATACCCCACTAATGATAATCTGATGGACTTTACCTTAGGCCTCAAGATAAAAGATTTTTATACTCTAACCAGGGGTTAAATCTCTTATAAAGTCTCAGCTTAATCTTTAAAAAAAACCTCTCTTTATTATAAATTTTGAATATTTCTTAAATTTAAAAATATGGGATATTAAAACTAAGATTCCAATACACCCTATAATAAAAAAAATCCTGCCAAAGCATTTATCAAGGATTAGTAATATAAAAAGGACAGTAACTATAAAATCTAAACTCACAATACACTCTCAAAAAATTAATATTTTTTTAATTATTTTTATGTATTTTTTTATTGTAGTGTGTATTGGAATCTTAGTTTTAATATCCCATATTTTTAAATTTATTTTTAAAAATATGGGATATTAAAACTAAGATTTCAATACACACTATAATAAGAAAAATACATAAAAATATTTAAAAAAAATATTAATTTGTTTGAGAGTGTATTGTGAGTTTAGATTTTATAGTTACTGTCTTTCTTTTTATATTACTAACCCTTGATAAATGCTTTGGCAGATATTCATAATTTTATATTAACTTATCTGTTCTTTGTCATTATAATTAGTTTAGTTAAGCTTGGTTTAAGCTTTGAAATATAGGCATTCTTATACCTGGAACTTAATTGTAAATATAGGGGATTTGAACTCAGACTTTTAAGCAACCTTCAACTATCCTCACTATCTCATACTACTGATACACATGACCATACACATGTAGAAAAGATAAATAATTATCAATATACATATTTTGTGCTGAACCAGCACTCATCAGTTGGTCCAGATTAATATCTCACACACATATACATTATCAATGGTATGGTTGCTGAAGAGATGGAGGTTGGAGTAGATTGAAACCTGTCCATTAAAGTATAGATATTTGCTATCTTAACATAAACTGAGCACTGATTATATATGTGTGGAGAGATAATAATTTGGACCAACTGATGAGTGCTGGTTCAGCATGAAATATATGTATTGATGATTATTTATTCTTCCTACATGTGTTTGGTCATGTGTATCAGTAGTAGGAGATAGTGTGTCTAGTTGAAGGTTGCTTGAAAGTCTGAGTTCAAATCACCCTATATTTTCAATTAAGTTCCAGGTACAAGAATGTCTGTATTTCAAATCTTTCACATTAGGCCTGCATTCTGTCCATCCCTCTTCTGTGTAATTAATATTTAAATGGATAATGTCCTATACATGAGGGGTTAGTGTGACTTGAGGTCAACAAGGGCATAACAACAATATTGGCATCAGCATGGGATTTGGGCATTCTATCATCAGATTTTCAATGGTATGGATGGCCAAAGAGTT
Source organism: Epiperipatus broadwayi (assembly GCA_028023455.1). Classification (NCBI taxonomy): domain Eukaryota; kingdom Metazoa; phylum Onychophora; class Udeonychophora; order Euonychophora; family Peripatidae; genus Epiperipatus; species Epiperipatus broadwayi. The sequence goes on from JAQFVV010000015.1 coordinate 7,348,544, forward strand.
AGATATTGGAGTAGATTGAAGCCTGCCCATTAAAGTATGGGCCTTCAGAAAGTTTAGACAGTTTTTGCTGGGATCAAACATCATTGTTATACTGATCATAAAAGTTTAGATTTTATGAACAATAGTTTATTGGCAAATGATTGTTTGGTTTGATGGAGCCTGGTCTTGCAGAAATTGCAATATAAAGTAGTTGATTACCCAGGCAGAGATAACACTGTCACTAATATCTTGAGTCATCACCCTATAGATCAACCCCAGTGTCACCTCCACTCAGATAATTTAAGTAGTGCTGTAATTACATTAACCATGACCATGGATGAGTCAGTGGAGCAAGATTTATGGAGACTTCCAGAAATACAGGCAACAGACCCTGATTGTGCTCAGTTGGTAGCATACAAGAGAGATATGCTGAGTCACTCACTGACTGACTCATCTAAATTAGAGTAACTTCTGGAAAGAGCCTATCGAATTGAGAAATGGAAATTATATAATACAGGGTTACCTCAGAAGATTCCTGGAAGACACTTATACCTAAAAGACTTGGGGAACATTGATTGAATATGTACATTGCCTTTATGGACACTTTGGGCCACATAAGATAGAGTATGTACTCCAAGAATTATTTTATTGGCCTCAAATATCTTATCTGTTATCAGAACCTGCCACACAAGTTCACAACAAAGTATGTGAATAAAAAATTAAGTTTGCAACCAATTTTGGCTCAGAATCCTAATGAATTATTTACTAGCCATAGAATTTTATGGTTCCTTACCAGCTTATAGATGATACCGGTTCTTAGTTGTCATGTATGATGTTTTCTCAAAATATATGATAGCTTATCCACTAAGAAAGTCTGATGCCTTAAGCACTATTAAAATTTTGCAAAAGCAACAGATCACTAGAATTGGAAAGCCACCATTTATACTTACTGACCATGAGACACCATTTAAATCCTGCCAATGGAAGCAGTGGTTTCAACATCAGGGTATACAGCAGTTATTAATGTCTGTATGTAATCCCCAATCTAATCTCTGTGAGTGGGTTATGAGGGAGTTAAACCATCTGTTTCATTTACATGTCAGCAAGAACTGCAGAGTGGGTGAAACAAACAAAACATTTTCAACTACATCAATTGGATGTTAAACAAGTTCACTGGGTATCCTATCCTTATCAAGACTCCATTGCCCACCAATTGATGTAATACTAATAAATGGATAAGGAAAGGGCTAGGATAAAATTAGAGCACATAGCCAAATTATGACTAATCATGGAAACCAGAAACCATGCCAATTTGTCACTGGTGACTTAGTTTTTGTCAGTAAACCTCATGTTAGTAATCTAACCCATCATCAGTATAAAAACGTTTTCCCTATATATGATGGTTCATTCACCATTAAAAAAAATTGGTCAGAATGCATTTGTCCAGGAGGATAAGTCAGGGGATTATTGATCATATAATGCTTGGAGTCTCAGAGCTGCCCAGCAAAATATTGATAATGCTAGGGTAAGTAGTAAGAGTTATTAAAATATTAATAGCTCAGTAGACAGAGCATAGTGCAAATATATCAGCAGGGTTTCCAAGGAGGGAATTGTAAATGCTTAAAGATTTTTAAAAAAAGATAAAATAGAAAAATGCTTTTATTTATTTTTTGTGGCGTGATAGGGCAGTTGAACCGGATGCTTTATCCACTCCAAAAGTTCCATTGCAAAATTAAAAGTAATTTTTAAATTTTTATAAAATTTTAAAAGAAAAATATTAAAAATTTTTGTATATATTTTATTTTATATATTAAAAGTATGTGCAATAACACACACTCATTTATATTTTAAAATTTTATGATTTTATTTTTGTCTTCAATAGATTTTATTTTTAAAATAGTTTTCTTTTGTCACTTCTTTTTTTTATTGAAGTAATTAAATACCAAGCAAACTTTTAATCTTTTGTAAAAATATTCTAATTAAAAAAAATTCTAATCCTTTTTAGACAAAGCATTTTTATTTTAAAAAGTTGATTACTTTCCTGTTTCTTTTACTTTCAATTGTATTCTATTTTAAATTATTTTTTAAAAGCTGAGACTTAATTTTGCATTTGTGTTTTTCAAATTAATTCTGAATAAGATAAAAGCCCTGGTCAGAATTTTTAATTAAGATTAGGTCTGAGATAGAGATTTGCCCTGGGCTAAAATTGCTAATTAAAGTGATGTGGGAAATAAAAGTGCACATAAATAACCTGGGATTTTGAACTAATTATTATTTGCTATTTATTTTTATTCTGCTTGTTGAATTTTATTTTTTGCTGTGCTGCCTTATATTTTAAAGATTGCTGTTCACTATTAGGAAATTCTGGTATCCTACTTTAGATCTCTATTTGTTAAATAGCGTTACTCTCTGCAGAATGCTAAAATTATATGCTATGCAGAATCTTATCTACAATGTGCTCTGCTAAACTAACCTAAATATGGACCCTGGATCACAGATTGCCTCTTCAAAAATCATGCTGTAAAAGCTTATCCATACTGCCTACTAAAGAGATAGAAATCAAAAGCCTTTATGATGGTCTTAAATTAAAAAGAACTGTGTGCACCCTACTGAAGGAAATTTATTTTCTTGAATTTAATAAACGTTACAGGTATTTAAAATTAGTTTGACTTACATTTGTCTCTATAGCCTTTTCTCAATTGCCTGAACAATCTTAAAGATCCCTTTCTCTCACTGGATCTAGCTGATGGTTTTTTTCATCATCATTAACTTTTTATCACTAAATTAAATTTGCTAGGTAGTGAGTGACCTAGTGTTGTCTTGGTGATCAAAAGAAGTGAAGAAGTGACTGTTACAAGTGACTAGAGTATACAGAACCTAAGGAAAATATTTAATACTATTGAAAACATCTAATAGAGAACCTTACTTCTTCATTTCATGGTCACTTATGCTTGAGAAAAAATATTTTAATAAAAAAATTATTTCAGGTATTAGTAATTATCTTATCTCTGTCTCAAGTCCATGACATTTAAGTAAAGTATTATTGTAATATATTAAAGATCAGCCTTTCCAAGCTATTGTGCATGGACTTTTTACAAGTGTTAATAATAAATGAATACTTTCATTCCCAACACAAGATATAGTATTTATGAAAGAATAAAATGAATCCACTTATTCTTTCCAACCCAAATGCTTATATATGGGCAAATCTTAAGTACTGGAAATGAAAGCATGAGGATAGACCACTCACTTTAAATTACTGTTTATGCTGTCTGAATGAATGACGTCAACAAAATTATCTAAAATTTACTAAATGTCACTCTCAAATGAAACTTAAACATATGTAAATAAGCATTTATTTTTATAGCGTTATGTCTTATAAATTGTAATACATTAAAGATCAGCCTTTCCAAGCTATTGTGCATGCACTTTTTATGAGTGTTAATAATAAATGAATACTTTCATTTCCAACACAAGATATAGTATTTATAAAAGAATAAAATGAATCCACTTATTCTTTCCAACCCAAATGCTTATATATGGGCAAATCTTAAGTACTGGAAATGAAAGCGTGAGGATAGACCATTCACTTTAAATTACTGTTTACGCTATCTGGTTGAATGATGTTTATGAAATTATCTAGAATTTACTAAACGTCACTCTCAAATGAAACTTAAACATATGTAAATAAGCATTTATTTTTACAGCGCTATGTCTTAGAAATTGTAATACATTAAAGATCAGCCTTTCCAAGCTATTGTGCATGCACTTTTTCCGAGTGTTAATAATAAATGAATACTTTCATTCCCAACACAAGATATAGTATTTATGAAAAAATAAAATGAATCCACTTATTCTTTCCAGTACTTAAGATTTGCCCATATATAAGCATTTGGGTTGGAAAGAATAAGTGGATTCATTTTATTCTTTTATAAATACTATATCTACCTTGTGTTGGGAATGAAAGAATTAATTTATTATTAACACTCGTAAAAAGTGCATGCACAATAGCCTGGAAAGGCTGATCTTTAATGTATTACAATTTATAAGACATAGTGCTATAAAAATAAATGCTTATTTACATATGTTTAAGTTTTATTTGAGAGTGATGTTTAGTAAATTCGAGATAATTTCATCAACGTCATTCATTCAGACAGCGTAAACAGTAATTTAAAGTGAGTGGTCTATCTTCATGCTTTCATTTCCAGCACTTAAGATTTGCCTATATATAAGCATTTGGGTTGGAAAGAATAAGTGGATTCATTTTATTCTTTCGTAAATACTATATCTTGTGTTGGGAATGAAAGTATTCATTTATTATTAACACTCATAAAAAGTGCATGCACAATAGCTTGGAAAGGCTGATCTTTATTGTATTACAATTTATAAGACATAGCACTATAAAAATAAATGCTTATGTACAGTATTATTATAAACTTAACTTTTATCAATAAAAAAATATTCCAAGTATAAATTTGCAACAAAAGGTATTTTCATTTTAGAGAGCTTTCAAACACTATATAAATTACTGTGCAACATATAATTTGAAATTCTAAACACAAAAAAATGCAATTAAATAGGAATTCTACTACACTTTAATGTTTGAATTTTTAAAATTTATGTTCTTTTATATAATGCAAATTGAAATATTAACATTGTTTGACTTGTTATTTCTAAGCAGAATAGATGGATAATTAAGTTTATTGACTTTATATTAACACTACTGACCAATTTGCTTTTTTTTTTTAATTAGAAAAAAAAATATTGCAGCTTTAAGTAATTTATTGTCTTCCTTTTAATTTGTGTGGAACCATTTGCACATGGGAATTATTTATGAGCAATAAGAGACTAATCAATTTATAATTGAATGGGCCATTAATGTTGGAAATTATATATTTTTTGCTGTTTTGACATTATTTTGTTTCACTATGCATATGTTGCTATGGAAAATGTGTTCTCATTTGTTGTTGATAAATTTAGAATAGTGTAAAATTGTTTTAAAATATAAAATTTCACAACAGCAAATATTAAATTTATTTGGCATTGAATAAACAAAATACTATACATGGTAATAATAAAATTGAAACCATTTTCAAATCTTTATTTTTTAGAATATTACATTTTCACTGCATTTTGCATTTTTGCAGAATCAAGCAATTTTCTGTATGAATAATATAGTGTTAAAAATATCTTCAAAAGTGTGATGCATTGAGTTAATTTATTTAATTTTTATAAAATGTGAAAAACTTCTAAATGTGAATTCCTCATCAAACATGGAATCCAAGGCAAATGCCCCATCTACCTAATTCTTAAAGCAGTATACTAAGTTATGATTAACATTCTGGATTATACTGTAAAATGTAAATTTTTTGCAATTCTAAAATTTATTTTTTTAATTTATTTTTTTTAATTCATATTTGCTATTGTTGTTAGTAAATCAAGAATTAGTTCATAGTACACTAAATATGAGTGATTTATTCAGGAGTAAGATTGTCTATTAGAATACTTGATGCTGCATGCCATCAAAATAATATTGTCACTAACCTGTATAGTTTGATCTAGTAATAGAATGGCAGATTCAGAAATTCAAGGCCTATAGATTATAACTTATCTTTGTCACTTCTGGTGCCCAAACTTCTTATAAAAGCCCAAACACTAAACCATTTGATTATTTATATTATCTTTTAGATATTTGAAATGGTCATTTATTCTTTAGCAACATTTTGTGAAATTTTTAAAAGTCTGATTTTTTTTAAATCTTTGAAAATTATGTGTTTTCATGACAGGTAATAAAGTATTCATATGTTATATTTTTTTTTAAAAAAAAAAGGTATTGATTGCCAGTTGTAACATTTTCTTATTGTCATCTTTAAAAAAAAACTGAAGATAAATTTCTAATTTACTTATAAATTATTTTTAATAATCATAATATAAAATTTATAATTTTTATCGTAGACAAAATAATATAAAATTTATTGTGAATGTAGTTTAGAAACAAACATCATAACTAAGACTTTACAGAGCAAGCTCTCATTGATTTTTTTTTCTTTTTTAAAGAGAATTTAAAAGCTAATAAATAAGAATTTTTGCAAATTATTATCTTCCCAAAGTATTCACCTATCCATATTTTAATATTTTTTTAATATCAAAAGTATTTTTCTTTTCGATCCTTTCTCACTCTTCTTTTATATTTTTGCTTTAGCACTTTTACACTTAATGTAAAATAAGTCATGTGATATTTTATTTTAATATATATCATACTTTCCAAGTAGTGAAACATAAAATTGAAGTCACTAATATATGCTTACTTAGTATAGTGATTTTGCTTCAAAAACCTTAATTGTTTGAATATTTGAATAATATATGAGTAGAAAAGTAGTTGCTATATGTAGGAATGTAAATCCTGCCTCTACAAAATTTGGCCAATAACTAAAAATTATTGGTCTCTATTGATTACTCAGATTTACAATAGAAATCTGAGGATTAGAGTTAATTAATATTCTTAGTGCAGATGTTGGAAGTATATTAAGCTATTGGAATTTGATATTATTTTAGCTTTTTAATTTTAAGAAATAAAGCAGGACATGGAAGAATATGATAACTCACTTATCATTAAATATTTTATCAGGATTTTCTTATCAATTAATGTTTTTTTTTCTTTTGGTAGCTGGAGAATTTGTGTAATTAAAATATCAATTTTTATGTGACCATTTTTTTCTTGAATGTTATTTTTTTACATTTTAAAATAATTATATGCATACTAAATTTCCTGGCTGGAGGCAAGTTAAAATATCTAAATATTGTCTAATATGACCAAACAATGATATTTGATTGTTATTGTTGTTAATTTGTTATTGCCTATCATTCATTTCCCTTAACACACTTTACACTCACATAAGCTACATCACAAATTTTAATAAACGTTAATGTTTAGGATTACATTACAAAATATTATTTTTTACATTGTTGAGAGAATTGGCCAATTTATATAAACAATAAAAATTAATCTGATATATATATTGGTAAAATTTAAAATAAATAAATAAATGAATCAAAAATTATTTTTAAGTTGTGAAACAAATGAACTTATGTTAAGCGCCATTGGCTATAAAACTAAAAATACTAGATTGATTCCTAATTGAGAGGGGGGGGCGGTCTCAGTCTGACCAGTTGAATAAAACCGCTGTTATCAGTTTCATCTTTGGTGCTCGGACGTTGCTCTTCTCCCTTTCCAGTGACTGATTGCATAATTAAAATTAAAAAAAATTTGTATTAAGCGAAATAAGCACGCATCCATATATATACAATTATTTTTATATGTTTATGCGTTTGTTTATTACTGTTTGTTTCATTTCATTTTTTATTTTTAAATATAGAGACTGTATTAGTTTTATATATTCCTCTGGTAATAAAAGTAAACATTTTATTCTATATACAATTGAAGGATGAATTGTAATATTAAAATATGATAAACTCACAACTAACACTTTAATAAAATATACTAAACTCCAGTTTTTGAAAAAATTCTTGTTAGATGCTAAAGGTGGCAGTAGTGTTTGACTAAATTGTTTATAATTCTCTTGTCTTACGTAAAAAGGCATTTAAAGCATGCGTGAGGTGCTTTTGGCTGTTGCCTTATTTGGAGAGTCTGCAGATCTACTATAGTATTAGTTTCCAGGGAATCACCTTATTGGGAAAGTATTAGACAATTATACAGCAACTGGCACACGTTGTTCAGCCACCCACTTTTAAAAATGAATTCTAAAAATAAATAACTTTGCTAATCACTTAGTAAAAATTTACTTTAACTCATTACTGGAAATAATTTACTGCAAAAAAAAAAAAAAGGGAAAATAGAAGAATGTAAATAAAGTTTATGAAAACCCTGATATGAATTAAACATACAGTTAATAAAACAAGAAATGGAATTTTAAAAGAAAAAACACAACACATATTTAAAAATATATACACCTTCGCGATATTAATAATATAAAAATTTAAATTTTATATGACAGTATGAATATAATTTTATTTGGGTAAATAATAGATTTTCTCTTACATAATATATATATTGAACATAATTAATTTATATATCCGTATCTTTTATACACGTTCTTGAAATATTGAATTTGGATTTCTATCGTTGTCGATTAATCCATTTAGGTTTTTCTAAGTTTTTGTAAAACTAATAAATATTCTACCTTTTCCTTTTTAGTTTTTATGATGAAGGGGATATAAAAGATAGATATATCTATGTGTTGATTTACTCTGTAGCCGTTTGTGTGCTTCTCTATATTGTTGGCATTATGAGACTTTAATAGGATGCATTCACTTACAGTGAAATTATTAATCTCCATCACAATATTTTCAATTAAAAGAGTGAAGTTATTATCAAGCTTCTTAAGTTTAGAGCAATATTTTTTCTAGATGGCGCTTTACAGCATTTACTTTTGTTTACATTTTTCTTTGCTTTTTTTTTGCTTCTCTGAAAATTAAATTGGTTTTTCAAAACAGATTTCTTTAGACTTTAAATTGTAATTTTTTAAAAAAAAAAAAAAACATGTTGGCAGGATTTCTTTTCCTTTCTGAAGTGAAAGTGTGTAAGGTTTAAAATGATAAACTGATTTATTTGTAGACTTTATGCCTAATGTATATTATAAATCAAGATATTTTTGCTGGAGTTTTTTTTTTTTTTTAATTTATATTCATAAAGCAAAATTTTAAGTTTACCCTAGCTGCTATTTATGTAATGTTTTGAACAAATAAAATAAATTTATTTTTATTCCACCTGTTTATATATATTTGAAATATTTAGTACTTGGTATCGTATTGTTTAGATTTTCTTTCATTCTATCTAGTTAATAACTGGCCAAACTAAAAACTTACATATGTAGTGTTAAAATTGAAAATATACTTTGATTATAAAAATCATTAATTGTAGCAATTTTATTTCTCATACAATTTTTGTAGAATCTAATTATTTAGACCATACATAATCAAGGACTGTAGATTGATAATACATTACCTGCCCACTTGATTTTGACTAGATTTATTTATTCATAATGGAATACTGATAGTAAAAATCATCTCTAGAATTCTATTTGTTCTTAGATAATTATCTGAATTAAAGACTAAGACATTTTGAACACAGTTAACAGTTTATTGCCTTTGATTATGATACCCAATTTTTAAAATATTTGCAGAGAAATGGAAAAGTTCTGCCTAAATGAATAACAATCATGTAATACTGTATTTTAATATTCATTATTCTTTGCTATAGCTATAGTTGTTATTTTTTTAAATTAAAATAAAGATTTTGAAAAATATAATTACTATTAAAAAAATACAGTAAATTATCATAAAAATCAATAAACCAACAAAAACATTTTTTTTCATTTAATTATGAAAGTCTCATAATATAGTGACATGTTAGTTTCCCATGATCTGGTATAAATTGGAAATTTTTCATCTAACTGGAAGAAAAAAAACCTTCACAAACTGCTATTTTTTTATCTCATATTTAACACTGCTACTTGCTATGGATATACATTATTGATTTTAAATCTTAGAATATTTAAGACTATTACTTTATGTATTAAGTCTTAGTAACTATAATACATGGTTTGGAATTCAACCATAACTGCAATATTAATCTAATTTTTTTTTAAAAAAATAAGTAAACTTCTAAATATTAAAACCTTAGTAAAACTTGGATTGAATGTTCAAGTAAATTATATGTTGTTTTATTAAACCAGTTTAATTTCAGAGGGAAAAAAAAACTAATATTTACACATCATTGATTTTTGAATTTGTCAAAAATTTTCACATTGAGTGAACTTTTCTAACATTTATTTAAAGATTACCATATTGACTTCAATTCTTATTAAGCACATGGTCAAGCATTGTTAGCCGAGAGGTCATTGCAGCCGCTTTGCAAGCAAGGAGTTGATTGCAAATGGTTGTGGGTTCGCCTCCCAGCCGATGCTATGACATATGGAAAAAATGCATATAAGGCTTTAATCTTACTACTATGTGCCTTGAATGCTCAATTTTACCACAAGAGGGACCTCTGCAAATCTTAACACAAGATTACAACTTTATTAAGATAAGAGCAGTCTTATCTCAACCTATTTTCTAATTATATTGGCAAATCTAAGGCATTTTGATTTGAGAGTGTGAAGCTAGTAATTTCTTCACTAATTAAATCCACTACCTCATCTAGAAATCAACATTCACAAAGTCTTTTGATTCACAGCGAGTTAATATTTAGATCTTATAATTATAAATATTTTGAATCAATTTAAAGTTGTAAACATTAATTCTTATTAAGCACATGGTGATCACATAAATACACATAAGGCTTTAACCTTACTACTATGTGCCTTAAGTGCCCAATTTTACCATGAGAGGGACCTCTAAAAATCTTAACATAAGATTACGACTTTATAAAGCTAAGAGCACCTATCTTCAGCCTACTTTCTAATTATATAGGCAAATCTAAAGTATTTTGATTTGAGAATGTGAAGCTAGCAAGTTCTTCACTAATTAAGTCCACTATCTCATCTAGAAATCAACATTTGTGAAATCTTTCGATTCATAGTGATTTAATATTTAGATCTTATAATTAGAAATATTTTGAATCAATTTAAAGTTGTAAACACTAATTCTTATTAAGTGCATGGCCAGCACATCAATGCATATAAGGCTTTAACCTTATTATTATGTGCCTTGAGTGCTCAATTTTAAATTGATTCAGAATATTTTTAATTATAAGATCTAAATATTAACTCGCTGTGAATCAAAAGATTTTGTGAAGTTGGTTTCTAGATGAGGTGGTGGACTTAATTAGTGAAGAACTTACACTCTCAAATCAAAATGCTTTAGATTTGCCTATAAAATTAGAAAGTAGATTGAAGATAAGATGGCTATTCTTATCTTTATAAAGTCATAATCTTATATTAAGATTTGTAAAGGACTCTCTCATGGTAAAATTGAGTACTCAAGGTGCATAGTAGTAAGGTTAAAGCCTTATATGTTATTCATATTGACTTCAGTGAAAGAAAAATCCATTACTAAATTGTGTGACTACATTGAGCAGTATAGGTAAAGTTGCTTAGGATGCTCAGGAGATAAGAATTCCTAGTCTAGCTGAGTAAATATGAAACAAATTCTCAGTTTGAATACTTGGAAGGAACGTTTCATTCATCATATCTCTTTGGCATCTGAGTAATTGAGCATATTATTATTATTAATCTGTTTTGTTATCATATGATAATTTTTGTTTAAAAAAAAAAATATTAAAAAAAAATATCAACTTATCCATTTAAAAATAGTTTGAGAATCCTGTTCTTTAATCTTCATTTTATTTTCAGCATAAATCTGTTTTAAAATCTTTTAATATCTTATTTCATTTTTTATCTCATAATTGCTGAAAATAATTATCAGTTAGAGAGGTTAGAATGTAATGAAAAAATACATTGGTTTTAAAAAAATATTTGTGTTAAATGAAGATTTTTTTTTAGCCATTTTTATTATTACTTTTTTTTTTTTTTTTTTTGCGATTTTTTTTTTCTGATTTCATTGTTTATCATTCATTGCATTTCCATTCATTTTATTTGTGAAAAAAAAAATGCTCACATAACGCAACAAACAAACAAAACACACTCAGGATCTTCAATACAGATACACAACCATTGAAACAAAGAATTAACCCCCCTTTCTAACACCTTACTAATCAACATGTAACAATAATAGCAATAATAAATTTATATTTTGAGAAAAAAAAATGCTCAAATGCTTTCTGTTGTTGTTATCTGCCTAAACATCAATCAACTATGAAAAGATAGATTACGAATTTATCTTTTAGCTTGGTTGGTATTTAAGTTTAGTTCATTGATATTGTTCTCTCAGTTCTTAAGCTCTTTTTATAACAGAATTATTGTAAACGTTATTTTTTGTAGAATTCATTATTATTTGTTTCAAAACATTTGATCAACTTATTAAATATTTGTCATTTATTAAAAAGTACATTGATTTTTAAAACGTATATAATTAATATTTTACTGTATGACTAACCAGCCCCTTTCACTTTTATAATTTTTAGAATAATACAATATCTTGTTTACTTTTAGAGATGAACACACATTTATTACTTTTATATATTCTTATTTTGTACAAAGTTTGTTTCTAAAGACACAAAGTTTGTTTCTAAAGAATGGAACTTATCAAAAATAATATTGTAAAATAAGTATATTGAAATAGTTTTTCATTTTAAATAATTTTTATTAGGTGAAAATCTATCAACTATTTTTGCTTTGCTATATTTCATGGGATTCCAATCTTTTTTTCACTTTCATGCACCTTGGCAACCCACTTCCATAAATTGTATCTTTCATATTAGAAAAATGTTTATAATTAATGTAGTTGTTGTTACTTCAAATTTATATATTGTAACTATAAACAAATAGTCCGAAAATGGATTAAAAAGCTATAGAATAATAAGGTGAGCAGACAGTGCATATACATTTGCATTCAAACTCAATTAAACGATATGATGAATGGAAATAAATATATCATAAATTGTCTAAAAATATAATATTAATTAATCAAAATGCTTATTACTGCCATTTTTTTCACTTATCCTTTAATATCCTATTTCATACCCCCTGGGAATATATATATATATTAGAAATCATTGTTGTAGTTGAATCTCCATTATTTTTTTATTTTTTTAATATTTGAGTTACTGTTCAATTTTTAGTTAAACTATATTTCACAAACATAATTCATAAGTCATCAGTATTATGTTTTAATTATACAGTATGATTTTTGAACTAAGATTAATACAATAATCAACAAAAATATGTATATATGAAAATAACCATAATATTTTTTTTAAAACTTTTTGTTTTTATTAGTGCATCTTTCTAATGCCACCACAACATCTATTAACCCCAAAGTCAGACATGTGAAACATTCACTTCACTTTTCCAAATAAGCATGACATACATAGCACATGTTATAATTTAATTTTATATTCACATTTCTAGATATACTTAAATGTTTTGGAGATATTGGCACATTTACTGAAACTACCAATCCAATTTATGTATTAGCACTATAGGAAAATTTATAAATTACTGCATTAATATGGAAGTCATTATTAGTGACAATTTATATGGTGGTATTTTATGGTTGAGTAATAATTATGATTCTGTGATTGCTCTAATTTGTGTTTCATTTTAGCTAGTTTCTAATTTTGCAACAATATCATTTCTCTTAATTACTGACTTTATTTTTTTTTTAATCACAGGTGCCACATTAATATATAAAATCCAGTATATTTCTGTAAGACATAAATTTACAAACATTTACTACAATGTCTGAAATATTAACCATGAGAAACAAGATTAGAGTGATCTTTGGGACATTAAAATATGATACAGACAATAAAGAAATATCTAAATTTTATATAATAGAACATGAATTTAATAATAGTTTTAAAATAATGCTTAATTTATAAATTAATAAATCATATGATAGACTTAATATTTTTAAAAATTGGTTAAAGGGTGAAAGATTATGGCAATGTTATCACAATTTATAATTATAAGAAAATGAAATTAGTTTTTGATTATTCTCATCTTGACATAACTTTTTTTTTCAACAAAAAAAATTATTATCTATTTTATCTTTCTATTTTTTACAAATTTGATTAAAAGCACAAATTCAAAAAGCAAGATCTGAAAAATAAAATTTCAACTTTGCAAATAAAAAAAGATTATTGAACAGAAATGAAGAATCAAAATAAAAGATTTGTAAATATAAGACAAATTTCATTAAATCATAAATTCAAATAATAAAAACATTTTTAAACTATTAAATTCAACTTTTAATTACACAAAAAGTAGTAATAAATATTTTTGATAGAAGGCATTTTTTGTTTTACATCAATAAATTTTTAGTTGACTGAATTTCTGTTTAAAGTCTAATTTATTCAAATAAATTCATTTACTTATTAAGAAATCAATATTTAATAATTATGCAAAAAGTAGTAAATAGCTAAACAAATTTAGTATAAACTTACATTTCCTTTTTATAATAGAAATAAAAGCCTTTACATAGAATAAGTACACTTATTGATTTTATACTCTCTTTAGTGTCTTCCTCTAATCCCTTTTAATTAGAGCTACAATTTCTATTAGTAACTTTAAAATCAAGCAAAGGTTTTTTTAATTAAATTTCAATCATCAAATGACACTAATAAGTTTTTTTTATTATATTAAATTGTGTTTACTTACCATATTAATGAAAGGGTTGTATAAAATTTAAAAATTAAAGATAATTTGATTTATGATTCCTAAAACTACAAGAATAATTATGAATACATTTTCCAATTATTATGAATATTGTTAACATAAAAAGTTGACATTCAAAAAATTAATCAAACAATTTGTTTTAAATTAAGTTTTTAAAAATTTAACATATAACAAATAACTAAATAGATAAATTAATTCAATGACAAGTTTGCAATTAATTCTATTATGAACAACAACAACAAAAGAGAAAATGTATGGCAAAAACATTTCCTTTACCTTTCATAGTTCTAAATGAAAATGGATCTTCTTACAGATTTGATCACTTTCTTTAGCAGATATAACTACAAATAAAATTAAAAATCAGAAACTTGCTTCTGATAAATGTTTATAATTTGTATTTGGTTGTAAACATGAGAATTGCTTAATTAATTTTACATAGATGTTTTTCTGCAATGCATAGATGTTTTTCTGCAATGTAACTAATTTTGATACTAATGTAATGAAAGATAAAAAATAATTTTGGAAAAAGTCACTGAACAGCAATGTCAGGTCATAGCTTCATAAAGGTATCAGATATTTTGCATTATTACAGATTAGCAGATACTTGGAAGTTTATTGAGACTATATATTGTGGGTACTTTTTCAGCAATTGCTGTCCTACCATTATGACTTATGATCTGATGTTATTTCTATGGATATCCAAGTTTCATTCACATGCATTTGTTTTCTGCTAACATATGAAAGCGTTTATACATATCTGTACTATTCATTCTAACTCTTTGACATTAACTGATTATGCTTTTTTATAGATTTTGCAAACATGTTTGAATAAATAGAATTAACATATTCCGATTTAATTTTTTCCCCTGTTTTCAATTATAGTGACATATTTTTATAAACATGTTTTTCCAAAATTAAAACTAAAAAAATCACAGTCCTGTTTTCCTTATTTTTAGTCAATTAATTAATTAATTAATTAAAAAACAAATTCCTTGTGTATGTTATATAAACAAACATGTAAAAAAATAATTAATTACCATTTTTTAAATATTTATATGATTTTATTTATTTAAAATAATTCTAGCAAGTCTGACTCATAAATAGGTATAATGGCACATACATAAAGAGTTTGCTTCTCTGTAAATATTATAATATATTCTCAAATATTTAATATCTATTCTTTATTTACAAGATTATTAAAATTACTGTGTGCGTATATATATAAAACATATAATTAAAGGATATTTGAACCCAGATTTTCAAGCTCTCTTTCAGTCATTCACTCTTTCTAATATAACCGATACACATAAACACGTACATGTGAAAAAGTTTCCAATATACATATTTGATGCTGATTCAACACTCATCAGTTGGTCCAGGTCATCATCTCCCACACACATATATAATCTGTGCTTGGTTTTATATTAAGATAGAAAATCTATAAACTTTAATGGACAGACTTCAATCATCTCCATTCTTCAATTCTTCAGTCATCCTTATCATTGAAAATCTGATGATGATAATGATGATCTGAACCAATTGATGAGTGCTGGTTTAGCACAAAATACATATATTGGAGATTATTTGTCTTTGTCACATGTATGTAATTATGTGTATTAATTATATTAAATAGAGTGAATGACTGAAGGGAGTTTGAAAGTCTGGATTCAAATCCTCTTTAATTACATTTAGATTAAGTAATAAATTATAGATTTATACTTTATGCCTGTTCAAATTATAATAATATTAAATAGTGCTTTCACACTTATAACGTAAAGCTATATATGTTAGTAGCAATTAATCAATTAAAATGGCTTAGCGCTTTCGAGAAAATGTATTTCTCATAATCATAACAGGCTATGATTATGAAAAATATATTTTCTCGAAAGCGCTAAGCCATTTTAATTATTAATTGCTATTAATGTATATAGCTTTATGTAATAAGTGTGATAGCACTATTTAATATTATTATAATTTAGATTAAATATATATACTATACTAGTATTTAAATATATATATCCATTTATGGCAGATAGTAAACTTAATTTACTAAAATGCCTTGTAAATCAAAAATCTCATATAAGAAAGAAAATATTATAATGATTTTTCTATGGCAAAAAATTTAAATTCATTATTCCAAATTCAAAATATATATTTAAAAATATTAAAAACTCAAATAAATATAGATTAAGATTTGGAAAATGTAATAATTAATGAATAAATATTTTACTAAGCATTAACCTGTGAAAAATATACTGTATAATAAAAAAGATTTCAGTTGCTGTAATTTTTGAAAAATGATAATTTTTTAAATTTATAATTACCATCTTTAGTTGTATGCAGAGTGAAAATGACATTCTCTGTATCACAATTTATTAAATTAAAATGAAGCATGTAGAAAAAATGTTGATGCACTTATTAAAATTAATTATTAGTGCATTTTATATTATCTAAGTTTTTTGTATTTTGGTAATTATCTAATCAATAAAAAATTTTGAACTTTTTTTTTTTGCAGAATGACTATTTTTTTTAAAGCAATGGTTTATATTTTTTACTTACTTTACATAAATGTAGATGTATTTAAAATAAATAAATAAAATGACCAGCTAATTGCTGCAGTTTTAATAATTAATTTTTTTTTTCTTTGCTGAAATTGTTTTATTTTAGAATAATGCATTTTTGCTTAGTGAAAATTAAAATTTCTATAGGTATGAAAACATTAACTAAAAATTAGTTAAATAAAAATTGTTTTTGAGATAATGTAGACTTTTCAAAATGTATTAATAATATATTTTGTTATTGTACATGACTAAAGTTTGTTTTAAATAATTTCTGTACTAATTAAAATTTATATTTTTTTTCATATTTTATTTTTGTGATGAAATAAATTATGAAGATATTGAATAAAAATTAAACAAGTAAATGCTATTTTTAAATTATGTTTAGTATTATTTGATCATATGAAGTTTATTATTAATTGCATAATGCATAAAATAATTTGTTTCTATTTTATGAAAATAAATTAAATTTATAATGATAGCACTTAAGAAAATATTAGGCAAGAATTGATTACATGAATATATTTTACTAATCCATATATTTAACAAACTTGCAAAGAATATCCTTTTTGATTTATTATTTATATTTATAGCATGAAGTTAGATCCATTTTTTTTTTTTTTAATTTAACTAATAAACTGGCATTGATACGAGAGAGAAGGTGTTCTTTACAAATTTGTTAAAATGACTCTAGTAAATCTGATTTGTGAATTATTATAATACACTCATGAGAATCACTTATAAATATATATTAGAACTCAAAGAGTTCAAAGATAATGATTAAAAGTATATATTTTTATACAAGAAGCATATGTCACATGGTTTCTTTATCTCATATTCTGATGCATTACAGCTTCTTCTTATATAAAATAGTGTCTAAAATATCATTGCAATGGGTGTTGTATTATACATACATTTCTATTCAATAGTGATTACTCTATTCTCACTCTACAATCATTCTCTGTACATATCACACTGTTAATGAACATTAGATTAACAATGTAATCAGAGTTCTAAGAACAATTCTGAATAGTTTGACTTTTATACAAAAGTGAAAAAGAAGTTAATGATAATAAGATGATGCAATATTTTTTTCATAAAATTAGTTGTGAAATCTATTTGCATTGCCATATAGTGATCTTCGATTACATATTTTCATGGATGGACTCTAGAATGAGAAGAGAGAGTTGATCATAGCCTGAAGCACATTATTTCATTGCAAACAAAGTGCTGAATATCAAGAGTTTCATATTAAATTTCATCTTGTGACATTTAATATAAAGTAAATATGAGAAAAAATAATAAAGATTTGAATTTTTAATTAAAGATATATGTAATTATATATGTATGAATAAAATTTCTGGATTTTCAGAGCATGAAATTACTTATGCAGGATTACTGTTTTGGTTGATTTGTCATTAATTAGACCCAAAGTTTACAATTTATATTTCATAGAACTCTAGAATTTCATTGAATACAATTTGTAGTTCCATAGTAAAATTAGGCTTTGATTCTATTAATACTTTTAAATATGTATAAAAAATTAAAGCAAGAATAATATATATTTTATAATAAATGCCTTTATTTATTGTGTATTAAAAAATTAAAAATAACCTCTAATTAGTAATGGAGAAAACAGTTATTTTTGTTTTTATAGTACACAGTAAATAAAAGCATTTGTTATAAAATATTTTTATATATATTATTTTTAACTTTTTAGTATTCCTATATTTTTTATAATTTTTCATATTCAAATTTAAAATTGTTTTTAGTACACATTAAATAAAAGCATTATTTATAAAATATTATATAGATTATTTTTAACTTTTTAATATTCAAATCTTTTTCATAATTATTCCTATTCCAATTTTACAATCAATAATAAAAATAATGTAGCAACACATTAAAAATTGATTTCAACATTATTTTATTTAGGAAGGCAGCTTTTTTTAAAAAAATAAAAATAAACTTTTACAATCAATAAAAATTATAAAAAAAAAAAAATTATTTCTATTTTAATTAACAGTAAAAAAATTTAGTGTAAGCTTTTTTAAATATATAAATATCATCTTGTGTGCTTCACACTGAAAATTTACTGAACTAACATTATATTACAAATGTGACTGGAAAAGTGGTACACTGATAAATAAATGATAGTGCAATTTATTTTGCATTTGCATCAATTTCTAACATGTATACAAAATTTGAAGGAAATCCATTTGATAGAAATATTTTAATTCAATTCCAAAATTTAACTTAAACAAACAGAGTTTTAGGATTAAATAAAACCATTTAAAAATAAAATACAGAAATAATTTAGATGCCACTTCTGATATTATAATTCAGTTATTCTGCAATTAAATCAAATTTTGAAAAAATATTGAAAAAGAAATTAATCCTTCCCATTAATGACCAATTTGAATTAATATTTGTTTTTATTATTTTTTTATTTGTTTTTTTTTATTATTTAAAAGCAATATGTAATTTGCTTATACCTAATATTTCCTACTAAGGGAATTAGAGGGATTTGAATTCAGGATTTTTCAATTTATTTATCCTCCACTCCATGTCTAGCAATGATGCACATATTCATGTACATGTGAAAAAGACACTTGATCCCCAATATACATATTTTGTTCAGAACCAACACTCATCAGTTGGGTCAGGTCATAATCTCCCATACATATGTATAATCAGTGCTCAATTTATATTAAGATAGCAATTCCTCACACTTTAATGGTTGGGCTTCAATCTTCTTACCTTTCTAGCTATTCAGTTATCCATTTCATTGAAAACCCAAAGATGTAATGCTCAAAACCTATTCATTAAAGTTTGGGGAATTGCTATCTTAATATAAACTAAGCACTGACTGCATATATGTGTGGGAGATTATGATCTGGTCCAACTGATAAGAGCTGTTTCTGCATGAAATACATATATTGAGAATTATGTATTTTTTGCAAAATGTATGTGGTAATATATATCAATTGCTTGAGATGGAATGGAGGATGAGTAGATTGAAAAATCCTGAGTTCAATCCCTCTAATTACATATTTTGTTTATAATAAATAAAAATTGTCAGATTTTTAAACAAAATTTTCAAAGTGAAAAGGTAATATAAATATAACTGTATAAGCAGTTATATGCATCAAGAAAATCTGGAAATATTTTTCATATTTTTAGTGAAATTTTTGTTTAACACACACACACATATATGATAACATAGAAAGACGCAACTGGAAATATGTATATGAGTTACTTGATTTTTTTTATTATATTCTTTTCTCTAATTAGAATATTAATTACTAATATAACACAATACATGGATTTTTTTTTTTAAGTGTTGACCTAACTATATGTGTATGTTACTGTAATTTTAACTAAAATACACTTTATCACTAGTATTTGAATTTTTTTTACTGATACTACTATGTATTTAATAAATCTGCTTTTTGATTGTCTTTCAAAAGTATCTTTGTTTACATAATGAGTCCTCATAATGTAATGTAAGTTGAACATATTCATAATTATATTACATACACATATCCGGAAACATACGACTTGAAATTCGTTTTTATAATCGATTGTTGATATAATATCAACATCGGCTTCAATTGTGTTGTTTGCATCATTTATTAATCAAAGTAAATTTAACGAAAAATCTTAAAACAAATATTATATACATATATATTATATGGGAATGTGTAATAACATTCAGATTTTTGTTTTTTGTTTTATTATTAAATTCCTGTCTCTAGAAGAAAAAAAAATTTTTTTTTTAAAATAAGTTAAATTCTTTTATGTGTAAAAAAAGAATATGAATAATTATAATCTTGTTGCTTATTTTTTAACTATTTGAAATATTTTTCCAAATATTAAAAACTGGAAGAAAAAAAACCCTGATTTTTTTTTTTAACTTTTTGAAATAAACATGGGGAGAATATTTTATAAACTCGAGATGAATTGACGTTTTTTTTTTTTTTGTTCCCGATCTTAAAATAAAATATTGTATTAAAACGAAAATTTTTCAGATAAAATGTTGTCACTTTCTTCCCCAGAATTGATTTCTTTACTTTTATAAAAGTAATAATTTAAAAAATAAATTTTTTTACATACTTTAATAAGTTTACTTTTCATTATTTCACATTACTATTGTTATTGTGTGGAAAACGGATACATGAGTTTTCTTAGTTGCTATGTTGAATGTTACTTGGAAAGAATGGATTAGACAGTATTTGACACTATAATTTAGATATCTGTTATATTGTGAATTGGGGAAGAAGCGTTTTTTGTAAAGAATCACAACCCAGTATCCTCTCCTCCCAGTCATTTTATATTTGTTTAAATATAGACTCATTCTTGAGGGAAATTTTTTTTAAAAAATCCATTGCTCATAAAAGCAATTGATTTAGTTAAAGAAAAAGCACATCAAAATGCTTTTTAAAAAGAATTTATAGTACGTGCTGTGCTCAACAACAGAGTAGTTCTGTTGAACATTTACTTTGCTACTGTGTTTCATCTTTGAATATGCTATTTGGCAGAAATTATTCACCATACTGTCAGTGTATCTGAAATTAATGCAAAACTTTTTTTCTAGAAAACTGTATTAAAAATTATTATATATGTTTATCATTAGGTTTCTTTTCATTTATAATATATGTTTTACATTGAGGTTTATTTTCTGGAACAGGAATATTATCTAAACGTTTTTAAGAAATGAATTATGTTATCAAACTGTTTTTTTTGTTAGCAAGTTCCTATAATGTTTAAAATTTATTATGAAACAATAAACCCTGCACTTTTAAATAGTAATATGAAAGATAATATGTTATATTAGTCTTGTACTAATGCATTTGTAACTAAATTAATTGTTATTATTCATTCTCTTTATATTTTCTTGTTCATTACTGTCTTCAATCAGTTAAATTAATATAAGTTTTGTAGTCATGAGCCTCTCATACCATTGATCATCTATTTGCAATAATTGTGGCAATGGAATTGTATGTTTTCACAATTTATTCTTTAATTATAGGAAACAATAATTCTGATTGCAATTTTTTTTTTGCTTTAAATTCTTTTTATTTTTCATCCATTTTTTAATCTTTCTGGAGTTAGAATGATCATATTCACTTATGAATATCAGTTTATGATGAAAATGATGATGATTAAGATGAATTAAAATAAATAGATTATATATATAATACCATCTCAAGATGCTAAATAAAGAAGTCTAACAGGCGAGTGATTAATATGCATGAACATATTATACATGGATGTATTTTGCCATTGGTTTGTGTATAGCTTTAGCAAAACTCATCTTTTATTTTTCTTTTATTCATTTGTCGCCCTCTTTTTTTTTCTGGAATTAAGATAGTTATAGTCATTTATGAATGCTACTAATGTTTGCAATGACATATAAATAATCGAAAATGATTTTTGTTTTTCAATCGATGGAAAGTGATCAACATGCAATTACTTGGCCTAAAAAGTTTTGAAAATTTATTTTATTTTTGTGGAACCACAATTGGTGATAATTTATCATTTCTTGCTAGCTTTTTTAATACTATTTATTCCAAGGAGTCAATAACAAAATTATAAACTTTAATGAGCTCTGAATTTCATGTTTTGATTGATTACATGACAGTGATAACAGTAATAGTTGTTTAGCCTGCTAAAGAGAGAGGTGGGGCATAGGGTATTGTAAAAATATTCTTTTTAATAATGCAGTACATATATGATACTGGTGGAAGTAGTTTCAAATATAATGTATTGTACTATATATTTATATTGCAATTCTACTTTCAAGTTGAATTCTGAATCTTTATTTGAGCAAAATCTTAACAAACATGTGTATATAGACATATAATTATTTACTATTAGCAATAATAAAAAACTATTTTTTATAAATGTATTAAATAACCTCCACACCACCACACATTCTTTGAAACATGAATAAAGACACCATAAAAGACAAATGACTCCAGGTTGCATTTCATATTAAACAAGCAGTCATCAGCTGGCCCAGGTCACCATCTCTCATATATATCTTTATCATATGTACAGTATTTATCAATTATAAATTGTTACATTTTGATTTACTATTGTCAAATTTATTTCATTTACTGTTTTGACACAAGTCACTATAAATAAATACAATAATTATCACTAATCATTTATTAAACTAGAGATTATCTCTACTTTAAGCTTCAGTTAAAGATTAATATATCTGATTTTTAAATTAAACACACACACACACACATGGCATTCAAAAAATGTAATAATATATATATATTTGCTTCATCATAGTACCTTACTTTGTTTGTATTACTTTTTGGCTTTAAAAAAACATCTACAATTAGACAAACTAAAATACATGATTAAATCATCATCATCATCATCAACCATTATCAATCCACTGCAGGATGAAGGTCTCTCCAAGTTTAATCCATCTTCTCCGATCTTTAGCTTCTCTTTTCCACAACACCCCTGCACATTTTCTTATTTCATCCATTCATCTCACGTGGTCTTTTTCTGGGTCTTTTACAATCTCTTGGAATCCAGTTTAAAATTTCAATTGTCCATCTATTATCATTTCTTCTAGCAATATGTCCAGCCCAACTCCATTTCAATCTTTTAATTTTTTCAATAAGGTCTGTAACACCTGTTTGTTGTCTTACCCATACATTGCGTTTTCGATGGTTTCTTGTTACTCCCAACATACATCTCTCCATACTCCTTTGAGTGGTCTGAAGTCTCTGTATTGCTCTTCTATTAAGTGTCCAAGTCTCAGATCCATAAGTAAGATAATGATAGTATTTTACCATTGTTGATAGTAAATAGTTAAATATACAGTTATGTGTATTGTTTGTTAAATTTTTGCCTGAATAAAAACTTAACTTGAAAGTATGACTCATTATAATTATTATTAGCAGCCGTTGCTTGCAAATGGTAGGATAAAAAGATAAAAAGACAAAATCAATGTTAACAAAATACTAAAAATGAGTAATCTGCAAACCATAAATACATCCACATACAAAACATGCTAGTCCATTTTTCTGTTTATTTGATACTTTGTGATGATTGTCTCTTTTTAATTTCTTAGCGGAATACTTTTCTTTCTGAAATAATTGTAGCTATCAAATGTTTTCTCTTCTCTGAAATACTTTTCCAACTTTTTTTTTGAAATGTCTTTTAGATATTCATATAATAAAAACAGATCTATACCTTCACAAAAACCATAACTTCACCATAAAGCATTCTTTTAGGAATTTTATATTGTTTATTTGTTTCACGTGTTTAATATCATATCCAGCAAGTTGAAGAATATATTAACTGGTCTTATAATCTTGCATTGTACTTTTAAAAATTAAAACAGGCAAAACTCACTATACGTATTGCCACACACAGCAAGCTAGAGTAATCAATGGATGCTAGAAGGCTTGTGCATAAAATCCCCATCTAGTGCCTACTCATCCAATATCCCCAGACTAGTTTCTGGCTTGTGGCCTTCATCAGTGCTCTCAGATCCAAGGATCCTCACTGACAAAGGCCACAAGCCAGAAATTAGTCTGGGGATATTGGATGAGTAGGCACTAGATGGGGATTTTATGCACAAGCCTTCTAGCATCCATTGATTACTCTAGCTTGCTGTGTGTGGCAATACGTATAGTGAGTTTTGCCTGTTTTAACAATGGTTATACACAAGCATAGGTGGTCATGTGATGTTTATTGACTTTTAAAAATGTTAAGGGGCATCTTTAAATAAAACTTTACTAATGTGTTTATGTTGCTGTCAATAATATGTCCAAATCCCACTTCCATACAATAAATTAGGTAAAGTAGCAGCTCTCTCTTTAGCTAATTTAGATACAATAGTTATTTCTTTCCCTATGCTGAAATATTATCTTTTAACTTATTAAATGCAGCAACAACACATTGAAATCTGTGCTGCATCCCAGTTTCCAAATTCATCTTTCTACTTATAAAATTACCAAGATATTGAAATTGTTTACATTTTCAAGATGATAATCTTCCAAGCTTAAAAGTTGCTGAGAATTTTTTTCCATTACAGATTGATAAAGAGTTTAAGTTTTTGAAACATTAATTATTAAAACACACTCTTTGTCTTTTGTTTTGAAAATAAAAAATACATTCTGTAGATTATAAAAAAAATAGCTCAATCATCAGCATATTGTAATTTCAATATCCAAAAAGATGAAGATCATGTTTTTGCTTTTAATATGCAAATTAAAAATACCATCATCAAACCTGCATCACACTTTGATTCTTGATCTATTAAGCTATCTATAAACAATTCTGAAGACCATTGTCATTGAAAACAGTGTTGTAATTAGCACAGGTCCTTGTTTAATGCTAGTTTTTATTTCAAATGCCTCAGATTTACCATCTATAGTAATTACCCTTTCTTTTATTCCATCTTGTAAAATCTGTATATAAGGAATAAACTTTGATAGAGACAACTAACTAATTTTAAATAATTCCCTGGACATGTTTAATTAATTGAATCAAATGCTTTGACCAAATCAATAAAAGCATTATATAAATCACTATTTTGTTCCTGACACTTTTTACGCACTTTACTGGCAACCATTACCATGTCTAATCACATTGTTTTTCTAGTAACCATTGATCTATGTCTGGAAGCAACTTATTCAAAAAATGTTTAAAGTAATTTTGCTGTAGCAGATAATAATGATATGTCACAGTAATTACTGCAATTTTGCTCACAGAAGCATACTTAAGATCCTGTGCACATTTTCATGGGTCCATACATTTTTAAAATATTAAAAAAATTGAATCTATCATACTATCACCATATTTGAAAAATCCAAGTATCTGATCAGGACCTGAAACCTTTTCATTTTTAATATTATAAAGAGCTCTTTTGACTTCTTTAAGTTGGATATATTTGTCAAAATCTAAATTAATAGATAAAATGGATTCATTATTAAAAGTCAGTATCTCAATTCTTATATCATTATCCAAAATATAAGCAAAATATTATTTCTATTTTCAAAACATCCTTATCATCATATAAGACGGTACTATTTCTAGATTTAATAGCATTGTGATACTATTTCTCAGGTTTATATGTTATGTTTAGTGCATAGAAAAAAAAGATCTAAAGTAATCATGATTATCCAGTGAATATTTGCTCTTTTTTGCAGTTTTAATCCATCAATCATTTTTAAGCTTCCTTGTCAATCAAATTGAATTTCTGCCTTTTAATCTCCATATTTATTATGAAGCTCTGCATTTAATTTATTACTGTACCAAACAAAAAATGCTTCATTTCTTTTAAAAAGATTCACTAATAATAAGATCATTGTCAGAAAATCAACTCTGATTTTTCTTTTTAGTGAGCCCAATAATAGATTTATTTATACCCATAATATACTCGTTAAAATAATTCCACACCTCACTAATGTGACTATGCTCAAAGTCCAAATTAATAATTTTAATGTTTAATAACTATTGGAATTTAGCACATATTTCTAAAGAACAACAATAATTTTTTTGGCAAATATGATTAGAATTAGATTTTTTTTAATGTAACTGTCATTTTAATCTTTATGATCCATACAACAATTTGGCTTATAAGTGCTCACATGATTTTCCGCCTAAACAAAAAGTGTTTGTGATGGTCAATCTATATACTTTGCAAAAATTTAATAACTTTAGCCATTTGAGTATATAACTATTAATAACATTTGGGCAAAGCCTATTATGAGCAATAAAATGTACATTAAAGTCTTTAAGAAAAAAAAATAATTTTTTGTTGCAAGAGTTATAAGATGAACATATAAAAGTAGGACTAAAAATAAATATTAAAAAGACTAAAGTAATGCTCAATGGATTTTCTCAAAAGATGAAAATAAAGATTGATAATGATGAATTAGAAGAAGTTAACAATTACAAATTTCTTGATCAGATTATTACTACAGATGGAAACATAATGGATGAAATTAATCATAGAATTAAACTTGGTTGGAGTGCTTTTGATAGAAATAACTTAATATTAAAAGGAAATATGCCTATGTGTTTGAAAAGGAAAGTTTTTAATAAATGTGTGTTACTTATGGATCTGAGACTTGGATACTTAACAGAAAAGCAATATAGAGATTGCAGACCACTCGAAGAAGTAAGGAGAGATGCCTGTTAAGAGTAACAAGAAGAGATTAAAAATGAATGAACATTGTTGAAAGAATTAAGAGACTGGGCTAGAAATATTGATAGAAGAGATGATAATAGATGGACAATTGAAATCTTAAATGGAATTCCAAGATATTATAAAAGACCCAGAAAGAGACCACTTGTGAGTTGGATGGAAGAAATAAGAAATATGCTGGGATGATGTGGAGAAGAGAGACTAGAAATTGGTGAAGATGGTTTGAACTTAGAGAGACCATTATCCTGCAGTAGATTGATAATAGTTGACAATTATGGTGATGATGACTATAATAATGTTATTCAGCATGGAATAAAAACTTTCTCTAAATTTAATAATTGGAACATATGCATGATTAAAATGAGCACTGACAGATTTTAGCACTACTAGCCTTTCACTAATACATCGAGGATTTCCAAGAATAAAAGATTTCATTGATTGATCTATTAAACTTTCTTTGGAAAACAAATTTTACTAAAGCACCTAAATCGATTTTAAATTGTGATAGCTTTTTTAGCCACCACTGTTTTTCTTTGTTCTGGTCTTGAAGAATTTATATTAAATGAAATCTATGTACTTACATTTAGAAAAAAAATTAGATTTATAATACGCTAAATACTAATCATTGCATCCTGCTTTACATTTATACTTACAGATGTATGTTTTTGATTGTAGGTAGAATGAATATAGGTATTCCTTTCTTCTTTGCAACATAAAGTACTCACAACTGTCTTTTGTAAATTTTGTAAAGTATAAATTTTTAAATCTATACTTGCAATCAAATTGCTTAATCTTTGGGAATTTAATATGCCTTTATGATTTATATCTCGTAATCAATATTGATATACTAACTTTTTATAACCATAATTAATATTATCTTTTTAAATTATCATCTAATAAAAACAAATAAATATTGTATACATAAAATTTACTGGAGTATTTTTTTTTCCTGAAAACAGTCCTATATTAGGAATACTCTTCAAATTTGTTTTTAATCATTTATGCTGTAAAATGTAAATTATTAATGTATTCTTATGAATTTTAATAGTCGTATCATTTAAACAAATAATTTCATATTTATTATCGTTCTTTTTTAAAATAATAATAATAATATTAAAGCAAATGATAGTTTGAGAATAGATTTAGGTGCCGAAGCTTGTATAATCTTTTTCATCTATTGATTATATTTTTTGTTATAACTTTCTTCCCAAAAATAACTATTTGTTTTAAGTAGAGTATCCCCCCCCTTTTTTTTTTTTATTGTCACTTTATTTTGTCTTGCCTTTTGACATTTCATTATTAATATAGATGATTTTAATGACAGCAAAACACTATTTCATATTGCAATGAAAAAAGCAGTTATAAACTATTCCAATATAATTTCTTGAAAAAAATTACGTTTAGACAGGAATGTTTTTAAAATGATCATCAGGAATCATTATAAATGTCATGATACCTAATAATAATTTGCTTAAAAGTAGAGATAATAAAAAAATATTCTTTTTTAATCTTTTTTTTTCTCTTTGCAGATCGCGAAAACCAGTCCATGCTTATCACGTAAGTTATCATTCTTATTATTTGCTCTTCCTCCTTCTTAATTCTTTGCTTTATGATGCTAGTAATTATTTATTACTTTGCCATTTAAATTAATGTATATTAATATTTTTTGTCACGTCCAATATTTATTATTATACTCAAATATGTTAAAATAATTAACTGAAAGTAATTTAAATAATTATCGTAGTCAATAATTATCCTCCGACTCTGGAGATTATGCTATTGACATATAGAAAAAAAAAAAATTTCGTTTGTTGTTATTGTTGTGCAAGTCAAATGTTTAAATTACATGTAATTTGTGTTGTGCATATGATTTGGTTTTGAAAAGCTTATTTATTAATTTTTATATTTATAGAGCTAATAATTATTTTAAAATTGTATTAGTATTAAAAAAATATATTATGTTTGATGTAACAAGTATAGAGAATGATGAAAGTCGTGTTAAGGCTTTTTATTAACATCAGTTTCATTAGACGAAATGCTTTTGTTTGTAGTTGTCTATTTGGAGTGAAATAAAACTTGGGGTTGGTTTTAATTGTAAATGTAGGGAAATTGAACTCAGACTTTCAAGCACCCTTCAACTATCCACACTATCTCATGCAACTGATACCCATGACAACATACATGTAGAAAAGATAAATAATCGCCAATAAACATAGCCACATACATGTAGAAAAGATAAATAATCACCAATACACGTCTCCCACACATATATATATAATCAATGCTCAGTTTATATTAAGATAGCAAATCTTCACACTCTAATGGACAGGCTTCAATCCATCCCAACCTCCAACTTTTCAGCCATTCATATCATTGAAAATCTGATGACGAAAGCCCAAATCCCATGCTGGTTTTAATGTTTATTTTTATAATAGTTTTGATAAAGTTGGTGTGGATGTTCCTGAATGTAATGAGTTGCTTAAAAACAGTTGAATTTAAATTTTAAAAATTCGTTTTTTAATTATTTTTATCCAAAACTAATTGTGATAAATCAGATATATGATATTTTGATTTGCTTAAGAGTAAATTAATTTAAAAACGTTTTAAATGATTAAAATTTGATTGACAAGTGCCAAATCTTCTAAACTCACAGCACTGTCCTATTCAGATGGATATATTAATGATTATTATAAATCATTTATTAACCTAGAGATTATATATCATTCATAGCCAATGAGCTGTAGAAACACATTATAAAAGATAGTAATTAAGTTGAAAAAATGCTATTAAGAATAAATAGATTTATATTGAATCTATATAAATAATTTTAAAATTTTTATTTACATGGGCTTTTTTTTTATATATATATATAAAGAATGTTTTAAAATAATTTATTTTATTAAGTATCATGTATTATACTTTGATTAAAAATTAATATAACATTAGTGCAATACTAATGGCTAATACAAATTTGCCAGTGATTAATAACAGGATATTTTAAAACTATACTATTCATTTCTACATAACTATTCAAAATTTATTTATTTTCTAGTTTTTTAAATGCTTTTATTGATTTTGGAAAATCTGTTTGTTTGTTGTTAAGTTTTCAAGTTAATAAGAAATTTTAAAATTGAGGTTTAATATATTTAAATTCAATAGAATTGCTTGAAAATTGATATATAACTAGCTTATAACACCCTAATCCATTTGAAGCATTTATTTTTTCAGAATGTCAACTAGTTTTATAGATATGGAACAGAGGGTGGGGAAAATGTGGAAAATATTCAATAATCTCACATTTTGCAGTTAACAATTATTTTTAAAATTTTTATTTATTTTAAATAATGATCATGAGAGGACAGTTTAAATTTTTTTTTCTTTCAATTTAATATTTTTAAACCATTTTAAAATTCTTAATGTCTATGTCATATTTAGAATGTGTATTAATTATATGTATAATAATTCAATAACTAAGTTTTCTATTTAAAAGTATTTCTATTTTTATTTTAAAACAATTTTTTAAAAAAAAAAAATAAACTAGAAACATCTCATTATTTAAAACAATTGCCAAAAATTAAAAAAGATCACTTTTTTTTTCTTTAGCATTTTTTTTAAAAACAATTGTTAACATAAAATATATATATATCAATTTAAGTTACTGATTTATTATACATATATAATTATGTACACATAAAAATATAATATATATATATTAAGAGTATAAAATAGAAATCCATATAAAATTAAGAGTATATATATATTAACTTACTGCAGAAATATTTAATGGCTTACATATACTATATGTGTGATATTGATTTAAATAAAATTATATGTATTAAGTAAAGTTCATTTACAATATATACACATGTATTATTATATATGCATACTAAATATGACTTATACATAAGGGATATAAATTTTAACTTATAGCAAATATATATATATATATATATATATATATAATAACTATAAGTGGCCAGTCAATTTGAAGTATGATATAGTTTTATATTTTCATTTACTGTGCCAATATTATAAGCTTAAAAGCAATAGAGATTTTAAAAAAATTATATTAAATGCATTTATTGACTGTGCACTAAAAAGAAATAAATAATTCTTTCTTCACCCACAATTGAAGTTTTTAGATTTAACTTGAAATAAAAGCAATTAAGTCAATCCCTTAATTAATTTCTGGACACCCCCAGTTCAATCTAAAACTCCAATTTTGGTTGAAGAAACAATTATTTTATTTCTTTTTAGAGCACAGTCAATAAAAGCATTTACTATTAAAAAACTTTATCTTTATTATTTTAGAGATATACTTTACTATTATTCAATTTCATTCACTACTATAAGCTTAAAAAGTTGACATAATATTAAAAAACATATGCACTTTTTTATATAATTCAGAAGCAAATATTTTCTTAAGACCATTTCTGGAATGAGAAATTTTTTTGGCCAGCTTGATATATATTAAAATTTTTATATCTCTCTTTTCACTCCAAAATTATCTTTTTTTAGGTAAAAAAACATGACCTGTATATTTTTTAAGGTAAAGAGCCTTTCTACTATTTCTTTTTCTTGAGTATTTTTATTTTGAAACAAAAATAATACTGAGCAAATTTATTTGAAATTAAATCCATTATTCAATGTTTGTATTCCAAATATAATAATTTGTAATGAAATAATTTATAATTAAAAATTATCCAAAAATTGATATATTTACTGATATTTTTTTTTTATCTTTATATGTATGCAATTATCCATTTTTATTTCACTACATTATATAATTTAATGATATTCAAAAAAAAAAAAATTATATCCAAAATGGATTTCATACCAAAATCATCATTTTTTATTGGCCTGAGGTCAGATACCTTTCTACATGTGATTAAAGTATACATGGTTAAATGGAAAGTTTATAAATATATTTAAGGTATTATAAATGAAGAAAAAGAAAGTGGAGTTGAATTAATTATCCCATGTGGTCATGTTTAATTATAAAAGTTGTAGTAATTTTTAATTAAGTGTAAAATGTATATCTAGGATAAAAATGATAAGATAATTTCTAGCATTTTTAAAAATTATTCATTGATAAGCCATTGATTTTTGAAATATTTTTTAAACAGCACTGCAAAAAGTTTAAAGTTTTATTGTTTAGATAATTACAAAAAAAAAAAACCCAACAATGATAATAAAAAATAAAGTTTATAAAAATGTTCACTATGTTAATTTTTTTTGTACATGTTCTATGTTAATTTACAACGGAATATCAATCTAAGCTAATCAATGTCAATCATGAAATGTAGCCACTTTTAAAAAATATGCAGCAAATAAAATTTACTTATTATATTTATATATAGACTGGTACTTTTTTAAAAATATTAAGAATATGCTTATTAAAATGTTTAGTCATTAATTATAACTTTTTTCCAATTATAAGCTCTTTTTTTATCCCATCAATAACATTTATATATTCTGAATCTGGATAAAAAATTAAATATTCGCCATAAGAAAGCATTATAACTACTTTATTTTTTGTTTTTTATATAATATTTTTAACTTACAAGACATTTTGAAGAACCAATTGAGTTCTCTTTCAGGATTAAAGCTGCATATTTAAGTTATTATACATGAAAAAAAAGAGGAATATAACTGAATTAATTATTCCACATAATAATAGATATGTCAGTTTTTAATTGAAGTTGTTTGTTTATCTGGGCTAAAAATGGTGTTATAATTAAGTGATTAGTAATAATCATTATGGTATTTATATGGGGAATATGTTGCAATAGATGTGAATGCAAGAATTTTGGTAATAATACTGCTGAATTGTAGTGTTTCCTTAACATCAGATTGCTAATATTCTAATGTTTTGTTTAAGCATGAGAGCTATACTGACGTAATTTGCACTTGATAACCAAATAGTTGTTGACATTTATGGTTCAGTATGTATATAAAAATACAGAATTATCATAATTTGAAGCATTTTTCTTTGAAAAAAATATAATAAAAATATTTTTCCAAACATGCAAAAATAACTTTGAAAAAATAATAATTCCAAAAAATTCATCAGGAGTAAAAATATGGCAATGCATAAGTAAAAGCTTTAAAATTAACATATATATAAATATAGCTTTTACAAATCGTGAAATCATGTGAACAAAAGACATTTCATGTCATGATTGTTGGTAATGGAAGCAGATAGCTATCATATTCTTTGACTACGGTTTCTTATGAAACTTTTTCAAAACAAACAAATATTCACTTACATCATATAGCTTCAGAAAAAAAAAAGTTAAATTAACAAACAAAAAAAAATCAAATGTTCATGATAGAATCAGGAAGTGAATTCAGTATAACATCTTTATTAGTAGATTGACTATGTCATTATTATTGTCAAGAAATGATCCCTAAATATTATAGCACAATCAATATTATACATGTAATGTTATTACAAATTCATTTTTTCTATATTTATTTTATCCTTCTATGAGATTCTGCAACAAACATCTATTGAAAATATTTTTTTTGTGTCAAATGAAAATAGATAATATTATTAAAAAATGAGACTTATTTTTATTTAAACATAGGTATGGATAATTTATATTTTAATAAATTCATCTGAATTCACTCAAATTCCCTATTTTTATATGAGTTATTTATAATATTTCATATTTATTTTAAAAACTTTAATCCTCATTAAAGTAAAAGGATACTGGACAAGGTCAGTAGTGATAACATCTTAATTCAGTTATTTTATACAAACAAAATCATCTTTAACAAAAAAGCTATATATCAAATAGTGCTACAATGTTTTATGAATGATTAATTTACTTTCTTCATTGCAATTACTTTATTCATTTGATATCAAAGTCTATGATTATTAGATATAGGAACAGTACAAAATGCCAAATTCATCATTATTTATAATTTGAAAAATCTGAAGAATGAATTATCATTACAATTGAAAATCTATTTATATCAATTAGATTTTTTCTTGTATTGAACATACACCATATTAGCATTAAAACAAAATATTTTGATTGCAGTACATACCTATATTCCTAATTATCTATTTTTAAATTAGACTTCTTTATTCAAGGACAGCTATGAAAAACTATTGTTAAGTACATTATACCTATAAACTAGTTTAGTACAGTATCTGCTTTTTGGCAATTACTATTGTAAATTATTGTTGTTTTCACAATTTCATTTTTAAATTCTTCATTTTTCACTTTTATATTTATTAGCCAATGAATTTTGATGTCTTGCCATTATGTGAGTGATTTTAATTATTTTATTTCATATCTTGCAATCATCTAGTGACTGAAACATTCAGTTGAATTCAAATAACACTTCTGGATACAGCAAGTGATTTTTTTTTTTCAAATAAAAATAATTAAAACTTTATTCTTGTTAATTTATTCTATATTCCACTAAAATCCCTAAGTTTTTTTTTCTTCTATTTTTTGTATTATAGAGTTTTCATAAATTTCCGTTAAATTTTTTTTGATATACTTTGTAATATATAGGGTATATGAGCACACACTTTCACATGACCCACCACTTTCCATTCTATCTCATAACACTGATACACTTGAACACATATATAGCAAAAAAATAAATAATCACCAATATACATATTGTGCACTTATTGCATATATGTGTATAGATAATAATCTGGACCAACTGATGATTGCTGGTTTAGCATGAAATATGTATTGGTGATTATTTATCTTTTCGACATATATGTGTTCAAGTGTAACAGTGTTATGAGATAGAGTGGAGAGTGATGGTTTGTGTGAAAGTCTGTGCTCTTATACCCTATATATTACATATATTGATTTAAGTATATAATAAGCCTAAGCCTGTATTTCAGTTATGATATACTTTGTAGTAAATATGATGTTTGTAAAAAAAAATTAAATAGTATGCCTGATTTATATTAGTATTCCCTCAAGTCTCACTATTCAAAAAAAATGATCATACCTGATTTAGATATTAATTTAGAGAGTATCTTTAAAGCAGTAGTAATGATGGTGCCATTTAATTAATCAATATTTTTATTGTGTAATTAGAAATTAAAAGAATAAAAAATATAATAAAGGATTACATAATCCAACAGAAAATGGAAGTATTTAAAAATCAGGCAAAAATGTATTTCTTCTAATATTTCTAGAGTAGAATATATTTGAATATTATTAAATTTATATTGTAAACAAACTTAAGAATAATTTAAAACTACAACAAATATTGTAATCAAAAATTTACTTCTCTAATTATATTGGTTTGCTAATTAAGAAGAAATGTAAGATAGTGAATTGATTTAAATTATAAATGAAAAAAAAAAAACATACTGAAAATAATCATAAAATCTCTGTAAACAGATTCTTAAAACAGTCTTTTATGCAAATGGTGTCTGTAAATAAGACTTAAACTCATCAAGAGTTCCATGGCCAGAACTATCATTGGTAAAAGCAGACAATTTTAATATGTGAAATGGAAAATAGAACAATGTCTTCAATTAATAATAATTATTGCCACAGCTAAAGTTTATAAAACAAAGTCAGAAATAAAGAATATAATTTGATATTTAAAAAACTTTAGGATTTGACTAAATATAAATCATTCTCAGACAAATGTTTTACACAAAATTAGTATTATAAACTCAATATATATATATATTTCTAATTAGGATTTATACCAATAGTTCTATTATACTTACTGATTATTCAAATCTCTGATCACTTGATAGTGTGTAGTAAAAGTAGACAAAAGTTTAGTATTTTCAATGGATGATAATTTATGCTGTCATAAAATTACATTTGTTTAGTAGTGCCTTAAAAATATGCATTTCAGATTATATAAATATAAGATTTTCCCAATAGTTAATATTATGTAATACATTACATTAAACCCCAATACTGGTTTATTGAGTAAATGAAATATTCTCAATCCAAAGCCTAGTATGAAGGTCTCTCTGGTTTCTTTGAATTATAATTTCTTTTCTCCTTATTGCAATTCATTTTAGGATTTGAAAATATTATTTGAAAATATTTTTAGACCCACTTTCAGCGATGTATTTTGCTTTTAATTTATCTTTATTAATCTGACACACCTTTTCCAACTATCTATATGATTTATCTTTTTTTTTTTTGTACTATGTATAGGATTTTATTTAATATTTAAATGTTACCATATTTGTAAAAAAAAATCAAACAATCTCAGGATGATATGTTTCTGTCTGATTTTACTCTTATCAGAAACTCCTGGAACGTTATTTAAATATAACGGCAGTGAATAATTTGATGTTAAAACTTAAATATTCAAATTAGTTGTAAATTTAATAGAATATTTGATGAGAGCAGAACTTGAAAATCATATATGAAAATAATTGAATTGTTGAAATGATATTGTTAAAAAGTTTATAAAATTCTCTACATAGCATATATAAAATCACTTCAAATAATTATATATTGCAATATTTAAATATTTATATATATACGGTATATTCCTCAAACAAATTTAAATATCTAAGAAATGGAGTATTTAAAACCAAGAAAAAAATAATTGTTTATTTATGATGGTAATCTGCTATTTTCTCGATGTGATTTCCAAAAGATAAAGTGTGATTGATTTAAACATGCTCTAAAGATAAATCATTAAAATGTATACTGGGATAAATAAAAAGGAATATTCATGTGAGAGTAAATATATAAATTCTGAGAATTGTCAAAAGAGAATGATCAAACTAGTTGTTGGAAGGGTGAGCTCTAGTTTTAAGTAATATGTCAAAGTGTTTATCATCTGAATTTTAAAATTGCTTTAAGGTTATATTGTAAAGTTGAGGGAAGGGATAAAAAGAAAATATTAATTACTGCTCATTAAAAATATAATTTGTTCAAAACTTTCATATAATTTTTGGGGTGTATTTACATATAAAATAAAAATAAAATCAATCAAGATCAGTTTAATTTTATTAACAGTACTGCTATTATAATATCTTTTTGAATTTTATTATAAGCTTTACTAAAAATACTAAAAAAAAATTCACACTATTTGTCTGCAGAATTTAATTGTTTCTCACAATATGTATCTATCTAAATACCACAAACACAATTTTTCAGCTTAGTTACGTTAGGGGATAAAATAGCAAAAAAAAATTAAAAAGGAGCTCTGTTTAAGTTAAATGCTTCCGATTCGCGCATTCAAAACCGCATTTTCATACTTTCTTTTTTAATTTTTCATTTCAGTTTTATCCTCTTTCATAACTATTTTAACTTGGAAATTATATATTACGAGCAATATTTAAAACAAAAATACTGTGAATATATTTTAATATATTATACACAATACAAAAAGAAAATATTTATTTTTGACCTCTTAGCGGAGAATCCGGCGCTGGGAAAACCGAAAATACGAAGAAAGTAATTATGTACTTTGCCACAGTTGCTGCTTCCTCACATAAAGTTATATTTACAAGTGGTGTAAGTTATATTGTTTTTTGTTTTTGTTTTTTATCAATAGGGGTCAGCACAGTATTTCAGTTTCGGAAAATTTTAGATTACCAATTATCGCGGAAACAAAAAGATATAGAAATATATATACTATTTTATAATAATATTTCTTTAAAATAAAAATAATTATTTATAATCTTTAAATAGAGGAGAGTCTGGTGCCGGTAAGACCGAAAACACGAAGAAAGTAATTATGTACTTTGCCACTGTTGGTACCTCCATGGCAACAAAGGATAAGGATCCAGAAGCTCAGAAGAAGGTAGTGCAGGCGCTGGTTTGGAGTGTGACAACCCTCTTCCCCAAGAGTTACCATTTTTTCAATCCTTCCCTGTTCAATTCAACCTTTGCTTGTGTGTGATTTTTTTTTTTTTTTTTAAGTCAGGAACCTGTAAATTTTATCAATGGTCGTGCTTTTTTTATACACTGTCTATATTTTATTAACACCTATTGTCTAAAACACTTCTCATATTTGACTTCTGAAATAATTTTTAAATTTTGCATAAGTTATAAAATGTTTAAGAAAAAGAACGAAATTGTCTTTTTATTTTTTTCAAAATAGTCTTTGCATACTATACTTCAAGTTTGTTTTTTATTTATTATAGTCAATAATTACTTTAATATTAAAATTTAGTGAAAAAAATACATGAAGAAATCTAGTAAGAGTAGCTTTCTAAGTAGAAAAAGTTTCTGGTTTGATTCTCAATAGAAGAATATGGAAGGTGGGCGGGGGGGGGGTAACCAATTCACTTGCAACTATTTCGTGTTTCTGTTTCGATGCTCGAACAATATTAAGCCTCATGAGTAATTATTTATATAATGATTTCATATTTTTCAATGACTTCATTATTAAAGTAATAAATACTAAGTGACTATTTTTAATATTCAGTTGCATATTACTACGTATGAATATATTCATAATCTCACGTAAAAGTAGCTATATATTTTCTAGATCAACTTTTTCATTCTATTTTCTTAAGAATAGACTCACAACTTTTCTATCCTTAATATATGTGACCAATTCAATTGTTTATTGTTATTTTTAAGTTACTTTTAAAAATAGATCTCTCTATCTCTCATTCTTTCAATATTTCTTTATTCTCAATTCTGCCCTTCTTTATCTCTCTATATTTTCAAAAACTTCAAAATAGTCTTTTTGAATTATCAATATGTTTTTCTACAAAATGGACTATTCCGCCTTGGCATTTCATTGATCTTTCTTCCCCTTTGCTAATTTTAATTTCTCTTATTTATATAATTATTATTGTAAATATAGGGGATTTGAACTCAGACTTTCAAGCACCCTTCAACTATCCATATTATCTTATACAATTATACACATGACCACACATATGTAGAAAAGATAAATAATCATCAATATCCGTATTTCGTGCTAAACCAGCACTTATCAGTTGATCCAGATTAACATCTCCCATACATATATATCAGTGCTCAATTTTTTCAAATATTTATAATTGCCGAATTATGCAATTGTTATGCGATCCATTTCTTAATTTAATAAAATACTTTGAATTAATGTGTGAAGCAACAATTTTAAATATATATGTATATTTAAATTTTTTCAAAATATAATATTAGTGAATAAAAAAAAAATATTGTGAAGACTAACTGTGGAATTGGTAAAAAAGAAAAAAAAAAACAGAGAGAATTTTAAAAATCTTGTAACTGTTAAAATAAACACTGTAATCATATATTAAGACAGAACTGCGAAAAATGAAGGAAACTTTAATTAATAAAAAAGAAAGAATTATAAAAATGATCATAATAATAAAAAAATAGAAAAGTAGTTTCCTCTTAAAAGAAAATCAGAAGATAGACTAGAAAAATGATCTGGAAAAATATATATTTACCTTCAAGAAGTAACCTTATTGATTTAAAGATATATAAATCCTTTAATCGTTAAAATGCAAAGCTAAACTAGTCAATAAAATAATCAAAATTACTCCAAATTCACCATTAAATCAGACTAGCCAACGAAAATAAAACAAATGGTTGTGATTTAGTTTATTTTCTTTGGCTAGTTTGGTTTAGTGGGGAATTTGGGATAATTTTAATTAAATCCTTTAATATGTACATATGCAGGATTATTCAACAAGAATAATACATTTTTACACATTAAAACTAATCACAATAGTTTGTATAAAATTTATATAAAAAAAGGTTTTTCATAAATAAGACTTCCAAATAATATATGAACAACATCGTAAGACTTTCTATATTTAGAGATTTGTTCAAGCAAGCTTAAACTAATTTATTAAGTTAGATTGACTTTTTTGTTCTTATAATATAATCAAATTAACTGGAATATGTAACATATTAGGAATGATTTGAAAGGGGGGGGGGTATTGTCAAAAAAAATTGTCTATATTATCAAAAATGACATTAGTATGTGAATAATGGTAAAAATAAAATGGATAAAGACAAATATTGTTCACTACTCGGCAGTAAGTGCCCTGCATGATTTAATGGAATAGAATGATGGATTCTGGTGCTTAAGATCTATGGATTATAATCAGCTCTGTTACCTCTGAAACTTTTTTTTTACTGATCTTCCAAAAATAAGCCTTTGTTTATCTTTTTCACTCATAGATGTATGATGTTTCTCCTATCAGTGATGAAAGTCATATCATATTGCAATCAGAAGTTTTGTTTTTATAATTAGTTCATTGATACAAGTACTGACTTATCAAATTAAACTGTAACCATTACTATCCATTTTATAATAGCTAGATATTTCTTTCTGAATCTTATTAAATAGTTAGCTAGTTTGGCTGCAAGCATCTACATGAAAGGGAAATCTTAAGTCTACTGTGACTTTAAAAAAATATCCGAAGTTCATCTAGTCAAAGACAAATCTCATGTCTTATCTTGGCAGGTGCAGTAATCAATATGCCATAAAAACCCTGTTTGTTCATATAATGAAAGGGTTAAGGTTCATATAAGTAGGGTTAAACATAGGTATCTTAACTCAGCTTTATATATACATGAATTGAATACAGGTCATAGAATATTGTTTAACAATGCTTTGGTTATTATTTTTTATGAAAAGAATGAGTTGAAAAGAAGAATAAAAGAGACTTTGATGATAAAACTCCTGGATTCTGAGGCTATCAATCTTATGAAGACTTCTTTTGATATTAAGGGAAGGTGGAATTTGTAGTGAATTATGGGAAGGTTTGTTTGTATATATATATATATATATGTTTTCCTTTAGATTGATTTTCACTTGAGAAGGTCTATTTGTAGTAGATGAAATGGTTGTGTAAGGATTTTGGTAACAATTTTAAAATTTAATCTAGTATTGTATTGTTTTATGGTTTTGCATTTTTATTTTTGCTAGTATAGTGTTAGACAGTTTTGGTGTTATATATATATACATATGGGTAAACTTAAAAAAGCAATTCATAATTAAATAAAATGGTTAAACAATTTACAAATAGCACTTGTCTCAGTTAATGGAAAGAAACCGTTCATCCTTGTGCAATGGAAGAAAGCAGACTGTTTTCATATAAATTTTACTGTAATAAAACCATTGTGAATTAAAATTATCCTAATTGCAAAGATAAAATTTATTTAAAGATTTAGGGCTTAAATATTGAATGTTTAAAGTTATAGTATAATTTAGCCTGCTAATAATTTTTCAATAAATGTATAAAAATGTATTATTCTTTGTATATTAGATATTTATTCATGTTTACAAAAGTATAGGACAAAATTGAAATAAATTGAAATACTGCAAAGTTGTAATACTTATCTGACAACCAATCAGATGTTATGATAGTTGTCCAAATAACAATCAAACCTTAAACACACAACAAAGGACCAAATTGTATAGATTTTAATTATATTTGTTATTTGCATGCTTATTTTAATCAAATTGAATTTGTAAGAAAAAAATGAGCCAGTTCCAATATATAATTTATATTTGCATTTATAAATTAGCATTGTTACATTTCAACCATATATATGCATTTTATCACAACACAAGCTCATTCCTCCAAACCACTCAACTTTATTGTTATTCATATGTCGCACTACCTCCTGAACTCCCGACTCCAGACCTCACATTTTCCTATTTGTGCTTTATCCAAATAGCTGATATTAGTTTTTTTTTCTCATAATTTAGACCTTGTCCTCCTAACAATATCCTTTTAAAATTAAAGTACTATATACCCAAAGTAAATTCATAATTAATTACCTTATCCTTCCTGTCATTATTTTAAAATTGTTTTAAATTATTTTTCATTAGTATTATCCTTGTAATCCTGTGATTTTTTTTGTTCTGCTGACCTTTTTAGTTTTACCTTTTTCCTATTTTTATTTTCCTATTTTTATAATTTGTAGAAAACATTTTAGAGTTTTTACATTTTATAATTGCTTTTGTTTATAATTGTTAATATTTGAAATTTTGTCGATAATTTTTTTTTAAATATATTATGATCTATTACTCATAATTAGTATTTGTAATTTTATGATATAGGGGAGCTTGGAGGACCAAGTTATTCAGACTAACCCTGTCCTAGAAGCCTTTGGTAATGCAAAAACAGTAAGAAATGATAACTCTTCCAGATTCGTAAGTATTCTTTCTTTTTTGCAACTTTATGTGTAAATATGTAAACATTTTGCCTAGAAATAAACATACAGTCCTTTTTTTTTTATTAAGTTATAAAATTTGTGCCTATTCATAACATTTTCAGCATAGTATATAAACATATCACTGCATTGTCAGTGTTTTAATATTGTCAGAGTTTGGATCAACTATCGCCACTATTATTTTATATTGTTGCTATTCAATATAGATATGATTAATAAGACATTCAGAAAAATAAATAAAGAAAATAGAAGAAAGTTAAGCAAAATAGTAAAAAAGACGATAAAGATAGATTAGATAAAAGATATAGACTCTTTATTACATGAGAAAAGATGAAACTCTATATATGATGAATAGATGGGGGAAAATGACATTTATGTACATCGGGATTGCTGAACTCTTTTTAATTAAAACTTTTTATAGATTTTTTTTTCCATTAATAGTTTGCAATCTTACACTGATAGCAAAATTAACTTAATAGGGAAATTCGAGTTTGGCATAGAGGTATATAAGGGTCTCATAAGAGACGGGAGGGGGAAAAAATCAAAAATTGAATTTAAATATAAACCAATTTAATCACTAAATCTACGATTATTAATATTATTATAATCTACGATTATTATTTTATTATATTGTTTGATTTAAAATGGCCAAAAGTATACTACAGTAAGCATAATGTTCATTCCACATTGCAGTAATATTGAGACAAGAAGGCACATTTGTCTCACAAACATTATTAGTATTATGTAGCACTTAATAAAAACATTTGTACCATATTTGTTCTTATAGAACAGAAAATATTGCTCATAGTTGTTATTTCTATGATTATATGATACAGGTCATAAATAATTAATTTATACAGTTTTGTTTTACAAGTAAAAGCATCTTTATTAGTATAAGTATTAATAATACTCTTATAAGAATATGTATATGGTATGTATATATTGCATTGGATAATCTATCTAAAGAATTAGTTATAGTATCTACCACATATATCCATTTGTGGATATATCTTTATATTTTTAGCTGAAAAAAATGCTAGAGCACCAATGCTGCTGATAATGATAAAGTTGATCGTATATACCACAATACTCCTGATAGAAAATAATGATAAACTCTGCTGACATCATTATATTTAAGTATAATAATAAAAATTAAATCATCCAGAAACATTCATCAGTAAGCAAATCATTGACAAAAACATCTTTCATTATTGGTTTACATAGTTTTGATTATGCAAAGTATAATCTTAATGAAATAGTTATACCGATGAACTGGTTGTATTTCTCTAACAATAATTATTCTTATTTATTTTTCAGGATGGATAATAAAATAACATTGGTTACCACAAATTGACTTTATTAGTTTTGACCTAAGAATGCTTCTCTATCTTCTAACTCCATCATGTGGATTTGAAAGACTGATTTGTTTATTCTTATTACTCCTTAAATATTTGTTTTATGTAATAAATTTCTTTTGATCTAGCACAATGTGGAAGCATATTAAATACTTTT
This sequence comes from Epiperipatus broadwayi, assembly GCA_028023455.1. NCBI lineage: Eukaryota > Metazoa > Onychophora > Udeonychophora > Euonychophora > Peripatidae > Epiperipatus > Epiperipatus broadwayi. The sequence goes on from JAQFVV010000015.1 coordinate 7,392,228, forward strand.
CTATTACATCAAATACCCAATAATCACATGTACAATTGAATTTATGCTATGTAGTCATGATAAAGAATAAAGAATAGACATAACTACTGCTTTTTAATTTTAAAATGATAATTGAAATAATGAAAATGATAAATAAATTTGGAAGTATATAAAATCATTATGCACTTTCATACAATTGCATTAATCCACACTTATATAGAGGATGTGTCTCCAAATATACAAATTATTTCTTCATAATGTATCTGTTCATATATCTCAACTGGATTTAATATCTTAATTTCCCTTAATCTCTAAGAGATTCTCACATATTGCATAAAATTAATTATTAATTATATACAAACAGTTTATAAAATATCTTTTTAAAATAAAAATTTACACTATTTAGTATTTTATAAAAAATATATTTTACAAAATGAAAAAGAAAAAAATGTTAATGGTAAAAAGTTTACAATTAATTTATTTATTATCAGTTAAGTGCTAATGTAGTAAAATATTTTAGTTAACTATAAATAAGTTTTCACAATTTTCATTTTTTCAGTAGAACCCTTCTGGTATTAAACTACTGTATTTTCACCTTTGTTTATATCTTTATGTTGCCTGGTTTAATTTTAAGAAACATATTTTTGATAGTTTCAAAATAACTTTTTTCTTTGCTTGGTCAAATTTCTACTTAGAAAGTTTTCTCTTTTAAATAGTTAGCTTTTTCCATAATTATATTTCTATATTTATTGTTTTGTTAATTTTTTATTTTTTGTAGGTTCAATTTTATTTTCAGGTCTTCATTTTCATATTAATTTTTTTGCTGGCTTTTGGTTTTTTACAAATCTTATATGGTAGTCAGAATAATTCAGGGACACAAATATTTTATGAGACAGACAATAAACATGTTATAAGATACTTTTAAGCTCTGCATTCATTATTCCACTACAAATTACATTTTTCAGGTAGCATATGATTTAATTAAGGTTTGCAAGTGAGCAAATTATTTTATTAAAAAGTATAAATATAAATAGATTTTTCATAGCTGCAATTAGAAATTGATATTGGTTTAGTTTTATTTCCCAAAGAAACTCAACATTAATTTTTTTTTGCAATGATTTCTGTTAATTTTAAATGAGGTTATGTATTTAATGTCTTTGAACACTGATAATTAATAGCTGAATTTCATCTTCAACTGGTTTAATTCTAACTGCAACAGATCCACTAAATGTAATTGTCACTATCACTAATTGCAACTAAAAAGAATTGACTGGTTCTTTTTCATCTCTTTTTATATTTATTGTTTCTCATAGGATAATTTGTACTTGGCTGAAATTGAAAAATAAGCTCTTTGTTGTTTGAAAAATATATAGAGTTATTTACTCAGTGACTGGTTTATTTATCAGTGAATCTTTTATTAATAACTTATTTAATTAATAAATTGAATACAAAAGAAATTAAATTATGATTACATTTTCTTTTCATGACTTTGAACAGCATTTGTAATTTATAAAAATTGAAATTTAAATTGATTTTTAAATTACAAAATTACTTATAGATTATTTAATAAAATAAAGAAAAAAAAATTATTTATTTTACAAACAATCAAAAAATTGTTTTATATTTGTTTTTTCAATCCATAAAGTTTTATTTCGATAGCTGGAAATTTTAGATTGCTGTGAATAAATTCAATACAACTTCTTTTTCTTTCTTTATATTACAATAAATAATAATTTTAATCTTTTTTGCTTTGTACCATTTTCATTATCTTTACTTAATTTTAAGTATAGCAGAAAAATTGGCTTAAATCTTTGAATCCAATTCAAATGATTCCAAATTTCTGTAAAAGTTATTTAAATGTTAAAATACTTCTTTACATATTAGTATTTTTAAAGGAATTTTCATATATGTACATATTTTTTTATAAATACTATATACCTATTAATAATACAATTTTTATCTTACAATTTTATTTTTTATGACTTAGATTATTACACAAAATTACAACTTCAAATACACCATCACACTTTTTTTTTTTTTCTTTATTTAATGCAATATTTTTTTTTACTATTCAATTTCCATCCCTTTTTTCTCTTGGCTCAATAGTATAACATTACTGTCCTATGTTTTCTCTAATTAATAGTTTGTATAACACTACTGTTATATTGTGTATACAGTATTATCCTCTGCTAAAACAGTTTTAACAATTAGGGCACTAAGTTAAAGACAGCTTGCACTTAGTGATTTTTGGTATAATCTATCATCAATTGCGTTCTCTTAAAACAATTTATTCTTAACTGAATTAGAAAAAAAAAAACAATTGTAAGCTATCTCAGATTTCTATTGATAAAAAGTTTTGTGTATGTTTAATCAAAATATTGCAATATCATGTATATGGGAGCCAAATTTGCTTTCCAGTAAATCATTCGAATTAGTACAAACTTTATTTTTTTTTAAAGAAGTAATATTCTGAAAACCTGGCAAATATATAAAAATAATTATTTGTAACTGACTGTATTTGATTACTATTAAACCATTTTAATTTCTAATATATATATATATTTTTAAGGGTTTTTATTTTATTTTTTTAACAATTAAACTGCATTTTATATATTATGACTTGTGTGTATATAAATTTCTTTTTTTATAAAATTATTCTAATAAATTTATTATCGTTTGATTAAGCTTTGATTGTTCTTGCACATTTTATTTTCTTTAGGGTAAATTTATCCGTATTCATTTCGGTACAACTGGAAAGTTAGCTGGTGCCGATATTGAAACTTGTAAGTGGTATTATTTTCATTAAATCAATAATTTAGATACTTTTTTTTCCTTAATTTTGATTTAACAACTCAAAAAAATATTTATTTTTCAGATTTATTAGAAAAATCTCGTGTAATTTTCCAGCAGCCATTAGAACGTTCCTATCACATTTTCTATCAAATTATGTCTAATGCTATTCCAGGACTTTTGGGTAAGTTTGTTCTTTCTAATCCAGCGATAATGTCATATAATATAATATTATCTAAATAATAACAATTGCCAATCCTCTACAAAAACAATGTTTGTTTTTTTAAATTTAATTGAGACTTTACTTCCCATTACTTTTTTTTTTTTTGTCAACATCAGCAAATTTACTTAATCCATCTTACATGTAGTTTTTCTAAATGTTTTTTAAATTCAGATTAAGATTTCAGTTCATGGGTTGTATTTGCCCACACTTCCCACTTTTTTATTTTTGCGCAGCATAAAATCACTACGGGCCACTCGTATATGCAGATAATCCACAAGTGATGTGCTGTGAGCGACATGAGATAAGATGGAAAATCAAGGAGGCCTATTTCATTAACTTAGATAAAAACTCGTTAAATAAAAGAGACACGTTTTATGCAATCTCGAAGAAATGGCAGACCTAATTTGAATAATTTGCATCTGTTGGTTTAAATAAATAAATTGAACATTGCTATCTATATATACCTTTGAAAATGAAGGCATAGCTCCTTCGAAAAGCACTTTAGAAATAAATAGAATAATAATATATATTTGAGTTTGTGTGGGGATATTACCGTGGAATATCTGATTTTATTACATATATAAACCACACATTTCGTTATTTAATAGTTACATTTCAAAGATCAGTAACTGACAAATTCCATTTATGAAGCAAATGAGCACTACATCATTAATGGCTATCAGATTTATGACTACAGTGCCTGAATTGAAGATTTAATAAAACCACTATTACAGGGGCAGGAAACCTTTTTTCTGCCAAGAAACATCTGGATATTTATAATATCATTTGCAGACTATACAAAATTATCAACTTAAAAAATTAGCCTGCTATATTTGATCAAAAATTTAATTAATTTATCCCTAATCATTAGGGATGAGCAACTTCAACTTCATAATTTTTTTGTAAATTAAAAATTAACATCATTATTATTAATGACTGTCCCACATTTAATGGCATTATCTTGTAAACATTCTTTGGGATGCATATATATTCTCAAATTTCTTTTTATATTCTGGACAGATTAATTGTACAACAACTAGGATGAAGTCTTTGATAAATTCCCTTTCAGAAAATAGTTTTCATTTATTTATTTTTTTTTTGTGTGTGTGAAGTAATGTAACTTGCTTTCACAAAATTTTCTGACTTGTTTGTACTTTTTATGAAACATGTCAGCCATTTGATGAAGTTCTTTTTCAAGTTTTCTGTTTAATTTTTTTTTTTTTTGCCCAATAATTTTGTTGTAATCAGAATATTTTTTTAATAAATAATATATTTTTTTTAACTGAAATATTTTCCAAACATATCAGGCAAATTGATTGTTATTTCTTTCTGTAAAAAAAAAGTATGCTGTTGGTTAATTTTTTTTGAAATGTGAGATTTTCTGTCATTTTTTTTATTTTACCCAGTGCAATCAATTTAACAAAAAAAAAAATTAATGCAAAATAATAATAATAAAATAAGCTAAAATTCGAGTTTAATTTTTGATTATATATTCATCTGCAAAAATCACTCTAAAAACAAACAAAATGCCTTAAGTATCAAAGATTAAATCTATAGTCAGATAGATCACACAATATAGATAATTTGTTGAAATATTGGGTGTTATAAAAATTGGAGAGAGAAAAGGATGTAGTTGAGAAAATAAATATTTTATTATTTCTGTACTTTTAATTCAATATTTGCACTACATATATGTTTAAATAGATTTATGCAGGACAATTTTATATACATTTTTTAAATATGTCTGTGAGCCATATTGAGAGCTCTCAAGAGCCAGAGGTTTTCCACCCTGAGTCTATTTTCTGTTTGGAATCTTCACAGGTTTTTTTAATGATATCTTGTTAATAGTTAAGTTATTTAAATCCATATGATAAATAAACAAGGGCTACAATTATCTATTTATTGTCCACTCTTCTAAAAATATTTTCTTTCCAGTTTTACTTTATAATTTCAATTTTTTACTGATATTTTTTATTCTCTTTATTAATCCAAATCTATATCTTTCTAAATTTTGATGTATGGTTTGTAATTTTTGTGTTGAGTCTCTTAGTCTCTCGTGGCCATATTTTCTTTAAATATAAATACATTTTTATTTAAAAATTTTCCAATTAAATTTAATTTTAAATAATTTTATTCTATATGTTTTCATCTAAATTATTTTATCATATAATACTAAATCATCCATGCACTTTACTACTGTTACACAATGCTTTATTTACCACCCTCTTTTACAGTTTACATTGCCCCAGCAATCTTCTTCAGAACTTTATATTTCCTAACTTAGTTGGAGATATAAAGTTCTGAAGATGATTTCTGGAGCAATCAAAACTGTAAACTGTAAAAGAGGGTGGTAAATAAAGCATTGTGTAACAGTGGTAAAGTGCATGGATGATTTAGTATTATATGGTATACATTTGGCAATGCAATAAGTAAATTATTTTAACCATAGTATTGACAGATATTAATTTTTTTTAGTTTTTCTTTTTTTAAAAAAATAAACTTACCAAGCCATACTTTAGTTTGTTTGTTTTTTATTATTCTTTTTTAGTTCTAGTTTATGATTTTATCTGATATGACATAAAATTTTCTACAGTTTTAAGGCATTATTTTCTGAAAACACAAACATCATTTAATAAAATCCAAATGTCTATAATAAATTATTATTTTAATTTTCTATTTTAATCTATGAAATATTTAATTGTAAAATTACTGCAAAAAATTTTTGGAAAGGTGAAGTCCCTTTGCCTAGTGTAAATCTTTTTAGTAATATGTTATTTTTCAGAATTTGACAATATCCTGGATTTATATCTAAATATTTCAGTTTTAATCAGTGTGAACCATGCACAATGACATTAATTATTTGTTGCCTTTGACTGAATAGCTCAGTTGGGTAGAGCATTATCTTGAAATTCATTATTCAAGATCTTAAAGGTCTAGATTTGATTCCCATGTTAGTATTGTTATTCTGATGGAGAGATGAGAATCCCCTTGAAATGCTTTGTTAAATATTAACCTGTGTTCTATTAAGTAACAATTGAATGTATGTGGAAAGTTTAAATTTTTCTAAAGAAACACAGTTCTTAGATGAAAATAGGCCAAAGTACCTAACTTTATTAGTGAACAAATAAAAACAATCGTATTTTTTTCTCATCAATCAGTTATTTTTACCTGTACAAATAATATATTAGTTATCAAATCAAAACTAATTTCTTTTTTTTTTTTTACAATTATTTTTATTTTATTTTTTGAATAAATACAAGTTAGAACAAAATTTTGAAAGGAATTTTTTTTCTTTTTAAGTAAAATATCACTTCCTAATAAATTTTAACTAACATGGTTAAAAAATTTAACTTACTGCATACATATATAAAAACTTTAAAAATATTATTATATGTCTAAAAATATTTGAGTCAATATATACAGTATATGCGGATATATGTTTTCAAAATACATGCATTTTTATTATATGGATTTAAAATTTTTTTAACTATATTTGCAATAAGTTTATGCAAACCCTAATTAGCACTAGTTTTTTTTGCTTATGTTAATGTGCAGAATGTTAATGTATTATTCTAATGGAGGATTTTTTTCTTATTCAAAAAATAAATTTTAAAATATTACAATGAAATTTCTTAGGGCATACACATTTTTTTAATGGATCACTTTAATTTCAAATAAAATTGTTCTTAATCCTTGCACAATTAAGATGATAAAATTCATTAACAAATTACATGTACAGATATTCTCATAGCATGATATAAATTGTCTGAAAAACCACTAACTAAATATAGATCTTTAATATTGCTCTTCAAACCTAAACTAACTTTCCATAGAATAGGCATCTTTATTTTTTGGGAATAATTTAATACTGTTTATTTAACATAAATAAGATATGCTAGATGAGTGCCTTTAACTTTTGTAGATTATATGTAGTTAGCTGTTCATTTTTATATTTTATACCTGCCAAATCATTTCTGCTAAATATCATGCTATATAATGTCAATTTTCTCAGTGAAATCAATGTTTAAATTGGTCAGATATATATATAAGACTAGGCAGGCATCTCTATTAACAATTTATCTCAGTGAAATCAATGTTTAAATTGGTCAGATATATATATAAGACTAGGCAGGCATCTCTATTAACAAATATTTTGGAAACCTATATTTACAATTAATCTACCATATTATAAGCAAATATACATATATAATAGGATAAATATATAATAATGTATTGTACTGGTCAAAACATGTTTATCCATCTAACATGAGCTGGAACTCACAAAATGTACTTCAAACCCATTCCAGCCTGAGATTTAGGTTAGGGATCAACCTGAATTCAAACCCACTCCATAAGCTCCAAATCAAGCATCTAATGGATAACATAATAATGATGGCACATGAGAATTAATTTTAAATCTGGCCCACTAGCAGAGTGGACAAGACAATGGGACATCTATTAATTATGACTAAACTAAAATATGTACATGCATGGATGTGCATGAAATTCAAACTACTCAGATAAGTTATACAATAAAAAATATATAGTTTAATATAGTTACAAATTATTTACATACATTTATAAATTAATTTCATACGTTAATATGTGCATGAATGAGCAAGCGGTGTACCAAACGATAATTATATATTGTCATTCATGCTATATTTCTCATGTGCTCTTTTGTTAATTAAATAAGAGATATACATTAGCACATATCTTTGGTGGGTTGAATATTAAGATGCCAATCCTTTATTAGAAAGAATTTACATAAAATTGCTATTAACGCTTTTGGTTACGGTTCTGAAACATGGTGACTAACATTATTTCGGGGAGCGTTCCAAGATTCATTACAGATATAATATAAAACCTTTTCACACCATTACAGTTGTGAAAATAAATAAAATACATTTGAAAACATATTTGGTTATATGATAAAATACTTAATGAAAATTCTTTTAATTAGCACTGGTAAAAAGAACGCTTAAATACAAATATAAATTATGATGGTGCGATTGTATAACAAGACTGAAATAACATTATAAATTAATAAAGTTAATAATATTCAGCATTTATATATATATATTGAGCAGAGCACAATTTTAATATTATTACAGCACTAAAATTAGGTCATAAGCAAAAGAAATAATAATAATAATACGAAGTTTGGCGGTACTGACATAATGGCAAAGAACTAAGAGGAAAAGGTAATGCTTCTAGATGAAAATGAAGTCTAAGCCCCCCTTTCTTAGGATAGTGCTTAGAGAAGAGTGAATAAGACATGCCATGAACATCACTGATGTGCAGACCTTTTATATGAAGAAAGTGGATAAGCATAGTGTGTGCCAGACTTATGGAAATCACTGCCAGAGGCCTTTTTATATGAAATAAGTGGTCCTGGAAAGGTCACCTATCCTCAGGACAAGGCTTGAAAAGAAATCTATGGGTTCAAACTTATCGCAACCCCTAGATTAAGAAGCACATATATATAATCATGAAGATAAGGCCAAATGTCAATAACGCAGTACAGATAAATGCCACTAATGACATTGACTAAGATTTACTGCTTAAAAAATAAATAACCCTAGTTTGAATGCCATAATTTATACAGATAATGCACGATGCTGCCATAATATATATACAAGATTTTACTTAATGACTAAAATAGTAAAATATACATTAAAATTTACCGCCCTCCTTTTCTACTGTTTAAAAATGATTCAATCCCACCTTCGTGGATTTTACAATAAGTGAGAGTATTTAAGCATATGATATTTTAATAGTGTGGGAAAATAAAATAACTAGCAGTTATATATAGAAAACAATAAGTCATCCAGATTTAAACAAATAACAAATTTTTACAATAAAACATACAAAACGTTGACTCATAAAAACAATCTGGTGAGCGTATTAATTAATAATGATTATGTTTTATGGCAACATTAATAACCTTAATTCATGAAGGTTTACTTAAAAGAAGAGAAGATTTTAGAAATTCAACTCATCAGATTGCTTGAGATTGGCATAATAATAATAAGTAAAATAGACACGAAAAATTAAGTAATAAATACACATAAATTAATGACCGCACCAAAGTTAAAGAAAGTTAGAGCATATGAGAGAGAATTAGATTTATAGAAATTATTTAAGAGTAAATTACATTTTACATAAAGTTAAATCAGTTATGAAAGAAATCTTGATGAGATTAGTTAGGCTAGATTTACTTTTAGGTGGCATCTTGAAAATTTACCTTGCACCATTTTAAGAGTTCATATTAAAAGTCCATCTCATGCATGGCAGTTTTTGTGTGACAGCAAGCTTCCATTTAGCATTCAAGAGTTCTTTTTTAGGCTTTCCTTCATTTCAGGGCAGCAGTTAGATGGTACATTAGTGGGAAAAAGACTCACAAGGGTCTGAAAGATGATTGGCATCTACTCTAATATTATCTTAGATTTCAAAGATGGTGGAGTATTGATGACAACACACTTCTCTCAGTAGTAGCTAATCTGTTCTCACAATAGTAGCTAATCTGTTGGTGATTTAAAATCCGGCCATTTTATACTCCTGCCCAGATATTTGAAGAATGCTTTCCATTTTTTATCTCTAGCTCAAATGTAATTTTTAATCTAACAGAAATTTTACATTTCTTTGTCCATTGTTTTTGAAAGATGCAACTGTTAGATAACATTCCAAAAATATATTCAAATCTATTTCTAGATTGGAAATAGATTTGACAAAATGTTTATAACCAAAGTACAATCATTAATCTTAATTCCCATTTTATTTTAAGTAAAAACTTTCATTAAAAAGTTCTTCCCCAGATTAAAACAATAGTGTTTCTAACCTTTAATTATTTTTAGACAATTAACGGTTGCATCTTCTATCTTGGATTTTATAAAATATACAGTTTAATAGGGAAAACATGCAATTTAAAAAGAAAAATTTTTAAAAATGACGAATAATAAAATATTTTAAAAATCAATATTTTGTTAGTATTTTTGCTCCTATAATATATATCTAAGCTGCACCTATATACTTTAATTTAATAAAAAGGAATTAATAATAATTTTTAAAAAATGTTATTGAAACGGTAAAATTTTATAACTTAGGCACGCATCTCAAATATATACATATAATATATATACACTACAAAAGGAGCAGGATGGGTTATAGGGTTTAAACATAGGTTAGTAGATAGAACTATGAAGCTCGATCTTAAGCTAAGATCAACTGCTTCAGTATATACATTCAATAGCATATGTGTGCATATTTTAATTAGTAACATTCAAATTGCTTTGTTATATTTAAAAATTATTGTTATTTTATTTATAGAAAAATTGCTATTGAATATGCCCATCACTGGATACCATTTTGTAAGCCAAGGTAAAACCACTATTGAGCATGTGGATGATAATGAAGAAATGACTCTCACAAGTGTAAGTATCACATGTTTTAAAATGCTGCTTAATATTATTGAAACTAATTGTGTTTTTTAATATATATATATATATATATATTAATTAAATAATATAAAATCAATTTTTTAGAAATTCATTTTATCTTTTGTATTTGAATATTATAATTAATTAATAGCTTTATCTTTTAGATCAAGAGAATTAGAACTAAAGGTTCTTATCTACAGGGTATTTATATTTTATTACTAAAAGATTTATTTTAAAAGTTCATTTAAAAGAAATGTATTTTAATTAGGAGACTACACAATTCATTGTTACTGTAGTCATCCTGCCAGTAGTTTGCATTAGTATGTGAAATGAATGTCTCTACATTAAAATTAGACATCATCTACTATTAGTGTAAATACCAATGATATTTTGGAGAATTGCCACATCAGGACTAGAAAGGAGAGGGTCCTAGACTTTCAAAATGAAAACTAACTACATGATACTGACAATTATGAAACATCTCAATTGCTGGATATACTCTCTACAGAGTGATTTTCATATAGAAAACACAAATAATTATTTCAATTTAACATTGAGAGCATATTAAAATCAAAAATGTAGATCCACTGCAAAGTGATTGTTCAGCTTAATATTATTTCAGAAGATTCATCATTATTTTAACAATGCATGTTTCTTAAAATTTCTTAGTTTATAATAATTATTGATTAAATGTATTATAAACATGGTGTAGATGTTTTTGTTTCAAACCTTGTAAAGCGAATAACTTTTACCGAAGATAGTTCAAATAATTTTGTAATCCCGATGTGATTATACAATTTCCATATATGCAATATTTAACAATCTCCTACTTTTCTTTTCTTCTAGATCTTCCTACACCTCCTGTACTTATAGATGATTTCACTTCTCATAGTAGTTTTTGGGGTTATATAAATAAGGATAAAGTAGATTGTCAACTTTTAGAATAAGTGGATTTAAACAACATGCACTTATTTTATGACCCATACAAGAAGGAAAACTTCATTAAGATAGATCATGAACAGAAACAATTCCTGATATATGTTTTGGTTTGACAAAAAATGTTCACTCTTGCCTGTTGAACTGTTGATATGAGATTATTTTCTATATAGCTAACATCAAATATAATCACTTTTCAAATCTATATTTCTATAGTTGAATGTTATTCTGTTCTGATATGGAATTTAGAGAAAGTTAATTGGAATCAATACACTGGATATTTTGAACAGAACAACATATCAAAAAAAGCTAGTAATGCTTTTTATAATCAGTGTTATCTACCAAAGATCCAAAAATTACTGATTAATTTGTAAATTCACTGATGATACCTGAAAAGAAAAGTACAAAGACCATGGAGAAATTTTCTAAAAGAACTATTATTGTCATCACTATTTCAGTTTATCCATTTTATTAATCAGACTTCCAAACCAAAGTTTGACAAAATGGGAAAAAGCCTCATTAGATGAGAATTTTTATAAGTTTCTCTTTCCCAATGATCTTCTAATATCAATTTGATAAAACCTATAGATGTTGGTGAATTTGAACTTGCCCTTAATTGTCTTAACTTGAAAAGGCTCTTGGAACTGATAGCATACTTACAAAGTTTGTAAAAAATTTAGAACTTAAATTAAGCATGCTTTGGGAAAACTATTGACTAATATTATTTTTACAGAAACTATTTCAAAAATCTAGTGTAAAAGCAAAACTATAGCAGTCTTAAAACCAAATAAATCTAGCAGTGATCAAAAAACTTATAGTCCATTATCATTAGTATCTGCATTCTACAAGCTTTTGAAAGAATTATATTAATAAGAATTTTGCCAATAGTTGAGAGTAAATTGATTTTAGACTAGCAAGAAGCTGCTGTGAATAATTTTTATCTTTTACACTGAAAAAGGCTTGCAAAATAAATGAAAAACTAAGCTAGTGGTAACTTTTATTGTCCTAACTTTAGTTTATGGTTCTTTTTGGAAAATTGGTCTTTAAAAATTTCTAAAATTGTTAAATTGATCAAAAATTATTACCTTTTTTTTTTTGACAAAATGTACTCTAATAGAATAATTTAAGTGTTACTAAATGATAATTGTGTAGATACAAAATTTTACAATAAGTTTTCTCATTTACTTTTTTTAATATATTCTTTAGTGATTTTCCAATAGAATTCTGGAAATTAATCTAAGTTGATGATATTGTTTTGATTTCTCATAAGAAAATCCTTTCTTTAAATAGAAAACACTCATATTAGGAATATGAAAAGAGTGAAAATCTCTTGCACAGATTGAGATTTTATTTTTAACTTAATGAAAACTATATTAAATTGTTCATCAGAATAATAAGAATCATTCTCTAATCTGAAAATAATCTTTTGTAACAATAGACTGAAACATAGTTCTAACCAATGCTATTTAGAAATAATCTTGGATCATAATCTAATTTATTTTGTTCATGTATTCAAAGTTAGATCAAAATTTAGCTTTTTTGGAAAGCTGACTGGCACTGCTTGGGGATATAATAGAAGTACTTTATTGAAAGCTTTCTTAACACTAACATATTCTCTTGGTGAATACCTCTAATGCTGTTCAGAGAAAAAGTTCCGATTTCAGAATAATCAGATATTACCATAAGAAATATTATTGGCACACTCAAGTCCACTTTTTTGTAATGAATGATCTGTTCTCTTTTACATATTCCTCCACTAGATGTCAAAAAAGAAGTTGCCTCATAGAAAATGTATAAAAAGCTGTTAAGCAGATTGGAGTTACCAATAACTCAATTTATAGTTGACCATCTAAGTTTCATCTCAAATAAAGATCCCCCTTTTGGAAGTTTGATCAAGAATCTACAATTGAGGAATTATGGCATAAAAAAAATAGAACTCTTGTGATGTTCCAAGTAAATTTTTTTTTTCAATATTCAATAACCAAAGTCAGATGGATTTGAGCTTTCTAGATACATCTGGAGTCTTATTATCAGATTCAAGATAACCCATGGTCATTGTGTTTATCTGCCTTATAAATCAATTTTAACAACTACTGATCTACATAAATCTGGACAAACACATGCCATGAATCACATAAGTTAATGGATGTCAATTTATGTCATCACTGTCTTAATTGAAAGAGATAAAAAGGCCATTAGTGAATATATTTCATATTAGGAATCTACTTTATGACATTTTATTAATAATTAACTGTCTTTTTAAAAAAACACATGCCACATTAATAAACTTCAGGTAACTCTTCAGCAATCCAAAATTTAGTACAAAAATTGATGAACTGATTTTTATAGTTACACTACACCATTGCTTTCTCAGATTAAATTGCTATCATGTTTTCTAATGGATGTTCTACAAAATAAAATAAAAAAACAAAAATCTTCAGTTATTAATTGCTACAAATTCTTTTAAGATACTTTTATAGTGTATGTATATACATTATTTTCTTTGCTTAGTTTGTCTTACTATATACTGAAGGGCTCAGAATAAGTTATCGTTTCCTATTATGGAATGTTAAAGTGAATTATTGAAATGTTAGTGAAAAATATTAAGAGCAATTTTTTTTATGAGTTTTAACTTATAAAATTTTAATTGCAACATATTTATTTTATCAATAATTTTCTAAGTATAAAATTTTAATTGCAACATATTTACTTTATCAATAGTTTTCTAATAAATAAAATAGCTTATCTTTTTGTGTGTGTGTTTTATTAGTATTAATCGCAAATGTCTTTATTGCATTAGACAATCATTTTCAGTTTTAAATTAGTATATTTATAATACAGATGAAATATTCGTGATTAATAATAAAAAAAGCATACTAAAATAAGTAATTTGGGTAGTAAGTGTTAAGAAAAGGTAAAATAACTTAAATTTAAAATTTATATTGTGCTAAGCATTGCTTTCAACAGAACATTAACAGAATTATAGTGCTGTCTTATTATGTAATTGAAAAGTTATGTTCTTAAGTAAATGTATTTTATTTATGTAAATGAGACATTTAAATATTTTATTTTTTGATGGAACACATGATTCTTTCCTATTAATTGCATATGGATCTTTTGCAATTATCCATGCCTTCTTATAATCATCTCTTTCAGCACAAACCATGTTCACATTATTTGGATTAAAAGCATGACCCATTGTGTGCTCATGTTCCAGGAAAATTGAATTATATTTATTATTTTGCTTTTCCCTGTTGTATAAATATGTGTGCTGGGTGATTTACATTTATAACTATAAAATGTCAAATACTAAAGAGTAAATTTTAATATAATAAACTAAGTCTATCAATTCACAATTAAATCACTAGAGAAAATTAAATTATAAATCAACTACCAATGGTTTTCCTACGAAGGCAGATGTCTGAAGTATAAAATAACAACAAACACAAACAAATATTTACAATCCTATATCAAAGAAGACAATCTTAATCTGCTCAAACATAGGCCTGTTTTTTTTTGTAAATATAAAATGCAAAATTAGATTATTTATTCTTTAATTTATAATTACAAACATTCAGTCTTTAATTTAAGCTCAGACTACATTACCCTATATAATTTTTTAACAAAAATAAGATATAATATAAACAACTCCAATAATGGCATTTCTATGAATTTTCACTTTTGTATTATTTACTAAATTATTTAGAATAATGTCCTTCCTTTATATTATTTTCTTATAACAAATCCCTATTGTGATGTTGGTACTTATACGTAATCCTGGATAGCTTTATTATGGATATTTTTAAAAAAAATTCAATAAATTGATTATAAATTCCTGCTAACTTTAAAAAATAGCAATAAATATATTATAAATTATGGTTATGGTTAGTACTAGGTTAATCTTTCATTTATGAAGATCACAGATTTAATATTTTAATAAAATAATTGGAAGATCATAGTAAATATGTAATATCATCATACATTTTTAATATCTGTAATAAATCTTGGTGTCCAGAATAATCCATAAGTATCAAGATTTTTTTTTAAAAAACCTTATAAGAAGACAATTTTTAAAAGTCAAAGAAATAAAATATTCTTCTTTTATATTAACATTTTTTAATATTATCACTACTTTAATTCCTAGTAAACATAATACCCTTAATCACTCTATTATGCTAGCCTATGCTAAAGTAACCTTTATAAATTTCTCTTTTTTGAAACAAAGCTATATTTTTAGAATCATTTAATTTTTAACTTTTATAATAAAAACTTTTTAAAGTAACTATTTCATGAGTGAAAGGCATAAGGTTTAATAATAGGTCTTAAATCATTCTTTTTAAAATATGATTACATATATAATGTCGCATAAGTAATATGCCGTTATTGAGTAAACCAATTGTAATGGAATAAAGTACTTAATAGCAGTAAAAAAGAGTTTTATTAGATTTATGTGTGTTAATCTATCTCCAATAAAATATATAAAATTTTCTCTTTCAAAACCTTATAAACTTATAATATTAAATTATGATGGAATAAAATGTCTATAATACATAACTATAATAAAATACAATACATAATATCAATATATCTAACATACTTCATCATTGTCAACAACTTATAATAATATAAAATGAAAGTCAATACCTGAAATAATCTTACAACTTACAATATCCAATCATGATAATATGAAATAAATGAAACATTCTTATTTAACACTTACACAAGTACTATTAACAAATCACAATGAATTATTAGACATGATATGTTGGACTATTTCCATCATCTATGAGAGAATGTTGAATGTATAGAAAATTTTATACTTTATTTAAACCTTCCAAATACAAACAACTTGTTAGTAATAGCACAAAAATAGACAACACAGGTTAGTAATTACACAATGTTTTGAGCAGTATTATTCTCCATTCTTCTTCAGGTGTTGCTGGCCTGATATGCATAGTGACAGTATTTGCATACAAGTTGAACTTGCACCTTTAGATTCTTGAATATTGAATTTAATTCAAACACTATAACCAACTGAATTAGGTTAGAGCATTTGCCTTAAATTCAATATTCAAGAATCTAAAGGTGCAAGTTCAATTTCTATGTGAATTCTGTCAGTGTGCATATCAGACCAGCAACATCTGAAGAAGAGTGCAGAATGATACTACTCAAAACATTGTGTAATTATTAACCTGTGTTGTCTATTTGTGTGTTATTACTAACAAGTTGTTTGTATTTGAAAAGTTTAAATAAAGTTTAAAATATTTTATACATTCAACATTCACTCATAGATGATGGAAATAGTCCAACATATCACATCTAATACTATATCATCATCATAAACCTTCAGATAATTAATTATTCTTCAAACTAATAAAGCCAAGTTATTAAACTCTGAATTATAATTACCCTACTATGTATAGTATTATTAATACTCTATTATAATCAAATGATAATATTAAAAGCTTAATATTTAAATTAAGTATACAATCTGCATCGATGAGTTTTAAATTGAAACAAATTAAATCATTCGGTTTAATAAAATTCAAATACCAATTTTAATGTAGGTGATTACTAATTTTATAATATCATAAAATTTCATCTTTCTAACTAAATACTACATAACTGTAATATACATCCAATAAGTAATGTTTAAAAGAATATGCAAACTTCCATTTATAATCGCCTTTGTTTACCCTAAACAATTAATATACTTATACTTTATAAACTATCGAACTAGTTCCGATATATATTTTTATCCAAAAATAACTGTTGCATATAACTGTTAAAATTATTATGATGATCTTCTAATTAATTATTAATTAGTATATAAAATGTATGCCTGGTTCAAATGATAATATATTGGGTTTACTATAAAGAAAATAATATTTAATCATATATATGCTTACCAATCCCCCCAATTTTGTTTATTTGTTCACCTTATTTTCCAAATAAAATATCAATGAGTAATTGTTACAATACAATTCTTTCAGATTTTCATTACTTATAATAGATATATTCAAAAGTAATTTGCAGTCAATGAATAAATAAATATTTTAAATTGAAGTTTTAATATTAAAATTTAAGATATTATTGTAAATTTAAACTAAATTTAATTTCATTTAATTTCCACATATATAAAATAAACAATTAACTAACTTAAGATATAATAATTGTTAATATTTATAAATATTATAACAGTAAATAAAGTACATCTTAACGTACAACCTGATCACCATTCTCCTACATGGCAATTAAATGCAATAATTCCAATGTCTATTCCATAAGCTATATTTTAATGGTATTTACTAATCCAAGCAAAGTAAAAGTATCATAAACAATTATCCACAGCAATGCAATATTTATTAAATTCCAATATTCTTGAAGTATTGAATTTTATCCTTTGTTTAGCAAATATTTAATAATGTAGTGACATCATGAATAAAAAGATGCCAGTTTCCATTTATGATAGTACGATATAAAAATAAACTGGTTTAAATTCTATTTCTAAGTACTCTATTATTTTTATAAAACTATATCTGAAGATGGGAACAATTTTTATAAACAGTATGTTGTTAGCTTCTATATTTCATTGTTAAAACATTTTGTTCATATGCAATAATTGTCAGTAGGAAAATATCAAGCTAAATTTGAATGCTATAAATTACTTTTTCCTTTTTTTAATAAGTATTTGGCAGTCCAGTTCCCTGAAAAAGTATAATTCTTTCTACTCGATCATTTTGTAATTTTAAAGCAAATATTTTTAATATATATATAATAGAACTTCTAGGAAAATCAGAATCTTAAAGAATGAACTCAAATCATTTGGTCTTATTTATAACCTCTTACAATTAACATCACAAAAATTAAGGTAATGTTCTTTATTTACTTTAATACCAAAATCACTCTGTGTTCCATTCTTAAAATCTATTTTACAATAATAATAATAAAATAAAATAAATATTTTATAATTATTACACATAACAAATAATATTCATGTTTTAAAACACAAACAATACTCTTATAACTCAACACCAACTAAGAACAATCACACTATATTATAATATTGCACTAGAAATATATATTTAAGATATATCATTTCAGTAAAATATTACGTATATCATATAAACATAACAACAGACACACCTAAGACATTAAATATTTATGTATATTGTTTATAATCTACTACTTATGAATGCAATAAATAAAATATATAGAATAGAGAAACAATAATAATTTTATTAAAGTTATAAACTTTATTATTTATTTATACATTTTAAATGAATAAATTTAATTTATAATTTTATGTTGTAATAATAATTATTTTGTTGTCATAACAATCTATTTCAATACTCTTAAGCTAATACATAACCTATTAAAATTAATTAGAAAATAAAAAAATAAAAAATTTATACTTGTCATTTCACCACTTAACTGAAATTACAACAAATTTTGGTTGATACTATATATATATAGTATGTATTTAAAGAATATTAGGTTAGTGAATATTGTATATAAAACTAACCAGATTTCAGACTATTTATTGCAATCCTCATTTTTGAAATATAAAATTTAAAATATTTTCCATTGTAAAACCTTCAGACTATCTTCTCTCAATATTCATATATTTCAAGTATAATCTATCATCATTAATTGAGCTAAAGTCTTAAAATATTTGACCCATCAGAAAGATAATCCAATTTATATATATATATATCAAGATAGTGATTTGTTTGATTTAAAATTTCAAAATATTCACTTCCAAATGTGAATATAAATATGGAATTTAACCTATTAATGCAACACTATATAAATATCACACACAGTGGGACCAATTTCTACTTACATTATAGTGCCCAGAAAATCAGTAAATATCACATTATAAAGAATATATATAAATGATGCTGAATAAGTTCAGATTATTCAATGATAGAGTATGTGTGTGTGTGCATGTAAAAATCCACATTTAAATAATACCAATATCAATCATTTGTGTAACAATTAAACATTATATATTTTTTACTATCCGGTATTTACATTTTGATGGAAATGTAATATGTTTTTTTGGTGTGATATTTATTTGATCCTACTTTATAAACATATTAGACCATAGATAAAGATGAGTATCCACCTTTATTGTAAAAAGAGATTGCCTTGACAACAGACTGAAATTATTGATTGTTATTGATATTAGTATTGTTTAAGTGTTGACTGCTTTCATATATATATATATATTGTACCTTCACTTCCAAGAAATATATAATAATAATAAAATTGGACTAGCTCAGATAAATAGTTATGCTCAGCTAAAAGGTATATAATCAATAATAAAGATATTCTATGATACTATCTATTATTTAATTAGCTCTAACTAAATAGGAAATAATAAAATGGTTTGGTTTTATAAAATTAAAATAAATAAAATATTAATAAAATCACGAGACAATGAAGTGAGATACAAGAAGTAATTTGAATTACATTGAGCCAATATCCCACAGGATACAACCTCAATGGCATAAGAATACTATCCCCCCTATTATCTCAAATAATAATAAATACATAGCATTCTTACGACTTTAAAAATAATAATCAATTAAATATAATGCTAATAAATAAATTCTAATATCTTTATTAAAAATAATATGATTATAATAATCTCAGGTTCTTTAAACTAATTCTAATCAACTTATAATCTTCTGTAGTCAAGTATGATAAGGGATTTTATATCACCCTCAACTACACCTAACTAATAATAATAACAAATAATAATAATCATCTTCAATGTATAATTATCAATATTATCTATTTTTCATTGTTATAGTAATTATCAATAATAATAATAATAATAATAATAATAATAATAATAATAATAATAATAATAATAATAATAATAATAATAATAATAATAATAATAATAATAATAATAATAATAATAATAATAATAAAATAAATAAATAAATAATATAGTGTAATCTTTTAGCTTTCATGTGGCATCTCAAATAGAATGTGTGATATAATCTGTTAATCTGAGAATATGTGGCAACGAATAATATAATTCTATACAATAAATTATAATAATTAATTTATGACCATAATGTAAAATGAAATTTCTCAAATAAATTATATTAAGAAACACTATAATTTCTTAAGTAATAATTTACTAAGGCTGTAACCTTAGAAATAAGCGTCTGAAAAATACGAAGGTAGGGACCTCTATAGGTCTTAAAACACAAGCTTACGCTATGAAGAAAAGAGAGAATCCTTCTTTACTTCAACCTACTTTTATATATAAATAGGTGAAGCTGAAGTGTTTTGATCTAAGAGTGTGAAGCTATTCAATACTTCACTAATTAAGTCCACAATTCTTATAATACATTAATACTCGCGAAATCTTACAATTTACTACGAGTCAATGAAAAGATCTTATAGTAAGAAATCTGTTACGATAATTTAATGGGCGTTTAATAAAATTTATAATTATAATTTCTTAAGTAAATAACCCCATTCATACTGTGCAAATATTTTATTTGGTTTAATATCTCCGGAGATCATGTGTTTGTAATGTGAAGAAATCAATGCAATACACAGCTTTATAAAACAAGTTTAACAAAATTTTATTATAACACTTTTAAACAAAATTAAACTATGTATACTATTTACAATTACATCTTGGGTAAATTACATACTTCTTCATTTCAAAATAAAAATAAAATAATAAAATCTAAAAGTACATAAGCCTTTACTCTGACTTATAACTTTTCATATTTCTTTACAACAATCATAATAATATTACTAATAATAATCACAGATACAATTATAGCTTAAAATATTATGTACCAATTGACTTATATGATAATATGTTCTTCATAAGCATATACAAATTTATAAAAAAAACATAAACTACTGAAGCAGCACTTATTTTCAATACATGTCCATAGATTTTGTACTCGATTAATTAAATAACTTTTATTATGATATTGCTGACATTATCAAAAAAAATATTTATTCTGGTTCATTAATAAATAAGCGGACTTAAATAAAATAATATGGTTAACATACTTTATACATCTTGCTTGGTATTACTCTAATACAAAAATCCTACTAAATGTAAAATAATATTTATAAAATATAAGTACTTGTTCTATTTTATATTGTTCCTCTAGATGTATTATTCTTTCAAATATGTATTACGTGTATGATAAAACATTTAAAAATTATTCAAAAATCTCGTGAATAATTTTATTATCACTTATATATTTTTCTTTAAAAATAATTTAATAAAATATGGAAATATTTATGATTCTTTATCATTATAGTTTAAGTTTACTTTCAGTTTCATTTGTATTTGATCTTAACATAACCCAAAGCAAGAAAAAACTATCTTATCCTCTTCCAAAATAACAATTCTACAGTTCCCAAAATTATTTATTATTCTCCTTCAAACAGTTCTGTACGATGCAATAATTTTAGAAATTATGATAGTGACTTGATGTGTAGGTATGAAGAACTAACTAGAGTATTAACTCAATAGTATAAACATATAAGATAATCAACATGGCAACAGTGCATATAAAGAAAAGAGGCACAACTTCTCTGTCTAATAACCTCCACTATAAAATAATGTCCAGGTTATTTATTCAGCTCTTTGGAACATTAATACTCAATACTAAGAAAAACACTGCCCATGGAAATATACAAGTTACAGGGCTTCATTATCTGTACCTGTATAATTACCAAGATAATAAAATTACTTTCTAGTCCCCATAAATCCTACATCTAAGCATCCCTTTGGTTTCTTTTCATACTCCCAAGGTCACTATCACTTTAAAATTTCATAATAGATTTATCAATCTACATCTTCAAAATTATCAAACATATTTCCAAAACAATAAATAAGATTCACATGTGAATTTAACAATCTAGAACTATTCAACAAGAAAAGGTTCCTTCACTTTCAAAATTCATCAATAGAAATACAAATGATTTTGTATCGATGTACTAAATCAATACTTTAAATATTTTAAAATAATAGGGTTCCTTTACTAAAAAATCATATAAATTATATTTACCATTGAATCATATTACATTAGTAATATAAAATAAAAGTATGCATATCTTTTTTTAAAAAATCTAACTCATATTTTACAATAATAATAATAATAATAAGTTCTATGTGTGTTTAATGTAGTCACACATACCCATACATTCATATGATAATTCTATAAAGTACTCCAAGAAATTTAAAGGAAATAAAAATAAATCATGTAAAAATTAATATTTTATAAATTTTACCCATAGTGACAATTGCTAGTTGGTCACTTTTAGACATTTTTTGGTCCACATTTCATAAAATATTGCATAATATTAGCATTTACTCAGCAAAAACTATTATACTAAAAGAAATATTTATAAAACTTTACAGAAAATTAAATATTCTTTACGATAATTACTATGCTATGTTAGTAAATATTTGTATGTAATTTTCCTGTCTACAATAATATAAAAATAATAATATTATTAGTACTTAAAATAATTAAAACCATATTTATGTAAAACTCCAATCCATTATAAAATAATTTCAAAAAAATGTTCTTTCTTTCCTCTGATATTTCCATTATAAATCCTGATAAATGCTCACTCCCCTGCTATAAGTTGCTACAACAACTATTGTCTAACACTTGAGAACAAAACTCTTCTTCTCCAATGCAAAAAAAATGTATTCACAACTGATTAAAAAAAATGATGAAAACAAAAAATTAAAGGAAGTCGACTTTTAAATCTAGATTCATTTATAAAAATAATCATTAATCTTTACTTGAAAGTTTATAAAATTTATAGTCCTTTGTCTAAATCTTTCAGAATAATGATTATTAAAGATGATACTAATTTATAAAGTTAAAAAATAATCCTCTGAAGTATTTTCCATTCTATAGGATCCTGTATTGGGCTTCCGATGCATCCATTACAGCTATATTAGTCCAGGCATACTTATACGGAAATTGTGCATTTTATTTCATGGAAATTGGCATTTAATAATTTAATAAAGTTAGCATAAAGTATTTTGTCAGGATAATTTTAATTACCCAAATATTTCTTTTCCAGATAATAATTTTTCCAATATCGTTTTTTTTATATTATTAAATAAATGCGGTCTTCTCTAATATTGACAACTTGTCATATAAAATATATTTGCAGTAATATTAATCTTTAGTTCTCCATCATTTTAAATAAAAATTTAGAATAAATTCTTAGAAGAATATTTTCTTTAAAAATATTTAGTGCAACTCTTAAAAAAATGATATATTTTCAAATATTGAAAATTAAAGTTTTACCGTATAACTTGTCTTTTTTTTAGATACAGCTATCTTTTCTCACAATAACTGCATTTATATTTAATTTCCCACAAACTTTTCTGTCTGATTCTCTCAATAATGTCTGAGATATTAATATAACCAATATTATATTTTTCTCCATTAATAATTTTAGAAACATATTTTCACTTAATGTCTGTAGTTCCATTCTTTCTTTCCACAGATATACAATTATTTTTGGTATTAATTCCATAGTTACTGCAATGCTAAATTAAGTTTCAATAAAAACACTTGATAGGGAATTTTGTTGCTTTAACAGTGCACGATTTTAACTTGATAAACTTATAATTTTAATACTCTTTTTTAAAAAATAATTCCAATTAATAAATTATACAATACTTTAATATTTTAAAATAACTTATTTTGAGAGTTATTTAAAAACACAGAATTGACTTATTAAAACACAGAATTGAATTGATTTAAGCACAATTTTATCACCTCAGAAAAATGACAACACCTACTTTTATAGTAAATTGAACTGATGATTTGATTGGCTATTTAGATTTTTATCTGGTGATCTAATTTACATATTAGTACTATCTTACACAATTAAATTTCAAAAATAAAAATGATGACTCACCAACAAAATATTAAATATCACATTATTTAATTCTAAATTAATTTCACATTTTTATTTAAACCAACTAAATATTTTAAAACAACATTTTAAAATAATATTTTATTAATTTATCCAACATTTAGTTTTAATGTATCTATTTTGTTTTAAATCTAATTTTATTAACTACATTCGTTTTAAATTTTATAACAGTTAATTTTTTTATCTTTTTTTTTATCTTGTCTGGTGACCAACAAATGTTTTCAATTTTATAGTACAATTCTAAAGCAATTTTGAAACTTTATTAGAAAGAAAAACTTGTAAGCACACAAGTATAAATATTTACATGTCACATGACTTTTCAAAAACTCAGACAATGTGTATCAATTTTTTAATTTCTGTCTAATAATAGAAATAATTGATGATTACAAAAAAATATTATATTAAAGAATAATAATATAAATAATATAATTTGGAATAATAATTTTGATACTATTAAATCAAATACATTTGTCCCCACAAAATATTACATTTTAAATAATTCATAATACAAATATTAAGCATAATTTTTATTTTACAATACACTAATATATTTAATTTTAAGTTATTACTTTAAAATTTAGCTTTTAACACTTATTTAAAAAGACTTATTAATGTACTATTTTACTATGGCCAGTTTTCCCAACCATACAAAATTATACCATTTAGCTTTACTTGACTATTTTTAATATATTAGTGTAGTTTTATGCATTTAATATTCTCTTTTTTACTTTAGCAAAACTTTTAAAGACAATGTCAACATTATGCAGTAGTCATACCAATTAAAATATATCCTTAATTTAAATTTTTTTTAAAATTGACTAAATGAATTCATTTGGACCTAAACAAAAGAGTACAATATATATATATAATGTAATGGAACCTATAATTCCGAGCCTCACTTGGATGCTCCAAATGTAATGGAACTTAAGGTAGCCCATGTTTGGGCAAGCCAAATGTAATGGATCGTACTTGCTACATTCCATTTAAATTGAAGAAAGACAAAATTATCCCGGTTATATAAATAATGTAATGGAAACTATATGGTAGCTCATAATTAAGCAAGTTAAATATAATGGAACGTATATGAGTTATTCCATTTATATTAAAGAATGAAGAAAAACAAACTTGTTCCAATTATATTTTAATAAATTGTTTAAATTGCCCTCCCAGCTAGCTTTATATAAAACAAATCTAAAATCATACTAATCAATGAGATCTTTCATTATAATTTATCTTTTAGGTTGATGTGACTAACTAATCAAATATATATATCAAAAATAAAGGGACTTTTATTAAATTCAAATATACACATCTACTATATAAATTTATGTACCTCTAAATATGTGTATGAAAAATAATATATGTAAGTGACCTACAAACCAAGTAATAAATGAAATAAGAAATTATCTTTTATTAAGTCGTAAATTTAATTAATTTACTAATAACTTTGGCATTAAGAAAATAAGAATAATATAGTATCGATCTTTAAATAATTACAAAGGCATTATTTATAAAAATAAATAGCACATCTTTATTTTATGTTATCGTTTGACTTTAAATAATATTAATGTTTCAATATTAATATAAACAATAAATATATAAAGACATATTTCTGCCTAATAGTTATAATATAAAGATACTAATTAATATATAGTACCTCAACTTATAAATTATATTTTCAGATTTTAAAATTATTTAAATATTTATCTTAAACATCATCTGTTATACGTTTAATGTTATAATAGAACAAGACGCTTAAATTGATCATTCACAAACGTTACATTTTACAATGAAAAAAAAAATAAACAAAAAAAAAAAAAATATATCAATCTCAAAAATATATATCCACACATCACACATATATATATAAAATTATTAAATACCTTTTTTTAAAAGTTCACTTAGTTAATTGTCCTTTTAAGAATTAATTTAGTCCATGAGTTTTTTTTCATCTGTATATTTTTTTATTTTTAGAATGCATTCTATTAAAAGACGACGAAACGATTTCATTAAAGAAGATTATTAATTCTTGAATATATGCATATTTTATTAAAATGTTAAATCCAGCACATCAATTACAGTTACTTCCAGATTAAAATTAAATTGACGATAATACATTTAAGATAACTATACCAGCTTTTAACTCCAGACGCGATGAAATTTATACGTTGAAAATTTTAGTTGTTCCATTGAAAAATTGCTTTAGAATATATGAAAGCGATGATGATGATGCAGCCCTAGCTGCGATATATCCTTACTACCCCGTCATAATTTAT